>JAAWXA010000001.1:46816331-46838424 GCA_038090715.1 Florisuga fusca
GAAAAAAAAAAAAAAAAAAAAAAAAAAAAAAAAAAAGAGGAAAAATCCCTTCGCTCAGACCCACTCGCACCGGGGGCTGCCACCAGCTCCGCGGCCCGGTGCCGAGGGAGGTGGGAGACCCGACCCACCCCGGGCGCTTTCCAGAGCCTTCCGCCTGAACACCCGCCCTCTGCCCCGGCCACGCAGCCCTTGCCTCTCGCCCTGTGCGGGGAACGCTTTCTGCCTGTCCTGGACCCAGGGCAGGGCCCGAGGCTGTGTTCCGCCCGGACTCTCCCCGCCATGACGCCTCCCGCCCGCTGCAAGGGCCCCTGACCCGCCTCGCCTGAGGCTCTCCTTCTCCTCCCCACGCTCCCCATCCCTCTTCCCGTGGGGTGGCATAGAACGTCCCTCCATACATACAGCTGCCTCCGGGACTTGGCGCTGCACGGAAGAAGGGAGAGCAAAGGAGGGAAGCGAAGAGAGCATGAGGACAGTGTGGCAGGGGAAGGTGGTTGCAAGAATTGCCCTTTATTCAGTCAGGTTTTACAGACTTCTACAGATCCCTGGTGGTCTAGTGGTTAGGATTCGGCGCTCTCACCGCCGCGGCCCGGGTTCGATTCCCGGTCAGGGAAAGCTGCTTTTTCTCGTGTGGTGTTTTTTTTTTTTTAATTCCTTTCCTGACATATCTGCTTTCCAATTGGAAAACAAACTGCTGCTCCTCTTCTCCTGCTTTTACGATTCAGGAAGCAGCCGGCCGGCTGCCGTGCGATCCCAAGGAGTCAGTGTGGTTGCCCAACAGCAAGAGGTAAGGAGCACTTGGAGGTTTGGAGGAGTCATGCAGGAAGGAGGTGTTCCCTGTGCCATCTCACTGCCCTGTGCAGGTATGGGCAGGCAGGGGAAGTCTTCCCAGATGTAGCATCTGTCTGAAAGTCTTCCCTTTAAAAAAGTGCCTGTGAATACCCCTTGCCCATCCACAGGGTTTCTAGGACCACAGAGGGCCACTGAGCAATCTCCACCCTACATTAATTCCACTTACTAAGTCTTTTCAAGTCTTGTACAAAATGTCTTGCCTGTGAAAAATGAAAATAAAATTTTGCATGAGTGCTATAACTAACAGACTCTTTACAAAATGAAATCTCCCAGTTTGTTGGAGCTTTTGGTTGGTTGGTTGGTTTGGATTGGTTTGGTTTGGTTTTTGTTTGTTTGGTTTGGTTTTATTTTTTGTTGTTGTTGTTGTTGTTTGTTTTTTTGTTTTGTTTTGTTTTTTGTTTTGTTTTGTTTTGTTTTTGTTTTCCTAAAGGCTCATTTTCTTCTTGCTCTCATATTTCACTTCTATCTGAAGGACATACAGTTATGCAGTCGTATTTATTCTGTTCCCAGGACATTTTGGTCCCCGCGTATCCGTGTATTTTTTTTTTTTTATTGTGGACATAAATAACGACAACTTGACGTTGTCTTCTCTGCAGGGGAAAGAGGCTCTGCTTGTTGACAAAAATATTGTTGGAACATGCCACCAGGTGGCACCCCAGCCCCATGCCTGCCAGCGCTCACAGAACCGTCTCGGCTCTGAAGGTTTCAGATTTAATTGCCTAGGTTAACGTTGTGTCCTTTTAGCTACAATAAACTATAAATTAAGGAAGGCTTTGCCTTTGGTGTTAAAGCCAACTTCATGTACAGATGAAGCTGTTATTAAGCCAAATGCTATGCCATGTGTTTCTTTGAGTCTGAGGCTGTACACAGAAGCTTTACAAGCTGTCTTTGAAACAGACTTAACGTAGCATTTTAAAAAGAGAAGTTGCAAAGTATTATAGGGATTATAACTCCAATTTTTCAAAGCCTCAATCTATCTGTGGCATTTATACATTGATGATATGGGCCAATACCACAGTGATAAAGAGCCACGTGGCCCCAGACATGTTGATCCTTGCAGCCGCTCTGTCAGCAGCATCTCTGCTTTTCGCCTGCACATTTTGAACTGAAGATCATGCAGAAAGTCTGCAGCAAGTCAAAGAAGGGAACCAAAAATTCTTCATCCTGGTCAGAATCCCAGGGCATTATCAGCTGGCCATAGAGACAAGAAGGGCCTGGCTTCATTCCCTTCTGTGCTAGTTCACAAAGCTGGTGGACCATGGCAGCAGTCTCTGCTGTGACATTAGAGCTGTTGTCACCATGGCAGTCAAAGGACACAAACAAGACAAAGTGTTTTTTAAACTTCTGGGGCTGGAAGTTAAAAATAATAATTTAAAAAATGCTTTCAGGCACACGGTTCCTTCCCCAGACTATTCTTTCCCCTGTTCCTATTATCTCCCCAAAATCCCTTCTGTAAAATACTGTTGTCTTAAAATATGATTATAAATCTCTGTCCTAGGTACAGACTTAATATGGACACCTCTTGGACAGTAAGATAATAATTAAAATAAACATAACAAAAAAACCATAACAACCTCATTTAAAATCCTGCTAGGGCTGTCCCTCCAGAACTACAGCTGGAAAATTTAGTTGGAATCTTGTTTTAGATAAATTATTTAATAAAAGTTTTATTTAAGGTGTTGGTAATGGAAGTCCAATGCAGATTTAATTACCACACACAGATCTAGATAATACTAGCCAAAGACCATTTTCCAAAAAGTCCTTTTACAGGACAAATTGCCACATCCTATTAAGAACTGCTCTGATCATGAAATTATGAAAGCTCTGATGTTTTTAAATGCCTGAACATTTCACTTACATGCTGAAAATATGCTTTCTGGGCCTCTTTTATTAGTGCCTTGTGGCTACAGTCAATCATTACCTTTTGCTTTTCCATGCTTTGTTTCTCATGTGCTCTTTTGATGAATCACATATTAGTAAACTATACTGACAGTGTTATTATACTGTGCCTAATCTTTGTCTTGCTGGCAGGAAAACAGAGCTGGGAGGTACCAGCTTCCCCCAAAGGCAGGAAAATAATAACAGACTATAAACTGATATTACAACACACGCTCTGCCTGATGGTGCTGCCTGTTGCGTGCAACAGAGAAGAGCAGAGAATAGCAGTGACCCAGGCATGGCTGAGGCAACTGATGGAGCGTGTCCACGGCAGGGTGCTATCTCCAGCTCTGCTGCCATGCAGTTATGCACTCAAACTGGCCCCACATCCTTTGCAAGGGAATTTTTTTATATAAATGACAGCTCTGTATTCCGCAAGTGGAGTTATTTTGCATTGTATAAACTGCAGTTCCGCTCAAGAGATCCAGAAATATCAATGAAAGAAATAGGAATGGTCTTCCCCTCTGCCCCTCACATAAGAGACTATTCGTCTAATTATAACAGGATGAAATTTTGTAATATAAAATCTTCAGTTTTTTCCTTTTCTCCCATAAGATGGGTGGCAAGTCTCAGCCTCAGATCTGTTTGGACAGTGGCCTCAGGTCAATCATAGAACCACAGAAAATTTTGGGTTGGAAGGGACCTTAAAGGTCACCCAGTTCCGTGCTATGGACAGGGACACCTTCTGCTAGACCAGGTTCCTCAAAACCCCATCCAACTTGGCCTCAAACCTTTCCAGGGATGGGGAATCCACAGCTTCTCTGGGCAGCCTGTTCCGGTGTCGCACCACTCGCACAGCAAAGACTTCCTTATTAATATCTAATCTAAATCTACCCTCTTCTAGTTCAAAACCATTCCCCCTTGCTCTGTTGCTACATGCCTCTATGGAAAGTCCCTTCCCATCTTTCCTGTAGGTTCTTCAGGTACTGTAAAGCTGCTGTAAGGTTTGCCTGGGAGCCCTTGCTTTTCCAGGCTGTAAACCCCAACTCTCAGCTTGTCTTCAACCCAAGGGAAGCATCTTGCTGTAGCCTGCTTGGATGGCTTTCATCCCTCCGACCATGCTGCACTCATCTGCCCTTAAGCAAGCAGTATGAAGCATAAGAGATGATGGGCATAAGCTCCTACTGTGACTCCTCTGACTGCTGCAAGGCTCACAGGGTACACCTGTGCGCATGCCAAACCTGGTTCTGAAGTGCTCACTCTAGGGCTGCCTACCACAACCTCCCCAAGTCTGTGTTTGCTGAGGAAGGAGTGACGGGAGCTGCTGGTGGCTCTGACTGTGAATGCAGCCAATATGCAACAGCTTGCAACGATATGCCATGCTGCCACACTTCTTCAGAATCAGAGAAGTTTAGAAGGAGTGCCTGTCACCCCTTGCCTGACACCTTTCTTGGTGACTGTACTCCGTTGCTGAGCTGCTTGGAGTGGATAAGTCACAACAGAGTGAGATAAACACACCACAGGCAGTGGGAGAGGGCAGCAATCTGCCTACAGGCAGGCCAGAGTCCCCTCACCCCAAGCACAGCAGTGATTCCCCTCTCAGTGAGCTCAGTGCAGCAATACCCAGAAGCAGTTGCCTGTGCTTATCCATTCCCATCATACTGGTGTACTTCAACACTTAATTTTTTTATATCTTCTGTCTATTACAGTTTAGTGATTCTGCTTTAAGAGTGAAAAAGAAAGAATGTTTAAAAGTAATTTAGTAAATTATGCTTTTGCTCTGGTCTTACGATTTGAAGAGGATTTGCCTTCCAAGTCATCCTTTATGCCATCAGAAATTTGCCTCCTTTACGAACACACAGGCTCCTGTTAACTGGAGCCTGACAGGAAGGGCCAGGGTGTCTGGCTAGAGGTGCTCACAAGATGAGCTTGAGTTTGGAGACAATAATTTTGCTGGAATATGAGGTCTAATTAGTCAGGATCAAGGACAAGAAACTAATTAGCACTATTGTCACTTTACATGTTGGAAGCCAGGAAGCAGAGTAATGAGTTGTATTTCTGATGTGTTTAAGCAATCAAAAGGAGCTTAACACTTAATATTTTTACAGATCAGACAAATGAGAAAGCATCCTCTGACATTTTGGTCCTGCAGGGACCAAAATTTATAATTATATGAATAGTCCTACTGAAGTGAAGTAGTTCCTCTGAGTGTGCCTAAAGTCCTCAGTCCCTCTGCAGGATCAGTCCTTAAGTGCATGTTGTTTCTGAACCAGCAGACTGATTTTGAAAAGCAACAGGGAGCCCTCCCTTAGCTGTAAAAGTCATGAACATCAACGGTAGCTAAAAAATCTCTAACATGCCCAGCATTTCTTCCCTTAAAGGGTAGTACATGGAAAATAAACGTCTCTCTCTCTCTCTTTTGTCTCCAGTTTCAACCACAGGCACTGAAACACCCCACTGCAAAAGCTGGCCATACAGGCAAGCAGGTTTTCCATATTTATATTGAATTATTATTTCTCTATTGTTTTGTTGGTGGCTAGTGCTATTGGGCATCCTTCGGTTTTGACGGTCACATCAAAGGATCTGCTCTGGCGTGAGAACCGGTCAAAGTGAGACAGATAATTCATGGATTTATTACTGAGGTTGGTTCCCATGATTGTCAGTGGGCAGCAGCCACTGCTGTGTCGTAATCCTTATTCTCTTGGTAAGGCACATACTGCTTTAAAAAGGTTTAATGATCCAATAGTGATTTGCTAATGGGAATCTTTCTTGTGGATTTATCAGGCCTTGAAGGAGAACAGGGCGGCACATGAAGGTCAGTTTTCAGCAGTATGGAGGAAAGTTTTTATTTGTTTTGAGATTCCTGTTTGTAGCTTTTTTATCTCCTAACTGCAGTAAGGAACTGAAGGAACAAAGTCGTAGCTGGGCAGGCATCAGACCTATAAGAGCAGGGGGAGGGAATGAAGTACACGCGGGTGATGTGATGCCAGATCTGAAAACTTGAGGTGATTATCAAAAAGCACACACTTCAGCCTTTGTGATTGATGAAGTGAAAAGAGCACGACAAGAGAGACCAGGACAGCCTGAAGACTGAAACCGCAGTCCTTTCCTGTGGCTGCAACCCACTTGCCTTTCCTTTCTGTTGGGAAAGCAGGGAGGGGGCTGCCCAGTGGGAAAGCCTCCCAAAAAGAGGGCAGGGGAGGGAAAAGGCAGGGAAGTGGCTGTGCCTACCCAGAGGAAAGAAGATGCTCCTGGCAGCCGAGGAGCCAGGGCGTCCAGCCGCTGCTCCCCTGTGCCACCCTGGTGCCTCTTCAGAAAAACAAACCCAAGAAAACCCAAACAAAATAAACTCCCTTCTCCTCCACCAAAATACACAGAGGGAGAGGGGGTGGAGAGAGAAAACAATGTTACTTTATTTTAAGGCTTGTATATTAAACCCAAGTGTTGTGCTGGGACCCATCATTAAAAACTATTCGAGCTATCCACACACAGCAGACCTCATCCTGTTAATCCCATTACAAAAGTGTACCCTAAATGCATAATATTTTGTTTTAACCTCTCTGAGGGAGAGCCCTTCTCCTAAAGAAAAATAAAGTTTCTTGGCTCTCTGATATCGGTAAAAAACCCAACACCATGGCATTCAGGGTTAAATCAACACTAAGGGGGAAAAAAGTAGGCATTTAAGTAATCATAATTTTGCCTCCTTAGGATTATGGATTGCCTTGTAGTAAATTATTAGATTGTTACAGGTAAAATATTTTTCTTTACATCTTCCAGTTCTATCAGTTTGGATCAGTTTGTTGATTCCATAAGAGATCTTCCAGTGTTAAAAAATATGAAGATGTTAGAAATTTCCCAGCTGTTAGGCAATTGCAGTCACAGTTGCATCAAGGTATTTTTTTCATCCTGAAGACTGTGTGGACTGTGTGGAAAACAAACTTAAGTCAACACCTCAGAAAGACTTTCCTGTAGAGCAAGTGATAGCACTGTTCAGATAAACATAATCTAAAACATTTAGCCATTCTTTAATTCAATATTGGCAGCTGCAGCTGTAGAAAAAGAGTCTACCTTTCCAGACCATGGAAGTAATTCAACTAGACACATTTCCTTTTATTTCCCATAATCTATTTGCTTCTGCTATTTGAATTTCTAGGGTACAACACTAATTCATGTGTCCCAGCTTTGTACTACCATTACAAGTGCAGAAAAATATCTCCTTAAAAAGAAATTATATTGCCATTATCTTATAAACAGTGCCACTGTTGCAGTCAGAGCATTAAGAAAAATTCTGAATTCAGTGTTGAATGAGCCCACTGCAGGTGTTGATGGTCTAAGTTAAATAAGATGGATAGATGGTAACAACACATATTCATTAAATGATTTTGATACTGTTCTGTAGTTTCTGTGGGTGAGAAGGAGGCTGAATCTCTGAAAAAATTAGATCACATGAAAATTTTAGTGAGCTTCAAATCCTGTCTCCACAGATGATGCAAACAGAGAACACGGGATTCAGTTACATGGCCATATGCATTTAGTGTCACTTAAGTAACCCTGGGTTTTCTAGGCATCTGCAAAGGGGTGGTAAAGGTGACACAGGACACAAGGGAGATCTGCACCTTCCAGGGTAATAGCTGGAACACAGCTTAGGACATGGCAAATATTTGAGCAACTGAATGCTGACTAAATGATTTGATTTACACAGTAATTGCACTTTACATCTTCCAGGAGCAGTAATTACCATTGGCCAAAAAAAACCCCAAACTGAAACACCCCCAAACCCAAAGTCTCTCTTGCCAGATAACTGTTCCATAAAACACAATTTTAACAATTTTTTTTATTTGTAAATCAGGAAAGCTTTGGTCTACCTTCAAGTTTGGATCCCAGCATTTCTAGCACCTGATTGGTGCCCCTCTGCATGACCCCCCTTTCTGGTCATGGTGCTGCAGCTATCCCTTTTGAGACCTTTACCCATTTGCTTCCAAAACTCAAGTCTGCTATGTAAAATGATGAAGCAGAGGAACAGCATAAATGAAAACTTAATGCTGAGAAAAATTACACTCGGGTTCAGGAAAAGTAGCCTCACACAAATGAGGCTGGGGGCACGAAGCTTGCAAACAAAGCTATACAAATTTCTTAATCTTTTCTTGAAATTGAACAAAACTACCTGTGTCTATTAGATCCCCCCAGGTTTTCATTTGTGTGATCTCAGGCTATCTGTGCCTATAGAAGCAGATAACTAGTAAGACTGGTGACTACAGAGCTAGTAACAGTCCACTTCTCTATTTATTAGTATTTTCTAATGTAGTATCATCTGATGAAAGAACACTTTTGAACTTTTTCTTTTATGAAGAAAAAAATTCTCATTTACAAATAAGAATTTTCCAATATCCACGCCCAAGGCTTCGGTAAATGCCCTTTACCTACCTCATGACATCCTGGTTGAAATATCATATTTCAGAATAGCTGCAAACACACACTTTGGAAGCTCACACTAAGGAGGCAACAGCAGGCACTGGCACCTCCTGGCAGTTGTTCAGGCAGATGTAGTCACAGCCAGGATACAATTATTCTGCTTTGAATCCATACATTCAGCCCTTGGCCACAGTAGCTTATTTTTCTTCTGGGGCAATACCTAATGCCGGATTTCCTCCACTTGCAATCAGAGCAAAGGGAGGATGGGCAGCACTGCCTCTCAGTTGCCTGTCTCCTCTCTAGGGTAATAATCTCTCAGGGCTGTGTGAGGGTGTTAGTCCTGCAGCTACAGCAGCCTGGAGTGCTTTCTATTTGCACTGCTGAGGGCTGAGGTTTTGAGCCTGCTAATGCTGAGTGACAGAACTGGTTTTTAGCTTTTTTCCTCTTTAGAAAAACATTCTAGGAAATTGCATAACTTCCTTTGATCCCCTTGATAACTGGAATTTAAGGTTGCAAACCCACCCATTGCAAAGTTAGCCAAAGCCAACTGCTTAATGTTGAGCAACCAGCCTCCTTTGTGTTGTTGTGCTATGTGCTATGATCCAGTCCTAAATGATACGAATTACAAACATTCTTCTTCCTCTAGATCCACTCATCACTAAATGCAGATAAAGGCTGAAGCGAGGTTGCCTGCACAGCCACAAGTCCTACCTTTTGGACCTGTTGTGCCGAGGAGACAGCTTTCCCTTGCTCTGTTTTAAGAATTGCATAGACCCCTTCAGTTCTGACCTGGTAGCACAGCTACAACCAAAGCCATCAGAAGCTATTACCCTCAGATGTCTTTCCAAATACATGTGCTTCTTCTCCATTAACTTCTCATTTGGGAAATGTTCATCTGCCATCACAGAGGTAACATAACAAGCTCGGGACTGAACAGGCATGAAAGCTGAGCTCCTACCTCGAGTGCTCGTCCCTTAAAGTGATTCAGATTGAAAAATAAAACAAACAAAAAAGACAACAACAAAAAAATACAAACCAAACAAAAAAGAAAGGAGATTTCAGCAGCTCAGCATCCATGAATTTGGCCTGTTGCATGAGACTCAAAATGGGATAAGCCCAAACACACAGGCTGCACAAATACATTCATGGTGCATTATTTCGGGATGCTAGAATAACTATGCTTTCATCTAATCTTTTAGAAATAATTTTTCAAACTTTTTTTTTCCTTTTCTTTTTCTTTTTAGAATGAGGCAAACTGTTGCATTTTGGACAACAAATGGTAATGTATTATGGCACATCAACTGGATCAACCCTTAGGTGGAGCCAAGTCAGTGGCTGCCCATTTTTCATATAAGATTAACGGGAGACCTCCTACCAGGCTCTTAGAGGGCAGGATAATAGTTAATAACTTAAAGTCAAATAGGGTTTCAACATGCTCTTTTTTTTGTAAATAAAGCCCACTACTTTATGTATTTGCCCTCTCACTAATGTCATCTCTGTTCTTGAAATGGATCACACAGACAACTGTATGGTACCTGAATGGTACCTGAATGACCTGCTGCTAAACATGCCAGTACAGCAGTGCAACATTCATGTTCTGAAACAAACAAATAAATTGTCTAATTCCCCATGAACAACACAACTTAAAAAAAAGATGCAGCATGATTACGAGTGCAAGGGTAGAGAGCCTTCTTCCCCCTCTTTGTCCATTTTCTCCATGGGAGAGTACACTGTTCAGGCAAATCACAATCCCTCCTTGCTATGGGGATGGAGACAGCTGATGCAGGTGAGGATGGGTTAGGTGTTTTATATTTATGAGAGAGGAATGGTGAGGAGCAAGCCACTGAGATGAGGCTGCATTTTGGCTGAAGGGTGGCCACCCTATTTCTGTGCCTCAGTCTTGTCAGTTGTTACTTAGGAATAATAATCTTGTAGGGTCTTTTGGACACGTAAGACTTAGTGCTGATCCTTATGGGCAGACATCACGTGCCTTCTACAGACAAGCTTTGCAGATCCCAGGTGTAACAATAATAAACCTTGCCTCAGTGAGAACTCGTATATTACAAAGCCAGAGTGGGAGGTAGAAACCACTCCTTCTCAATCCAGATATTTTATTATGGCATTGGCTTAATTTTCTCCCCTTCTAAACACAGGCCCTTAGCGAGGATCTGAAGGAAAGCTGAACCTAGAAACCCCAACAATTTTGGGGGCTCTCCAGGATGGACAGATGGGTTTGTATCATGGAGCATACCATCAATGCAGAACCAGTTTACAACCCTGAAAATCAGTGCTACTTTACCATCTGCTTTTTTCTGCCTCTTTCAGAACCCCGTGTATGAGACAGTCTCCCTTGCTGAGCAAGGGGAGGAGGAGAGGATGGAGCAGCCGACAAGCTCGTTACTAGTGGCAGAATCTAACACAGAGTCAGTGAGTTTTCCTCATGAGCAAACTAAAACTGCAACAAATCACCCACAAAACGCAGTCAAAAAGGACTTCGTTTAATTAGTGATATGTAAAGACTTTTGCATAGAAAAAAGGTTAACAAAGTAATGCATAAAAGACCAACTAGGTACAGTATTTTTAAAACAAATATTTTTAAGGTATATTTTGCATAATGTTTAACATTCTCAACGCTTATTGCTTTCTCCACACAGCAGAGAAATCAAGTGCATAATAATACATGCTGTGTTTTTTTTTTTTATTTTATTTTTTATTTTTTTACATAAAATCTCTAGTTCTTGACTGAATGTATTAAAATACTTAGGTTATTTTAAGTCACTGTAATAAAAAATGAAAGCAAACCACTTTATGCAGCACTAGTTGTCTGGGTATTGACAAAATAATTTACTGACATACCCTTTAATACATTCATTTTGGTTTGGAATCAAACCCACATTACAATGTTGGCATGTTAATAGCCAATTTAAAAATTGTCCCTACCGTAACTTCATTCATACCCAGAGTGATCATTCTCCCTGTAGCTGATAGTGAAAAGAAGACGAATTGTGTACAGAATCAGCTAAAAGTAAATGTCCAAATACAGCTAAATAAGTTAATTTGAACCTTTGCAACACTGAGTCTCTTGTATTGGCATGAATCAACCATACGCAAGTGTGCACACTTTAAATAGATGGTTACTTCTGGATGCATGACAAATTCACTGTGCAGATACAAGCTAGCACCAAATTTAAGCCAAAAAAAAAAAAAAAAGGGTGCCTCAAGGCTCACAGGCAGTGCTGAAATGTTCATTAATCCCAGCACTGATAAGATAATTGCTTTTACCAACGCTATGCTAGATGTCACAATTTGGCAAGTCTGTACAAAGAAAGTGAACTAAGGAAGCAAAAACTAGGCCTGCCAAATTAAACATTCTTCCTCGGCAATCTTTTGGCTAAAAAACCCTCTCCCCTTCAAGAGCATGCTCTTCCCTGGAAAAATATTCAAATCCTGAAGTTGAGTGCAGGCCTTCCTCTCTCTCCCATACCATTTCCATACCTGTGCAACGTTATTTGTTTTAGCAGAACACACGTACATACTTATTATTATTATTATTATTAATAATTATTATTATTTTCAATGTCAGGCACTTATGAAACTCAAAATCTTTTTCTAGCCTGGGGAGACCCGGCTGGTGTGATCCCTCACCTCTCTGCCAAACAAGGATGCATAGCTGGAGAATTACTAGTTCTAGCGTCTATGTATTTTCCAGGAAACCTCTACATGCCAACATGGTCACGCTGTGTCTGAGAGTCCTTGCCGCTTCCTCAGGCTGCCTCCAGCGAAACAAACTGTGAAGGAGAAGAAACCATCCTGTGTCCTCTGCAATGCCTGCAACAAGGAGCGGTGTGCCTTTCCACAGGGGGCTTGCTGACACCTCTTGCCGTCCGGGCTGAGCAGGGAGGACACGCTGCATCCCATCCTGTCCCATCCCGTCCCGTCCTGGAAGATCGGGGGTTGTGCGGGGTGGTGTGTGTGTCTGTGTCTGTGTGTCTGTGTGTGTGAACGCGGGGGTGGGTGCGTGTGCTGAGGAGGGAGTCGGATGGGGAGGGGAGAGGAGGTACCTAAAAGGCTCCAACTTCTGTCCCCCAGGGTCGGTATGGTTTAGTGCTGCCCCCGCTGCCAGGCTGCTGCGGGCTGGCGGTGGCTGAGACGGCCAGCGGAGGGGTGATGGCGGTCGCCGCAGCCACGGCGGCAGCGGCCGCGCTGGGGGGAAGCATAGGGAAGGCGCTGGTGAAGGAGAGGGGGAAGCTCTGGGCAGCGGCTGTGGCTGCCGCTGCGGCAGCGTGAACAGTGGCCGAGAGGGACAGGAGTGAGGTGGAGAGAGGGGGGACGCAAGGTGCCACGCTGCCCGCCGAGGGGACTCTGAGGGCGGCGTCGGCGTGGGCGAAGGTGGCGGTGAGCAGGGCGGAGCCGTGGGGGGGCACGTCCGAGGAGAGTCTGCACGGGGCGGCCTCCGAGCCGTGGAGTCCGTTCGGCTGCAGCAAAGCGGCCGGGAGGTGGTGAAAGGCGGCTGCCCAGTGGTGAGGGTGCAAGGGGTGGTGGTGGTGGTGATGGGCCATGGAGGAGGTCATGGCGGCGGCTTCCCTCTGAGAGGCACAGGTGCTGAGGTGAGACACGAGTCTAACACGCAGGGGGTCGGATGTGTCGAGACCTTCCACTGAAGTCAGGTACCGCGCAACTTCTGTCAAGCACTCTCGGAAGCCAATGCTCATGAAATCCATGGCCAGGGAATGAGCGTCAAAATAACCTGCAAGAGGAAGGCAACAGGTGACATGGCTGACCGGGTCCTCACTCAGCCCCCAGACCTCCCTTTTACGGGTTAAAATTTGCGAAGGGAGAAGTTTGTTCTCTGATCTGTAAATGATTTCTGTGACCATCCCTGTAATGCAATAGGCCGCAGTTGCTTTTGCAGGCAATATACAAATGAAAAGAATTAAGTCTGCAAGTACTCGTGATACTTAAAAAGATATACGATGCCTCTCCTGAAATTCCTCAGCAAGCTGCTGCAGTGCAGTATTGACTCCGTTCATCTGTGTGAACGGGGCGTTCATCCACACAAAGAATCAGGGTGGCGATCAGACAGCTTGCATGTACTGCCCTGCCTTTTCTTCCTCACTCTGGCATTCCTAGTAACGCCCTCAAACTATCTCGGCATTGTGAGATAATCTGTTGCTGTGACTGCTGCCGGGGTCCCATCTACTTCACAGAGTCATTAAGACAATATGACATGCGGTGTTATTTAACTACAAACTAAAAACATCTTGTTGTGACTCTGCACACACACAATAAAAAAGCTTTACTAAGAAAACGTTTTATGTAATGCCATTGCTAATTTGGAGATGGAAGACTGACAGTCATATGGCCCGTGAGGTATTTCAACAAACAGCAACTGGTGCTTCACAGGCTTGGGACGAAACAGCATTTGAAAAAAATAATTGCCATATTAAATGCATATGAAAAGATACTCCCTTTCTAAAAGGGTCTAACATCAAATCTAGTGCTTACGTTGCAGATCATCAACTACAAAATCCTATTCCAGTTTTGGGAATTTTCCTGTTTTAGTTTAAAAGTAGTCTCCTGGGGAGAATAATGCCCTATCCACTCCCAGGCCGACATGGTGTATTTCCTCTAATGTCCTACCCACTCCCAGGCCAACATGGTGTTTTTCCTGTTGCTTTCAGTAAAAATTTTTAGGTATGTTTGACTATGATGTGCACTAATTTATAAAGGAGGAACATGGCAGCAGTACCTGAATTAGGCCTTCCACTCTACGCTAGTACCTCAGTTACTTTCACTTCTATAAACTTTCACACAAAAGTGTTTCTGTCATTGCAGTATAGAATTAATTCCGGCACACTTACAGATGTTGTTGCCCCAAATCCCCTGCCTGCCATATACCCCTTCTTGCTAAATTGCAACAGCGATTTTGACACAGGATGCCTTGCTCATCCGAGGCCCCGTGAAACCCAAGAGAAATGCCAGCTCAGCCAGCAGATGAGTGGGCACGAAGGGCCGAGGACTCATCTCAGGAAGCACTAACTCCTGGAAGCATTTTCCTGCCAGGTCCACCATGACCAAGAGATCTGTGGAAACACTGTAGTTTGAGTGAGCTCCTGAGAAACAAAAACCAGGCAGGCCAACAGTGGAGAACTAGCAGGGTACCTGCTCGGGTGCCAGCCAGCCTGGCATGGCCACTGCCTCCACGCCAGAGGCTCCAGGACCTCCGGCGGCTTCAGAAGGGCTGACGCAGAGCCAAAGCCGCCTCCCGGCTCTGGCCATGAGTCAGCCAGCCTGGGAGTCCTGAGAGACTGCAGATCAAGCTAGACCGGAGGAGGCAAGGGGGATGTGGTTGTCACCAGTTTCCCCTGAGTCTGAGCTGCTGACTCTGTGACGAGCCGTCCCAAAGCCCCGGTGATCCTGGCTCCCTCTAAGTCTCCTATGGTGGCCGAGACATGGGAGCAGAAGGGAGATGAGAGCTAGGACTCCCAGGCTCCATTATGTTTTTGTTTTGATAGTTGTCTTTTCCAGGTTTCCCCTTTTCTGGCTTACCCCTCCTGAGAGTGACTTTAAAATGTTGTTTCTTGTTTCTTTCCAAAACCCGAGAACATCCTCAGCCACCACCCACACACATACACACACCAGCGTTCAGTAGCGAATGGGAATTCTCCATTTTCCTTCAGCTTCCCTGGTAACCTACCTGCTCTGCATCCAGGACACTGACTAAATCATTCAAGATATATTAACCCATGTACTGACCCAGGTGCCAGTCAACCAAGTAAGCTAAATGTTTAGTGCAGCTGCAAAAAAACAACATCAAGGTCCCAGTGAGCTACTCACTATTGACAAATTACTCGTCCTCTGCGCTTGCTTGCACGGTCAGTAAAAAGCCCTGGCCACAGGCCAGAATAATAATTCCACATGAACAGGAGACCATTGCCTGCACCCGTGGAAACCCCGAGGACCTCAGAGGTGGCAGCCAGCCTGCGTGCTCGCCTGCCTGCCTGGGCAGCTCCAAAAAGCAGAGAAGGGATGGGAGCCATGTCGGGTTTTCTTCCGCCATGCCCACCTCAGGCTCAGCACGCTGAGCAGCAGCTGACTCCACCCTGGGTTTCCTAGCCCCAGGCTTTCACCATCATGGGTGTCCTCCATTTCTGCATGAGGAGAAAGAGGACAAGCTTTCCCCAGCCCTTGGGTGCAGGGAGCATAAGGGTCTAAGGACCCATTTCTCCCTGCTGCAATAATAGCCTTTGTCCATTGGAAAAATGATGGAACTCATTTTTTGCTGATCCAAAAAAAATTTGTCATGGAAGATGAATTACAAAGTGGGAATAACTACACTTGCAAACAAAACAAACAACTGCTTTAAAAACACCCGAAGAAATTATATTTAAAGCTGTTACTTAGGTTGCAAAGTGAAACATTAAGCAAGCAGGAAACACAGGCTTAAACTTTGCCCAGTACTAACATGCAAACCTCTTTTTCTTAGTTTCTTAACCCATGCAGTGAGATTACTCTTATCTCTAGGTCAGAAGGAGAAGATAAAGTCACAGTATTTGTGAAGTGACGAGGTATTACATTGATGTGCCACCCACTATGGACCACGATGTGGAAGGCAGCTGCAGGTACAAGGTGGCATCATGGCTCCCCATACCCTGACTCTCCATTCCCCACACTGCCCTCCGGCAGCCACCGTCTCTCTGGTGTCAGCCAGGGCAGGGAGAGGCAGGGCAGAGGTGGCAGACCAAGGAAGCAACCCAAAGACCTGGGACTGCTAACAAAATCCAGCTCGTCTGGCCACAGCCAGAGGCCGAGGCGCTGCTGACACCTCTCTCTGCCTACCAGCTCCCATCCCAAGTACTTCATCCCTTGCCCTAGTAGCTGGGCCACCTGACGTGACCCAGTTACCAAATAATCCCCCACCACATTTTTTGGGGCGGGGAGGCAGGGGAAGGAGGGTTCCCCTAAAATTAGGCCTCTGATCAACTTCACCTCCTGGTCCTCTCTCTGTCAGTGCAGACACAGGAGGGGTGGGAGCTACCGCAGCTCTGCAGAGGAACGATGTGCAGCGTGAAGCGGGGCCTAGGTTGGGAGAGCCGAGCTCCATGCCAGGAGGGGAGGATGAAGCAAAGCAACCACCACTCCCCTCAGCAGCTGAGCATCGGTCGCCCCACGCACCCAGAGAGACGAACCCTGTGTAAAGCCAGCACGCAGCCACACAATTGAAGATGGCACCGTCACGGGGTCACACGGAGGAGCCGAATTCAAATTGCACAAGTGTGATTAATTCTGGCATTTTGTAACTTTCAAGAGCATATCTTTAACAACTAAATAACACTTTTTAAAAGGACAAATTCAGATATAAAAAATAAACAATTTTTTTTTAGTTTTGCAGGTCTTCCAACGAATCAAGAGGTATGTCTGTCACATGAAAGACAATAAAATTCCTTTCAACTCTTACAGAACTAGCTACCCATAAATTTTAAGCTTATATAGACTCCTAGCAATAGCCTCTTAATACCTAGAAAATACTTATTGTCAGCTGGGAGTTAATTTTTACAAATAAAAAAATACCAGCCTTCTAAATGCTTTCTTCTAACCATCTGTTGTTAAGCATGCACTGACTGTAACTTGAGATCTGTAATCAATGCAAGGTACAGAGAGGAGCAGTAATTTAGCGATGGGCTAAAAACTTTAATCAAAAATGGACGAGAGAGAACAGCAGCAGCTTCTTTTCTAGCCATTACCTATATGGCTTAGTGAGTGCACAAAAAATCAGCTGGTTTCTATTGCAACAATTTGAACAATAATCACAGTCGATGGCATGGGACGTGGGGCCGTGCTTTCAGGAGGCCAGCAAGTTTTTCACTGCAGGTAAGTTTCAAAATCATGACTACACAGAATACCTCGTGGGTGGCTGAAATCATCTGGCCCCAGCCCCGGGACTGTCAGATTGCACAAGCAAGGTACACTCGCCTCCCAACAGCCACCCAATCTAGTGGGTCAGCCGGTGCAGCCCCTGCGTCACGCCAGCACCCATTACCAGGGAGCTACCCTGGATCTCTGACACACACATTTGGGTGCAGAGAGAGCTGCTAGCTGTCTGCCTGCCTGTCTGCTTCACAGACACCTGGAGCTGCACAGAGCAAGGCTGGGGTTTCTTCTGCTGAGTGAGATGGTCTTACCTGGCGTTTAAGTTTTTCCAGAACAAAGGAAATACATAAACAATAAAGAAAGTTCCTCTCCCTACACTTCCTTCGGTATTGCTGTTGGATAATGAGGTTTAGCATCAGTTTTGTGCTACACAATTGATGCCACAAACCTCCTGTTTATGTTTGGTGTTTGTGTATTTGTTTTGTCTCCCTGTGCAGATTTCAGTGCTCTTTGGAAACCCCAAACAAATCTCTGACTGGGCTGCCTGTGAATGAAGCCTTTACTCCCACAGTGTTATGAAAGCAAACACAAGCTCAGGGTCAAGTGCTTCTTTTGTCCCAGTAGTTCTTTCCCACGAGTTCAATCCTGCCATTAGCATTGATTTCCACTCCTTTAATCTGGAAACGCCTATCACAGCTCCTCAAAGCACTTTTTTTTTTTTTTTCTGAAATTTCCCCAAATATTAGAAAAGAAGCCATGAGCTCCTTACCTTTACCTCCCGTCGCCTGCAGCATCTTCAGATGATCCACTGTCATTTGCAGTATTTCTGCTTTTTCTAATTTGGCAGATCCCTTTGAGATAAGAGACTCATATACATAAAGGCTTACAAGTACTAGAAACTTTAATTTTATATACTTTCCACTGAGCTAAGCCTTATGGTTTCAATTTCCCCTATCATTAGGGCATTCTCAGCTTACTCCTTTTGTGAGCATCTGCCTCCCAGACTTGGTCTAAGAACTAATGCCATCTCCTCTCCAGTGATATAAGCAGTGGCAGCAGAACAATTTTGCTTTATGAAGGCCATAGCCCAGTGTAACACTGTCTTTAAAGATAGCATAAAGATGGCATCTTCATGAAATGAGAGAAATACATGACTTCTTTGTAGAGTCTCTTTTTAACCAGAAACACAAATGAAGAGCTGGCAGGACAGGTCTGCACAGTGATGAAGACCCTGCTGCAATCTTTTTTTTTCTTCTTCTGTTACCAGTAGGTGTCCCTGTGGACACACACCCAGAAGTATCTCTCTCTCTTAATCGCCTATTAATTTTTTACATGTTTTTTGGCTGCTGAATATTTTATTTTAATTCTGCACTGAAAAAACAACTTCACAGGCCACTGTATTTTAAGTTAGTGACAGGCCTAGTTTGCAGGGACATAAAGTTAAACACTGTGAAACAGAAAGAGTAACTTCTCTGTCTCTTCTCTTCTTGAGAGTGGCTCACAGAGCTACAATAGATGATAGAGAAGTATAAAATACAACTTGAAAAGTAGCATTAAAATATTAATCTACTAAAAAAAAGCTATTTTGTGTGGTAGCATTCCCTTGAATATCTGGAGCACGCCCAGATGACTGAGTTGACCCTCCAAATGTTATTCCAGTGCAAGAGATCATGTCTTGGCACCAGTTAAAATCAGGGCTGCACAAGCTACAAGCCATCAGCAGATCGCTTCCTGCAAGCCAAATTTTTCTCTTAGTTATCATCCAGGCCACATCACTGCTGCTGGCCTCCTTGCAGCCTCAGCCAGCTTCACCCCAGTTGCACGCCTGCAATTGAGGTGAGGCTCACAGCCTCCTCCGCAGCCCCGCTTCCCTGGCGCTAATCCCTGCCAGGGACTCTGGAGAGCAGAGCTGTGATGTGGGGAGGCAGGCGGAAGCGAAACTAAACCTCCAGCTTGGAAACCTCAGTGAGCTGAATGTCAAAGAGCTGGAAGAGGGCTGATGACTTTGTCCTTGGCGTATTGCAGAAAAATGGTGGGGCTTTCTGAACAAAATACAGCGCGCGCTCATTTTTACGACGATGTATTTTTTTCAGTCCGCTTATTACTTTCAGCTCTTCCCTCGTACAAAGGTTGGTGCACGTGCAAATTTTTGGTCAGAATTCCCCATTATACACATGACTACATCCTGTACTTTTCTCAGATTTCATCTTTTCCATAGACACAGTACAAGCTGTCTCAGTGAGAGTGACTAATAGCTAAAAACTGCATGGCGCTGGGTAATTTCCAAAGGCTCTGTAGGACTTGTTTTATAATGTTTGTGGTTTTCAAGAAGTAAACGATAAAATGGGACAAACAACTGTTGTCTCTTGCCCGTTTATCTAGCTGGAAATACCCATCACTTTGTTTTGCCAGAACACATGGAAAGGCATAGTTACCACCACTAGTTCTTAAAAGTGCATTGCACGTGATGCAAGTGATGCTGTCACCACAATGACAACATTTAAGATTTCTTTTTAGCTTTTGTTCAGACCAGGGATGTAACAGGCCTAATACGATGCAGTGCTTGCCACGCAGTCACAGCTAATATTCAGCATCTCTAAATCCTGCTCTCTAATTTTACTTTCTGTTTTTTATTTAACTACTACAAGGAAGTCAGGTTCTTTATTTTCAGTTGATTCCTTTTCATTGAATCATAGTGTCAGCTGCATATATCCATGCCTCCAGTAAAAAAAGAAAAAAGCTAAATATTGAATTAAAGCCCCAAAAATAAAATTCAAGTAAAAAATATTTTAATTTAAATGACACAAACAAAATGCCCTTTTACAGGAAAGATTGTATTCTAAGCTTTTGGTCTGTAATTTCATGACCAAGGAGCTGAACCAAAGTTAGCTGGATCCTTCCAAGACTTCCAATTGAATACTTTCTCTCTGAATGTCTCTGAATATATCACTGACTTCACTAGCTCACATGACATAGGCCAATTCCCTCATCTAATGCCCACGTTCTAAAAAATCATTTTAAAATGTGAATAATCCAGCGTGACTGTTCCCTTTTCAAGGAAACTGGACTGATTAGTTTGCAATTGAAATTTCAGATTAAGAAATAAAGTTTTCTTAAAGTAGGGGTGAGGAAGATTATATTTAAAGATCTAGACAGAAGGCTAACTGACATACAGGTTTGGTTTTTTTTAAAAAAATACGAAGTAAAGAGCATTTTTAAATAAACCACTACTGGAATTCATCGAAAGGACAGAGGCAACATGAACACAGTTACCCTTAAGGGAAAAACAAGCCAAAGAATGGAAATGTTTTTCAGCCTTATACTGAATTATGTTTCTAATAGTTTCGCCACAAGAAAGCATTTTATTGAAATGCCTGTTTTGTGCCAGATCAGGACACATACAATATTATTTTAATGAGTTTTACAAGAGAACTAACATTGCCAGATGAGATACAGAATTAAAAAAAAAAAAAAAAAAAAAGGCTTACTTGTTTTTCAAAAGCAGTTGGCACAAGCCGCCTCAGCTCTGATAAACTGTTATTTATACGATCACGGCGCCTTTTCTCTATAATCTATTCCCAAAGAAACAAAACACATTAAGTTTATAAAAGAAGTTGAAGGGCAAAATCAGAGTACACACACAACTTGTCACACAGGAAAATAATTAAATGCAACATACCCCTCTTCTTTTCTTTCTCGCCATAATCTGAGATGTTGTTGTTGGGGAATTTGATCGAATGACAGAGCTATTACTTTGCCTGTGAAACAATAAAAGTATGTCAGGTGTTGCACAACTTGACATTGCTCTTTCAAGACACCTTAGGTTATGATATTACATCTGCATAGTGCCTCTCATGCCATTTTCGGGGCTTATAAGATGTGCTTTGCACTGCACGGTACTTTCAGAGAGAGATACTTATTTTTTATTCCCCCAGCATCTATGTTGAATTGACAGAGCACTCTGTGGGAGATACAGTCACTTTTTGAAGACAGTTCATTGCCTAGCTCTGCTGATTTAATTTTAATTACATATAAAGCCCTGCCCACCAAATACAGGCTGCAGAACTGAGTTGAAAAACACATGAACCATCTCTATATGCTATCAGCAGTGACAAGTACACGTATGAGCACCCCAACCTCTACCTGGCCCACTAGGTTTTGACATTCCTGCCCACTGCTACTTGAGCAAATACACGCCCAAGTACAAAGCTGTTGCCTAGCACACGTCTGTCATGTTGTCCTGCACCAGGAACAGAATCCAAAATCCATTTCTAAAACTCTACTACACACAAAAAGGCTTTTATTTCATCAGCAGCGAGGGGGGGGGGGGAATCCAGTAGCTTTTGATACTCATTTAGCCACTGGCACAGATGAGAAGATGCTTCTGTGTACGTACTTCCAAACTGGCAAGACCTCCTGGGAAGGCGGCCCCGTCGGAGTCCCCAGGCCGGCCCTGCCCGGGCACACAGCACAGCCCACCTCCGGCTCGCACACGGGCTCTGCTGGAGTTACCATCCAGCTACTGAGCATCCCTGCTTACTTTCCACAACTCAGTTCCCACTGGCTCGGATTCCCTTAGCCTCTTCGGCCTGCCCAGGAGCTATCTGGGGAAAGATCTGGCAAATTAAGCGGAGCTAATGGACTGCAGCCTGGTGGCTCATAAGCTACTTCAGCGCTCCGCATAATTTCAAGGTTCGGGCAGCTTGAACGCGGGGTAAATTCTTGAGGGGTATCAGCAAGTTGCTAGTAGTCGTAGAGTAAGATAAAACTGCACCCCGCTTCGCATTTGTGGGACCGCCCTCCACCCCAACTGGGCGGCTGGGTTTTCTTCTGGCTCTGACCCATCCCTGGACGCGGGACCGTCCCCGACCCCACCTCCGCCCGCGGAGACCGCGGCACAGGGGTGACGCGTGTGCTCCACTTACCCTGAGTAGTTGTTTTCACTCCCCACGTCTATAGTCTCGTCCATGTCGCTGTCTGAGGTAGTTTCCTCGCAAGGTCGCTTCATCGTGGGCACAGGACTCGGCGCAGCTTATAGCCGGGATGGGGACAGAGATAAATAAATCCGGGAGACGGGGTGGGG
>JAAWXA010000001.1:46838444-46959463 GCA_038090715.1 Florisuga fusca
AGGGGGGGGCCGCCCACCGCGGGGCGCGGAGCGGCGCGGAGGAGCGGGCTACAGCCCTGCGGGATACCCGACTGTTTCGGCCCCCGGCAGGCGGGAAGTGGAGCGGGGCAGATGACCCCAACACTGGGCTGGGAAAGGCGGGGAGAGGGATTCCGGGGCAGCCCTGTGTCTCGCCCTCCGGGGGGGAAAGAAGTGGGATCTGGCTCGCATCCCTCTTGTGTCAGCGGGTGGGGGGCGGTGCCGCTGTCTCACCCGGCATCTGAGGGGGCTTTGCTGCACCCGACCCGAAATCCCCCCTCCGGATCAGCCCCCCATTTTATCCTGCAAAGGCCTCCAGAGGTACAGGGCAGCCCTGTCAGCCGCTCCTGGGTTGCAGTGGAGTGGTGTGTAAGGGCACATGAGCGTGGTTTTGGGGGGTGTGTAATCCCGAGACAGAGATAAATCCCACGAAAGGCATAAATCCTGGCTCGTCCAGGAGAGCGGCACCGTCCGTCCCGTCCTGCAGGGCTCCCACGGGCGCGCCGAGGGGCTGCCGGCGCTTGCAGGACAGGAGCCAAGCACGGCGATAATCCCGGCTGTAAAGCACTTGGAGGAAGCTTAGCGGCTCGGTTACTGGCGGATCTGTAACAGACGGGTTTTATTTTGCTTTTGTTTGGGATTCCCCACCCCCCACACCCTTTGTTTGTTTTGTGTTTTCTAATTCCAGATTCCTGACAATATACTTTCCGGGTGGTATGTACCGTTTCTCGGGTATGTTCGCAGAAATTTAATCTTTCGCCTTTGGCCACTATCCCCCTCTGTCAGTCCCTGCTCCCTCCCCTCTGCCACCTTCCTGAGGACACTTTTCTCCCGCCTATGTTGCCGGAATTCTTACCGACAGAGGCAGGGGGGCTGTCAGCTCGCTGCGGTGCCTTCACCCCCTCTGGTCACCGCCGTGTTATCGTGACTCTCAGAGTACACTCGGAACCACGGCTGCCTCACAGGAGCCCGGAAGATTTGCGGACAGGCGCGGGGGCCGCCCGGGGCTGCACATGCGGGGCTTTGGGCTCCGAGGAGGGCGGCGGCAGCACCTGCCGGTGAGCGACGTGAGGAAGCAATCGCCGGGATCACTGTAATCGAAGACATGACAAGGAGTCTCCCTGTCGGTGTGGCGTGGCCCCCCGCGACTCTCACCGTGGCAGCGGGGCCGCCCGTGCTCTCTCCTCTACGGGTTTCCAGCAGGAGACAACATGATGCTGCGCCGGCCGGAGGGAGGGAGGGAGGGAAAAAGGAGCTGGAGGGGTCAATGGCTCCGGCTTTTCCTTTCGGGGCAGACTGCGAGCTCGGCAGGAGCAGGCACCTTCCTGGCGCGGCTCCGCTCGGCAGCACCGGAGCCGCTTTTGCCCGCGGGGGAAGTTTGCCGTATATTTAGCAGCCGATAGTGCCAATGATTTAGTTTTCCACTCGGTTAAATCCCTCTGAATGTACAGGTGGTTTGGTTCGTTTGCGTCTGTGCAGTCGAGAAAGGGCCGCGCGGCGAAATGGAAATCGGCGCCAGATTTTTTTTTTTTAATTATTTTTTTTTCCCCCTCCCGCTAACACCCTCCATCTATGCCACCAGTTATATTTGGTGGCATGTCGGGTGTTTGCTCTTTCATGTGGATGTTGCTACTATGTAAAGGAACAGCGGGATTTCATGCCTCGTTGCCCTACCGGGACATCCTTTTCATGCCCCTGTTTGCAGAGTTACTTAAAGTTCAGCGGCTGCTCAAGGCACAACAGAAGCGAGCGCCCGCGGGAAAGGCAGAGGCAGCTCCCGAGGATTTGGGACGCATTCCCCACAATGGCCCCTTTGACGGGTCAGGAAAAAAAACAAAAAAGAAAAAACAAAACAAACAAACAAACCAAAATAAAAAAACAAAAACCAAATCCCACAACTTCCTTCCTCCACCCCCCCCAAAAAAAACCCCGAAAGCCCCCAAAACCAAAACAAGCCACCCCCCAAAAAAAAGAAACAAAACCCACAGAAACCCTAAACCCCAAATAATAAAGGAAACTTTAGGAAGAAGTGGAAGAGCAGGAGCAGCTTGTGGAGCACAACTTCAAGTCGAAGAACAAGGGCTTCAGAAACGTGGAGTAAATGCAGCAGTTTTACTGCTCGGAGTGAGGTTTACTAGGTATAAACAACAAACAAACAAACTTCCCTTCGTTGTCTTTGTCGTAAGGACACAGGGGACCTGAGAAGGCCTCGTTCACTCCCGCCACCGCCCGGGACCCATGGGACGGGAGAGGCCGGGAATCTCCTTTCATGTGGGGCGAGATTTGGGAGTCTTAAGTTAAAAGTCCCTGTTACCTCTCCTGGGCTGCAGCTGCTCTAGATGCGCCTGCAAACGCTTCCTAAAAGTAGCAACAGACTGATGTACGGGTTTCTGAGTCCCCTCTAATATTTTAAATCACCCGACAATATTCATGCGTTTCCGAGCTGTCTCGGGGTTTTGCACAGAAATCTTTAATGTCACACGTCGGAGCCGCTGGATTTGTAATTTCTCTCCACTCTGAAAATAGTTCCTGCTGCCTTACGGTATTTTTTTTTTTCCCTGGGGCACAAGCTTCCCGTGCTTTTCTCCTGCAGAAACCTGATCTATCCTATGTTTACCTTCTCGAGTAGAGCTTATGTCAGCGTTGTTTGTCGTGGATCCGGATACTAAATCCTCCTGGCAGCTTTGCTAAAGTCCCTCCTCCGGGAAGCTCCTGGTGTTAGCAGGCAATTACTGGTTTCAGTTTGCCCAGATTAATTTCTTCTTATTTTTAATTTTTTTTTTCTCCTCTCCCGTGTCTACCTGCTCCTTGGGGGAGGAATTGCGGGCTTTCCATGCAGGGCAGGCCCTTATTGGGCGCCTCGCCAGCACCCCCGCCAGGTCCAGGGCTCGGCGGCGGCTGCAGGTGCGCGGCGAGGGCTTCATGGGGGCTCCACGGCCTCCGAGGGAAGGGCCGGCACTGCGACCCCCGGGACGGGCAGGGGCTACAGCGGGTCCTCCGCGTCCGGGAAGCCGCCGCCGAGAGGCCAAGCCTCTTATTTTAAGTAGAAATATGTCTTATTACTTGCGTGTCTCTTTCTCCGGTGGCGCCTTAAAGCGTGTCTCCCCGGAGCATTTGCTTCGGAGGGACGTCCCGCTTTGCTTAGCAGCGAGCAGCGCAGACAGGCGCTCATTAGAAGCCCGCAGAAATCATTCTTTCTACGTTCCCCCTAAAGGGAAAGAGCCGCACCGACTCGCCGCACCCTGCCGGCGCTCCCTGCCTCCCCCGTGGAAGTCGGGCAGCCCCCGCCCTCGACCACCGCCGGCAGGGAGAGAGCCGGGCGGAGACCCTCGTTCCCCGCAGCCCCCTGAACAGCATTTTCCATGGGAGAGGCAGCCCGGTCCGGCGGGCAGCGGCTCGGCGGGAGGCTCCTCGGCCTGGAGACACCCTGTCCCGGCCGGCGTGGCCGAGCCAGGGGCCTGTGGGAGGAGGGCAGGCAGCTCCCTCGCCTTCCCTCCCTTCGGCTTGGGGTTTGGTTTGTGTTTTTTCATCTTGAAAAACGTGGTGCGAATAAAAACTCGATGTGGCTGCGGGGCCTGGAGGCGGCGGTGGGACGCGCCGCCGTGGGTCACACAGGGCCAAACCGGGGCGAACGGCGCCGGTGACTCCCCGGGGCTCGGTGGGGCCGCTGCCCCCTCGCGAGTGGAGGAACCCTGGGGGCTTTCCGAGAACTGGCTGGTAGAATAAGGAAAGCAGGACACTGCTCATGACATCCATACAGCCGGACCCCATAGAGAAGCGAAGCTAGTCTGCGTGTCCCCCCTCCACCCACCCGAAAATAAATCTGCATTTCCCCAAAAGTTTAGGATCGCGCCTTTTATGTGTCTGTGAAACATTTAGGATTAAATAGTTAAGAGTTTTAAAGACGTTTTAAAAATGAGAGTGGCAAAGGAGGTGAAGTTTTACTCAGCAACTCTTTCCAAGGGGACTCAAAATTTTGTCCCGAGTTTCTTTACTGAGGGACCTCAAATTTTAGAGTTGTTTTTTACAGTTTATCCTCTCCTTTTTAAACAAACGTCTGCATCCCATTTCCTTCACCCAGTAAGCAACCTTTTAAGGATAAGTGGTTTATTACTTCTGAGTTACTTTATCCTATTAGGGTTCTTTAAGAACAGTAGAGACAATCTGCATTGATGGGTTATGTACAGACAATGCTGCTGTATTTCTCTTTATTTATCGAAGGACTCTTTAACTTCCAGAAAAAGAGGAAAAAGGATAGAAAGGTTCATCTTGACTTTATTTTTTTTTCCTCCCCCTTGTTTTGTTTTCCTCTGATGCAATTGTAATTAAAAGGTTAAGATGATTTCTGGTTAAATTCATACCAAGGTGGGATTGACACAAAGCTGAAGGAAGTAATATAAAGAAAAGGTGGTAAGACCTTTAAACATGTGGCTTTACCCAGATAGTGGCTGCACAAGGGTGGAAGTGAATACACCACATTCCATGCATTTTTGCATCGTGGAGGAGTATTTGGCTATCAGCTGGACTGTAGGACTCGTGCAAATGGGCCAAAGTAGGGCCTGATCCATAGGTGGCTGCTGCCATACCACAATTACAGTGTAGATACTGATAAAATTGTGATGCCCTGGAGTGATCTGATTGCACCAGATCCCTGCAGATTACTTCAGTTTGGGGAAGTCTAAAAATTGTACAGAGTCTTTCTGTACGAAACTAAATTTTCAAGATAAATACAGTTTTTCTAAAAAAGGTGGAAGGCAGGAAGATGTAGTGAGTATTTATAGACCTTTCTCAGAGACATTTTTAATGTTTATTGTAGAATTACACCTCCACAAAATTGATCTTGGTGAAGCAGTGAAACTGACTGTAGTGTTTTATGGCTGTCCATGAAAACATGGCTCTGCAGCCCCTGTGATGTGTCACACTATTTCCCTGCTTTTGGTGCCTACAGAGGTCAATGACTGCACAGTCCTGGGTCGAGTGCTTCCTCCTGGCCCCTGGTCAACAGGTGCTGCATGTATTTTCAGTCCTCCCATTAAATGCATTAAATGCTCTCCCTGAGAGCTGTCAGTACTTCATAGGTGACAGGGAAAGACAGGAATATCTCCTCTGGCTTCCACAGCATCAAGGACACAGAGCTGTGCCCTCTGGTGATAGTGAGGATGGTTGATCAGCAGCCCAAGGAAGGACTACTGGGGCCAACAAACCCTGCAGCTGAAGAGCCTCATCTTTAGCTCTTTGCAACTTGGCACACTTCCTATATGAGATCAGGCACCCAGTACAATTAATTAAATTAACAGGTGTAAATTAAAAGTGCTTGCGAACTGCATCGGACCTCAATTTGCATGCTCTTAATTCACAATAGGTCTGGCTGCAATTAGATTTAAATTAATTCTCTTTCAGAATAAAATAACACTGAACAGAATAAAAGCCGCTTTAGTTTTGAATGGGTGTCTACATAGAATTGTTTGTGGTTTAACTAATCCATTTAAAAATTAACTATTAATTTTCCTGGGCATTTCCCAGGATTGCTTTCTTTCCCCATTTTAGTCCTCTGTCAGTAAAACAAAAATAGCAATTGCTTGCTAACATTTTCGAGTTGCTCAAAGGCTCTTGGTAAATGCAGCATTTTGCCCGATACTCGGTGTATGTGGTCTGCAAAAGCCAGGTCTTGATTTTCTACACATTTGCAAAAATCTTGCTGGATAATATTTTATGAGGGCTGTACCCAGCTGTATATGACCACAGGAGACATGCAAGCAGTGGAGAACTAGGGCCTTGTTGTACACTTTAAACTGAACATCTCCTTGGCTCTGGCTCTGTTTTTTTGTTTTGGTTTGGTTTTGGTTTTTTTCAAAGATAGAGGCTGAGCTTGGTTTAAAAACTCTAACTTTAATGAATGGCTTCAATGGTGTTAATGGGAAATAGGGCACTTTCTTTATTAATGGAAATCAGGCCACTCAATTACCTCACAAAAGTATAGAGGACCTAGTCTCATGGTTTTCTGCACCACACAAATTATGGACTTTGTTGTCCAGGTAGCTCTATTAAAATCCATGGAACTGTAGCAAGAATAAGATTATCCTATTACAGTGGAAATAGAGAACTTGTTAAAATGGGCACATATGCACAGATTTTTTTTTGAGGCTAATTTCTGTTTAAATAGCTTTTCACAGTGGTGAAGCATGTTTTGACTAGTTCATGTCTCTAGTAACTGTGGCAGAAGTAGGTACACAAATCCTGTGTCAAAACCAGGGACCTTCTCGATTCCTTTTATCAAAACTCCGTGGGTTTTGGACTAAAGGTATTTTTTCTTTCTTAGTTCCCTCTTCCTAGTCAGATTTCTTTAGCATTTTCCTTTCTGTCTTGAATGTTTTCACTCCAAATGGGACTTATTTTGTTTGCCAAAAGCTGGAGAATTGTCATTATTTGAGTTTTGTTGGTGGCTGTTCTTTCAAAAATGAAAAACAAAATGCTTTCCAGAAAGTTAGGAAGGAACTGATTTTCAAGGAGTGCTAAGAAATAGCAGTGGCATTAGCTGTGTTTTCTTTATGAGAGAAAATAGTGTATCATCTTAGGGCTTTAAACCTAGCTTTTAATAATAAAGCACATCACCTAGTGCTCTAAAAATACTCCTGTATATAGATTATGAAGATAATAAAAATAAGCAAAAGCCTGTGTTGACCGAGTATGACTTTTACTTCAATAAAGAAAGTGAAGAGCTCTCTGTAAGAGCTGTGCCTAATTCCAATTTTCTTCTCCCTTCTAAAACAAAAGGACACTGTCAAGGTACTTTTTGGTTTATGGTGATAAACATTTTTGTTTCCTTCAAAATATTATATTACTTTGGTAATACTTTAGTCTAACAACTTTCTGATTTATTTTATTCTGTTTATCCTTTTTGTTTATGCAGAATTAAAAATAAATATGTCACATTACAGGAAAAAAGATAAGACTTTCTCTTCAAGAGGAAAGCTATGAAGCTCCGATGACATGTCAGACTAATTGTCAGGGACTTTAAAAGCATTCACTGTTCTTTGTGGCGCAAGAGATGAAAAAAATCTGTGCAGACGAAGGCATTCTAAAATGCTAAATGCTTTATTTTGCTTGGTAAGTTGTTTTCTTGTGTTTCATTTTTTATGACAATTGTTAAACAAAGAACATTTACAATTACTGTGAGAGAGCACTTTGCTTTTGGTGCTTGCTAGTTCTGGCCGGGTGTTGTGCTTACCTTAGCAAGAAGGAGAGGTTCAATTTTTGGACCCTTGCTGTTCCCATTTTCAGCTCTGTTGCAGGACCCGAGACACTTTCTTAGGCCTGTGACCCTCCTGGCACTGCAGCAAACAGACACTGCCACTGTTGAAACACCATGAGCTCTGTGGGTGTCTTTCTCCTGGTGTTAAGGATGAAACAGATACTTAATTCACTTTTCTCCCCTTCAGCCCCCACCTTAGTTGCTGTTGCATTGTTTTTCACCATGCAATGCTTTTTTAACTGAAGATTTTAGCTTCCTTTTCTGAGCCAAATCTCATGCTTCTGAAGCCCATTGCTCCTACTTGGAAAGCTGCCTTCCCTCTGTAAGCCCTGCTCCATAGCTTCTTTCCCTGCTTCTGATTGTGCCT
The DNA here is from genome assembly GCA_038090715.1 of Florisuga fusca. Lineage (NCBI taxonomy): Eukaryota > Metazoa > Chordata > Aves > Apodiformes > Trochilidae > Florisuga > Florisuga fusca. The sequence goes on from JAAWXA010000001.1 coordinate 46,846,082, forward strand.
TTATTTTCTACTTCTCTTCCTGAGGCATGCTCTGTTCTCCAGCTTTTGCTCCCTTCCATCTCTGGGAACAGCCTGAGGCTATCTTAGGGACTGCAGCCCACAGGGCTTGGTTTATGGCAGTAACTTCTTCCCAGTAACCTGCCCAGGCTTTTGGGTTGCATCTTTTCCTGATAGGCTCTCCCTCTTCCTGCATCCCTCTCCTGTCTTTGGCATTCAAGCAGCCAGTGCTGAACTCCCTTCCTAAAGGTCTCATCTCCCTTGCTTCCTCAAACATGGCCAAGGGCGTCAGCACTTCTTAGTCTTTGTGAGAAAGGCTTATAATGCTGGTGCCTTCTCTGCCCTCTTGTTTGCCTAGATGTGAAGGTTCTCTCCAAGTGCAACTACCAGGTCTTCCTACAAATGCAGAGAATAATCTGACTTTTCTGCTAGATAGACAAAACTTTTTTCAAACTATTGCCTGGCTTCCCAAACACATCTCCTCTCTGCTTTGGGACTGCTAGAAAATCTGTCACTCCTTCTGGCTCCCTCATTCTTACTCTGCCTGAAATAGCCTTCACCATCTTGGCCCCTTCCTCAGCCCTCCCTCCCCCCTGACTTTTCTCTTACCATATTCTCTCCTTCCTTCTTCCACTAGTTTTGTCAAACCAGGCTTGTCTGCCTTCTCAGTCCCTGTGCGTGTGAAGAGTCTCCAGATCACTTTGGTGGACTTTCCATATACATTCATGATTGCTCGTAGTTGCCAGGACCCCACAAAATGAGGGCTGTGACAGTCATCTATACTGGTTTTCCAGGCTCAGAAGGTGCTCCCTAGAGCAGACCAGCGGAAATATTTCCCAGAATCTACTCCAGTATACCTCCTGTATTACCTTTATTTATTCCTGGGCCTAAGTATAGGTGCTGTAAAACCTGTGTGCCCCAACAGCTGATAGGTATGTCCATGTCCCTGAGTAGCCAAAATTTTCCCCTCAGACTCGAAGCTCTTGCTGACTGGGAGCCCCACACCGAGGTATTCTGATGTGCATGTTTTTTATTATGAGGTGACATGTCAGAGGAGTGACACTTGAACTCCATCACTCATTCACCTTCATGGACAATTTGGGTTTCTGCAATCAGAGGGGATTTTTCATCCCTGATAGGGGAATTCCAAACTGGAGCAGCAGTCCTCTGGCTCTGTCAGGGAGGAAGGAGGCGAGACGGATGAGCTCCAGAAACCTTCCTGCTTCTGCCCTTCCTCAGCTGCCAGTGGGAAGGGGGTCCAGGTGGAAATGTGGGGCTGAGGAGACCAAAGGAAGGTAGGACATTTCCTCTCATGGTGCAGAGCCCATGCTGTGGAAATATGCTGAACAAACCTTCCTGCTAAGAGAGGGAGTCTGACAGTAAGGAGAGCAAAGGAAGACCACGCTAGTGGGATTGATGAGGGAGAGGGAATTGTCATGGAGAGTCAATGACCTGCTGGAGGAAGTTGTCAAGTACCTGCTGAGATGAACAAGGTTAGTACTCATTGCATAGGTACTAACCTGATGTGCCTCTGCCCTCCTTCCAAAGCCAGTTGGAAGGAGGGCTCAGGAACAATTTCATTTAGGATGAGGCTTTTGCTATGATTTCAACAAGGCCACAGCCTTCATGCTCTGTGGGTCCGCGCGCTTGCCTGAGTAATCCACTTGAAACCTATAATTCGAGTGATTATCCTATCACCATATCATTTGTTCCATACAGCAAACATAAAATATAGTAAGTAGCATGTTTTTACATTTTCAGGATGACTTTTCCAAGTATGGTTCATAGAATCATCATAGAATGGCTTAGGTTGGAAGGGACACTAGAGATCAGCTACTCCAACCTCCCTGCTATGGGCAAGGGCACCTCTCATCTAAACAAGGTTGCTCAAGGCCTCATCCAGCCTGGCCTTGAACACCTTCAGGTAGTGGACATCCACAACTTCTCTGGGCCATCTGTTCCACAGTCTCATTGCCCTCGTACTAAAGAACGTCTTCCTAATATCCGGTCTAAACATATTCTCCTTTAGTTTAAAACCATTCCCCCTTGTCTTATCACTGGACACTCTTATGAAAAGACCCTCTCCAGCCTTGCAGTAGGTTCCCTTCAGGTATTGGAAGGCAGCTATAAGGTCCCCCTGGAGTCCTCTCCTCCTCGGGCTGAGCAATCCCCAGCTCCTTCTGCCTCTCCTTGTAGCAGAGGTGCTTCAGCCCCTGGGTCATCTTTGTGGACCTCCTCTGGACTCAGTCCAACAGATTTGTGTTCTTTTTACGGTGGGGACACCAGAAAATTATCTCAGATTAGACCACTGCTTAGGAGAGATAAAGACAGCTGACAGACCAGATGCAGGGAAGATGCCAGCAATGTATTACAGTCTAGAGAGAAGAGCCTGAGAGCATTGATTTTTGGGCCATTTATTTTTTCTATATTGATCTTAAATGAGAAGTAATCAGACTGCTAGAGAGATGCTAAAGAGAGCATGTAAGATTAAATGAAATTTAGAGACCTGTCAATAGCAGGGACAACATAGGCATGATAGAAAGCAACCTGGAAAGCTCAGGAAACAGCCCAAGTCACAATGTGAATCATGAGAAACAGGGGTACTTTCCAGGAAACAGAGGGGGCACAGAGTGTTTCTAAAATAACAAGACTACAAAGCATCTGTCAGCTGGTCCGACGGCCGTGCACCTGTGGGGAAGGCCTGCACAGGTGCTGGGGAGTAAATCCTCATGGACAGCCAGTTTCTGTCTCCATTTAGCTCACTGAGACCGCAGAGAGGAAGAGATCAGCAGGGCTTGCATTACCTTGCATGTTTCGTGCCGTTCTCTCCTTCTCCTTCAAGTCACAGCTTTTTTAATTCAGAACATGCCATGTACAGGGATCAGAGTCAAAATGGAAACTATTATGAGAGGATGATAATTCTGTTCAGGCAGAGAGATTTGTATCTAAGGACCAAGGTAAGTACAAAGTGCATGTGTCCACACACTTCTGTCCTCACACCTGCTCCTCTCTTTGCCCTTCCCCATGGGTGTAGAGAGAATTTGCTTCTACATCACCACCCCCTCTCCTTTTTCTGTACATGTTCAGACTCTTTAGTGTGGGAGAATTCAAGCTCTTCAAGACCAATGGCAGAACCTGCTGAGTTAATTTTCAGTGTAGCCAGTTTTGCAGCCTTGAGTTGGCTGGACTTCTGATATTTTGCTGGGATTTCATGATTGCTGGCAATGTGACCAGGGAAGCATTTCACAGAGTCATCTAAGGAAGAAAAGAAACATCCTAACAGAACACATTCTAAAGATGACTAACTTTTAAAAATACTTTTTGATATTTGCTCATATAACTTTACATCATTTGCAAAATGGTAATGGATGAGAAAATCCTACACTGATATCTTTTTTCCTACAGCATTAAGTATTTTGTCCAGTAAAGATATGTCAAGTATCTCTTGTGAGAGGTATTATAAATCTAACAGCACAGAGAGTGGTAAGCACTTGTTCTGACTGATCTGCTGCTATTTTATACTCCAGCAGGTTACTAATAGGAACCTTCTAGTTGTCTTCTGTATTAGTACCACTGCATAGCTGACTTACTTATCACTTCACTAACCATTAATTAACTAGTGCTGAAAAATCTACATCTTGTTAACATACAAAAAGTCAGCTTGAGAGTACAGCAGCAATTCATGTTGAAATATCTCTCTTGTATTTTTTAACAGTTTGAGCACTCTTCCTAGCCTCAAAATATCCAGACTTAGAGGCTCCCACAGAAAAATTAAAATTCTTCAAATAGCAAAGCTGCAAATATCCAGTTCAAAGGGTGAAAGTTTTGAAAAGTGTTCCAGTAATAATAAATGTAAATTTTGCTATGACCACTTGGTGTCATCTAGTCAGAGCTAGTTAGTTAGCTTGTTGTTCTAGACTTGGTTCTAGTGTTAAAAAAAAAAAACCCACATGCAATCATCTTTGTCTGAGGCATGGAAGGCTAATAGTGGCTCTCATTCTCTCTAGGTGAGCTTTTCGGGGACAGTTTTGCTGAATCACTGGAAGACCACCAGCTTTAACAACTGCATTCGGTCTTAGAAATGCTACTTTGGAGGCAGACCTAGGCATGTGACTGAGACTTTTTCTCCTGATGGCAAAGTTATATTGCTGCCAGTGCTTCTGGAGAGCAGACAAGGTGAGTACATCCTACTTGCTGTACCTGAGATGAAGTGCAAGGGGCTGGTATGTGGCAGTATGTACTATGTGATACAAGTGGAACCCTCAGGACCTCCTGTGCAAATCTGATGTCAGCTCAGGACAGCTCTTCACTCACTGCAGCATTAGCCCTCCATCTCTAGCTAGAGAGAAAAATACTCAGCCCTTGAATGAGACAAACAACTTTGTGTCTCTGGGGGAAGCACATTTTTCAAGAATTCATTGTGAGGTGAAACGCTTGGAATTTTTTTTTTTTTTTTTTTTTTGTAAAGAGCCTCCTCTGTTCTACTCTCCATTTGGGCAACCCTGAAGTGAGTTACACCCAGCAAAAGGGTAATTTCTTGGAACTTGGAACCAAGGGTTGGAAAATCTTTTTGTGTTTAAATCTGTACCTAATCAAATATCTACTCACTCTGTGAGGAGCAAAAGAGGGGAATATTTCACATCAGCAGAAATGAAAGGCAATGTTTTGATTTGCTTTCTTTGTTGCCACTTAAATACTGTTTACTAGGAGATGGGTTTAGAGAGAGGATGCTTTTGAAAGGGTTTTAATTGTCTCATATATCAGAGTTTGTTGTGTTTTAAATATTTAGGGCGATTACCTTTCCTGCTGACAGACTAAGGAACCTGATTGTCTGCTGCTGCCTACCACAAGAAAAAGTGAAATATGGAACTGAATAAAAACAGAAGTAGAATTAAGTGTAGCTAGTAAAATGCAACAAATGAGTATTTGGTTATTATCAGAAAGAAATGGTCACACCTTTTCAGCATTGTGACCAACCAGTTATTGAAAGATCAGAGCATTGCAGATTGATGTTGACAAACTGGAGAGAATTCACATAAAATAAACTGTTGGACTTTAAAGACTGGTTTATGGGAAAGATTAAAACAGCTAGATAAAGCCCGTCTGTCTAGGTACTTGCATAACAGTAATGAATGTGATATATTATGCTTTGTGGTGAAGGGCTTGGTGGAAGCTGAGGGATCCAGTAACCACTTACAAAGTCGTAGGCTGTAAGCACAAAGAGAGGAAAGAAGTGGGTAAGGATTGCTGAAGGAGCACAAGTGCTAAGATGAAAAGGAGGAAAGCTCATGCCAAACACTAGGAAATATTACCTCCTGTGAGAACTGTTAGACTGTGGTCAGAAGTTATACAAAACCCCTCAGCTGAGTCATTTAAACTGAATTGTAAAAAACACTCTAGAAAATATGCTGTATTGGCACAGGGCGAGCCTAGATTGGGAACAGCCAGCCTACTCTCTGGCTTCCTTTTTCCCAAGGGCCCTTTACTGCTAGTATGGTAGATACTGACTTAGCAAGAAGCAGAACAGGGATAGCTGGAGGCAGGGAGGGAAAATTCAGAACATGAGTTTTGTGCATCTCAGGAACTCAGGGTGGCTGCTCCTACGTAGATGCAGTAGCCTCACGCACATGGCACATCGCGCTGACAGGCCAGAGCCAAAAGCTCCTTGTCCTGAAAGGACCCACTGTATCAGCTCAGATCAAATTTTCCATGTATTGCTGATCAAAGAGGTCTTTGCTGAAAGGCAGAAGGCAGAATGCTAGAAGAAGTAATGAGGCAAACTGGGTGGATCTGCAACAACTCCTTCTGTTGCATCCGTGTACATGGCCAGTTCTTCTTATGGAGGGGGAGTGAGAGTCTGGGGGATTGGAAAGACACATCACCTTGCAGCACTGGTGTGTTTTCACCTCTTTCTCCCCCCACCACAGATTTCCCACTTTTTTGGTTTAAAAGTAAAACAGTTGAACCTGTCACTCTGAATATTTTATGTTTCCTTCTTTTTGTTCTATTGATAAGGCAAGAGTCACAGGGATTTGGGGGGAAGCTCTGTGGTAGTTGGAAACAGTCTGGAAAAAAGAAGAAGTGTTCCCTTGGGAGCCCCAGGAGAAAATGAAAAAATGAAAAAAATTGGTCTCAGGTGTATGGAAAATGCTGGGTCTACTTGCTCATCTTGCTGAGGTCACCAGGAAGACTTGGTGGTGCTCAGCTGTACTCATCATGCAAATCCAGTTACTGTTGATTGCTTCTCCAGGAGACTTCTCCTCATGGCTTTACCCCATCATAGCCAGCACCACTTTTACCTGCCCCAGTTAATTTAAAAAGCAGTTTTTAGCATGAACACTGCCTTTTTTTGTGAGGGAATATTTGTGATTTTATAAAGTCTCACTTCTCAGTTTACACTTGTTTGAGAGTCTTATTTTCAATCTCATTTACTAAGACTGCCTCACAATGTTCTGTAAAGGTGATGAGCCAGGTTGCTCATTTCTCTGTAGCACCACCAAAGCAAAATGACTGCAAAGACATGAAGAATTAAGCACCTCGTGGACTTGAATGTGCTTTATATTCACAGCACTCCTCCAAGCTGCAGACATGTTTCATCTGGTGAAAAGTATTAGCCATATTATGCAGATGGGTATGAGATGGGCTAAGGAACAGATTCACAATGGGACACTGAGGTTTTGACTCTCAGCATTGGCTGGCAAAACCCATGCCTTTGAGTTGGGTTCCCAGGGACATACAGGCATGTCATAAGAAGCATGAAGTACCTCTGAAGAGCAGTGACACTCTGGGATGTGTAGTGGCATGTGTAGTAGATGTAAAAGATGTTTGTAAGTTGCTTGGCAGGCTAGTAGGACACACTATGACTATGTCCAAGACCCAGGCCTTTCTGGGTCTCTGATACTGATGCAGGGCTGCTGTGGGCCACAGTCTGATGCTCTCACCTGGAGATAGACCCCAAAGCATCCCATGTTCGAGGTTCTCAGAAGCACAGCCAACCTGGTCTGAGGTGAGGCACGGAGGGACTGGTCTCACCCTAGAAAGAGAAGGGGCAGAAGGAAAGCGTAAATCTGAGGCAGAGAGCTGGGGAAGAGCCTACCCTGCTGCTCCGGCTCATGAGTGCATGCCTGGTGAAAAAAAGAGGGAGGAACCCACCAGGAGGAGCAGGTCATGCAAGGTCAAGCAGGAAACTGAATTTTTCAGGCCTGTGCCACCAACAAAGCAGACCACAGGGCTGCTGTCCTCAGCAGGCTGTGGCCCTCCTCAGATGACTACACCTAGTCCCAGATCTGTGCTAAACAGGCCCTTTGAAAAACATACAGGCTTTCTTTTAGTATCTACTTAGAGATGCAGTGTTTATTCCTTCCATGCCTCAAAACTGATGGATGTGGGAGGAGATAGTCACTTCTGCTGGAGCCATGGCCTGTTGGGTTGCTCTTTGCTTGTACAGTGCTCTGAACAAGACCCATGGCCAGACTCCTGACAGCCTGATGTGGAGGAGGAACTTTTCATGGATTAGTGACAGTGGCCTCGTGCCCAACCAGTGCAGCCATTCTTTTATAAGTATTTAGAGAGTAATACTAATAACTCTTAGTTATAGTACTTAATACTTCACAAGTATTTAAGTTTCGGGGCATTTTGAATTAGGGATCTCTTTTCTTGTGATGTGTCACAGCACAGGAACCCAGACTTTTTGCTCATATGAGCATGTGAGTTGAAAGAGGGCAGGGTCTTCTGCAGGAGATGCCCTCTGTCAGAGCCTTTGGTGTGAGCCCATACCTGAGTGTGTTAAATCATGGATGATCTGCAGAGGACCATTCTTTCTGTCAGATTTACAGGCTGGGTAGCAAAACATGGATGTGACAACTTTTAAACTTTAGCTGGGTCTGTGGGCTGTTTATTTGATGGTGTATTTTTAGCAGAATATCATAGGTATCCTTTTCTGGGAGAGAACTGCAGTAAAAACTCCAGTGAATAAATACAAGTTTCTTGTTTTCAACACTCACCTCCCGGAGTCCTGCTGTCAAGTGACTGCAAAATTCAAAGAGATTGTTTTTGCGGTTCCAAAAATCTGTCGTACAGCTCTGACTTTTTTTCCTTTTATTTGTCAATGTGTGACTAAGCACAACTATTACAGGAAACATGGAAATGTTTGGTCTTTAAAGAATGGCTGTGGAAAAAGACCTCCTACTGATTAACAGCTGCTGTTTAATAAAATAATTTTCGGATGTCCAAATTGCTGATTGTTCCAGTGAGGGTTATATTCTGACCAGAAGGGATCCCACCAGTCCCATGTCATCAGCCTGGGCACTCTGGGAAGAGGCTTTTCTGCAGCCATTTCCTGCTTCAAAACAATGGAGAATGAGAGGTGCCCCTGCTCCCTGTGGTGTAAGGATGTGTTTAGCACAGCCTCCAGGGTGGCTTCAAAACGAGGGGAGAAAGAGCTAGGAGAGGAGCTGGGGTGCAAGGGAGTGCCCTCCCTTTGGAGATGCAACCCACTCTTTGAATAGAATGGCCAAGCTAGGATGGAAAAAGAGATGTTTCATCCTTGCTGAAAAGCTGAGGGACAATGTGGGTGTACTGGGAGCTAGCTGGGAGGTGAGCAGGGAAGGCCAGGGACCCACATGTAGTTCACCAGGATCTTCTTTATTCTGAAGTTGTTTCCCCAGAGCAGGGTCTCAGCCCAGGGCTTCCCTTTGCAGGACTAGCACTCAGGCTGCCTGAGGTACACCAAAGCCCTTGCTGGCACTTCGACTGCTTTGTTGTAACTGTGCTGATTCAAGTGCTCACAACTTTTATCTCTGCTACGTTTTGAGCCTTCTTCTGCTGTCCTGGGAAGTTTGGGTCTAGTTCATCTCTCTTGTGAGGTGCTGGCACAGTGCTGCTGGATGGTCTTCCACAGGTGATGCATGCAGCTCTACAGCCAAACTCTTCACCTTGAATCAATTGGGACCACATTCATGGAAGGTCCAACACCTAATGTCACATGTTCCCTCTGCCAGTTTATTTTTGGGCACAGTACATGGTTTAAGCTCCATGCACTTACGTGTTTTTAGTCAAAATGTAGCTGAAGACAGCAAATTGATGTGCCTGGTTTGTTTTTTTTTTTAACTTTGAGGCATCCAGCAGTTGCCAGAAGGGATTGCTTATTGACATTAATCATTACCCTGTTGATAGCCCTGGGCGGGCTGCTTTAATTGACCAGAACTGAATCCAGTAATCATATCATGGAAAATATACATCACATTTGTTTCAGTAGCACATCTGAATTACAGTAATATGAGTTCATGGCAAAACTCTCAGTGACTACACCAGAAGCAGGAACGGGGCTCTTGTCTGCTAGTACAGATGTAGCTGAGCAGTGCCCCATAGGCTGCCATGCTTAGGCAGTACAGTGAGGCTGTGTTCAAAAAGTCATGAAATTATCCTCCAGGATCCTGCAGCCTGTTCAGACAAATAAAGAGAACTCCATGCAAGGTGGCTGTAGAACTGTGTTTTCCATTGTTTTCTTCAAGTATAATTCTTCAACAGGGGGGATGTCCCTTCAAACATCAGAAATGCTCTAAGAGGAATACACAGAAGAGACCATACAAAAAGCCAATAATTACACAAACATCTCCTTTTACCCATTTACAGAAAATTATGTTTAAAGAAAACAGCTGAAAAAGCAAAGCAACAAGATAAAACATCTGAGATTTAGTTTGATCCCTTTATGCCTGGGAAAAAGAACAAGTTAATCATCAAACAATATTTGCGTGTAGACTAACATGTTAGTTAATTAAATTATTGTTAAATAGCATCAACATGTTAGATAGGGCATTGCAAAGAAATGAGGTGGCCAAAACACTCAGCTGAGCCTCTTTTTTTCATATGATGAATGCAAAGTCTATAAACTTTGTTCAACAGAATGGTTGAGAAGTGAGGCTTGGAACTGTGTTACCAGGAACAGCAGAATCCAGGGGGAACAGATGTGATTAGTTACTTGAATTTGATTGTGGATGTATTCCTGTGGATCTTTTCTCAGTCCCTTCCGTGCAGCACACAGCCTACCAGCTAAATATTAACTGAAATTCAATTAGAATGTGGATTAAGAAGCTGATTTGCAGGAATTAATAGCTTGAGGATAAGGATACCCCTTAGCCCTTGGGCTCCATGAGTGTGCCCAGATTGTAACTTTTTCTCTTTCTGTAGTAAGGAGATTGTATTTGTAGTCATGTCACTGAAACTCCAAAATGGCCAAAATGTCACTTTTGGAATGATACAGTATAAACTAGTAGGCTTGTGTATATTATGCCAATTTTAACACATGTAAATCTTGTTCAGACTTTTTATAGAAAAATAAGAATTTATTGTACGTGGGAAAAATAAAATACAAAATGTCTCACAGTGAGAGTTTTGCAGTTGTTTCAGACACTGATGTAATTTATTACTATAGATTATTAAAGCAATGCTGATGTATTTCTATGTAATTTCCACCCTCTTAAACTTTGCATTTTCTGAATAGGGACATAAAATACATTGAAAAGCAGAGGAATACACATGCAGTAAGATGTACAATGCCCACATATGCATCTACTGAAAGGGTAAGTAGCCTTTAATTCAATCATTGCTTCCTTTCTTGCAGGAAAGGTGTGTTGTATTTAGATAATCTGCAAGGGTTTCAAATAGGAAATTGTTGAGGGCATTTGTGAGCTGGACCATAATACTCTGTTGGTACCAGTCCAGGGGGGTTTCAAAGAGAAACAGAGCTGAGGTAGAGACCAAAATTTATTTATGGTCCTTCGTATTGCAGAGGCTTAGTATGCAATTTTAAAAATATATCTTCCTTAGTAGAGAAGATAGCTTTTTCATAGTGGTGAAGAAATGCCTGGAGATGGATTGCTCTCCTTGCCTTCAGGAGGAGAGCCACTTTTGGGGTTCTTTAAAATTCACCATTTTCTTCATGTTTTCATCTTTCTTTTAAGCCACGATGGTATTGTATATTATTAATAAATAGATAATGCCCATAATGTAAACTTGTTTCAATTCTCCAGTAATAGAAATATTGTGGTTTGTAAGACAAAATAAGTCTCAGAAGCTGCAAACTTCAATTGACTGCTGCCTCTTATCCAGCCATGTACAGAAGTACAAACTTTAACACAAAGTCTTCGTTTTCAAACCTTATTTTTAGTAATAGGAGAGAAATTGTAATGACACTTTAAATCATTCTGTAACTTGTTTTTCATGGGATCTCCTTAGAAAAATTGGCCATGTGTAGATTTAGGTGCATCCTTCAGTGATTTATTGTGATTTATCAGGACCTCTCAGCCCAGGTTGAATGTTCTCGGGCATCATGTGATCTTCTTCCTGCAAACCTTCAATAATGAAATCAGGAATACAATTAAGTTGGAACCCATCTTTCCCTGACTTTATCCTCAACTCTCTTCTCTGCTTTAAATTATGGGTGAGAAAATTCACCTGCTACCTTTCCTGCATTCAGCTGCTCCGAGTAAATGACTGTCAGGTCAGTAAGTTATAAGGGGAAAAATTAAAATGCTTGAGCCATCAAGACTCATTTTCATCGGTTGTATTTCCAGAAAGGGTTGAGTTACATGAATGATGGTTTCATGTTCAGAGTTCTTCTTCTAGAGTTGCAGTGGCAACATATGAAGGACTGCCTGGTAATGAAAGGCTCATCCAACTGGTTAGGCTTCCAGATTTTCCACTGTTAGTGCTTAATAAATGTGCAGGCTGGTTAAAGCTCACCTCTTCCCCTTTAGATGCTTGGCCCCAGCTGTTCTTCTGAGTGCCAGAACTTCAGGTAGAAAAAAAGAAGACCCCCAAAAATGTGATGCTGCTTTATGGAGGAGAAATCTCTTTCTCCCCTGGCATTAAACTCCTGAAGGTGAACAAAGGAGGAGACGTGTCTAGAAATGCACAAAGAAGCTGGTTAATTAAGAGAGCTCCCACTGCCCCCCTTCTTGAAAGCTGCTATGCTTTTGAAACCCTGGAGTTGGTTCAACTGTGAATTTGTGAGGTTAGGAGTACAGCTGGGATGCTGAGACTGTGGGCTGGGTGGTATGTATAGAATGTGTTTGATCAGTTTCCCCAGTTGTATTAGAAAGAGATGGCATAAAATGAATGGGATGGAAATAGGCACAAAGGATGAGCAGCTCCCTCTGAGATAAGTCTGAACTGATTTAGATTGCGGGAAATAACTTTTTTGTGTGTTGAACATATTTTTCCAGTAGATTTCAGTGAGGAGGGGGGTTTTTTGTGTGTGTGGGGGGTTTTTTGTGTGTGTGTGTGTGTGTTTTTTTGTGGTTGTTGTTTGGTTTTTTTTTTGTTTTTGTTTTTTTCTCCTGATCTTTATACATATCACAGAAATGATTTTGAGCCTTCAGCAGCATGATGCTAAGATCTTGTAGTTCATTCCTTCAGATGTTAGCATGGCATGCTATAGCCCAGCCTTTTGTATATTGATATGTAAATAACTTGTCAATCTTACCTCACCCAGGGTATTTTGCAATATAACTATTATTTCCTACTTTGTCTTTTCCATATTTTGGTGTTCAACCCTAAAAAAATAGTTTTGTTGCCTGCTACTGAGGGATAAGTGAACACTGCTATCTCTGGGCTAAATATATGCAATGGCAGCTTGTTGGACAAGCAGAACCTGGGTGATGCAGGCCATGGTGCTCCTCTTTATAAGACACTGAGAATGAATAATGAACCTTCACTGCACCCTGTTAAATCCACTGCCATTAAGACTGAGCAGGAGATCACACCGGTAAGGAGATCCATGTGTCACTCAGCACTTTCAGTCATATTCACAGGCAAAAGTGCATTCACTCCTGCTTCAAAAAGAGTAGTATGAACAAGTCCTTTATACAGTTTTGAAATGAGTCAGAATCCTTGTCAGAAGTCAGAAGCCTTTCCTTGTAGAACCCTGATCATTTGATTCCTGTGCCATAGAAGAGGGATTTCCTCACTTGACAGGACCATGGATAAACTTGGCAGAAAGTAAAGAGCATTAATATTAACAGATGTCATGTTTTGTTGTGTTTACAAGACCCCTGTGTGCTCCGTGTACCATTTGAAATTATACTGAAAGGAATCAGATCTCCTTTAGCTAGTTTAAGATGAAACAATTGCAGAACAGCTCGAGGCTTTCTAAAGATACGAATAAACAACTCAGAGCCTTTCTGAGAAATTCTGTGGTTGAACCTGACTCCACTCATTGAAAACTGGTACTCAGATGAGAAAGCATGAATTTTGGTTCAGTGTTCTTTCTTTTCTGTTGTAAAGATGAAAGTTGCACTGAGGCTGTACTGGGAAAGCAATATCAGTTAAGGAAACGTGAGGCATCAGAATTAAAGGGAAAACAATTTTAAATCTTGTTTGAAAACTTTATGCAATGATTCCATGATTGCCTAACCTATTCTTTCAATATCTTTTCCCTTTGGCTTTTATTCAGCAAGCTGCTTAAACCTATGTCTTGCTTTAAGCAGGCAGATTAAAATCCTTGTTGAACTGGGGTAAGCACAGTTACCTGTTAGTTCAGCTCAGAAAGATAAATATTTTCTCGTATTAGTGCTATACAAAACTTAATCTTTAACCTCCTGAAAATGTTGTGACATAAGCAAAGGGCTTAGAGTCTTGCATCAGCCTCTTGAGGAGAAGTACTGCATATACATGGTGCACGAAGGACGCCTTTATTCAGATCCATAGCTGCTTCTGAATAAAGATGCCCAGGTAAAAGTTGATTGAGTTTGCGGCTTTCATGAAGTGAATCAACGTATTTCATCCTAAATTGTAACAGGAAGTTGAGACATGCTAAAATTAAAAAGTTTGCAGATTCACTGAAAGGGTTGGCTAAACCAACCTGGAGCTCTTAAGACATTTTAAATCTGAATGTTACATAGAATGAAGCAAGAGGAAAAGGCAACAGATTGGACTAGAGAACCTTTAAAGGTCCATTCCACCCCACTGCATTCTGTGATTACTTACCCAACAGGCAGCCCCTCATGTACAAGCATTCAGTGGGCAAAAATCAAGACACTGGTTCATATGTGAGCTTCCTTCCATTTCCCCAGGCTTGCTAAACACACATGAATGTGGCATCATCTTGATCACCCTGTGATGACAGAGGCAAAGTAGAATGCTCGGAGAAGAAAATGAGTGTAATACACATTCGGACCATGCATAGTGAAACATCCCCTTTGCTGTTGTTCCTCTCTTTGAGGCCACAAACACCTTCATGCTGCAAGTCACTCTAGGCTGTAATGCCATGCATCCACAGCTCACCAGGAATGGTTTCCAACAAATTGGAGCATGAGCTTCAGGTAGGTGCTCAGCAGATGTCACAGACATTTAGAGTTCTCAGAGAAGCCTCTGAGCTTACTTAAAGCAAACTTATCATGTTGCTGTAAGTCACAACCAGTAAAAGGGCTGTGTAAAGGATGTCAGCCGGTGCATCTCTCCTCTTTGACACATGGATAGCCATGAAACACCCCGCTATGAAGCATCCCCACCACAAGTCATGAGGCTGAATGGGGCTCAGAGGGCTTCCCTAGCTGAGCTGAATGCCACATTCATGTCCCTCTGAGGATCATGGAAAGGTGGGAGCTGGCCAATCAGTCTATGGAGGAAGCCTCCAGCACCATACAGGCTGATGTTCAAAATCAGCATGTAGGTGCATTGAAAGTGAGGACAAAACAGGTTCCTCTGACTGTAAAAGACAACCACCCCATCCCCACCCCCCTTGAAAAACCCCACAACAAAAAAACCCACAAAACCCACAAAAAATTCTGAACAAAACACAGTGCTCAGGACTACTCTAAGGCATTGCCAGTCTTGAAGATTTGGTCTCAATGAGCTATTCCTTCAGCAGGCAGAGCCTCCCATCACCCAGCCCGTGAGAAGCTGATCTCCTCTGGGGAGCTGGGTCTTGGCAGCACCACCCCTGCACTGGTACAGTGAGTGTCACAACTGCTTGTTTGCCACTCTTTGCCAAAGACCAGCAAATTCAGCCCAACGGGCAATGAAAACCTGTGCCCTGCAATTCCTCTTAGCCAAATAGTCTCTTCCACATAGGGTACAACTCTGTGTGACTCTATTTAAGCACTCCCACCCAAGAGGCAGAAATCGTATTCTCTTTCCTCTTTGGCAAATTGGAAGATTTTTTTTAAAATAGCTTTCCTGGAATCAGGCTCTGAGCAGACTTAAATTGCTTGAACCACACTTCTCTTCATGCAAGAAATGCTGTTCTGTTTTTTCACCATATGATGAAGCCCCTCATTTTTTGTCCTCCCCATCACAGGTCCATTCTGCCACCATTTCCAAAACTGTTTTTTGCCTGCACTGCTGAGAAGTCTTGAGCTAGCTTTATGTTAAAAAACACAAGTCAGCTGAGCATTTGGGAATGTGGAGGCTGAGGAAAATTTGAGTCATAAGCAACTGTATTATTTGAGGGAGACTCTTTGTCTGGCCTTGAAAGAAATACTCTGAAATTTTAGGTCTGGGATAGCTTTAAAAAGTTGCTGGTTTTATTTATTTATTTCCTTTTATCCTTCACTCCCTAGGTTGCAATTTTAAAGCTTAGTCCCTGTATCTCTCCAAAGTTATATGGTAGTTTGTCACCCACAGCTGACAGTTGCCTCCTTGACAAGTGGCTGGGCTCTACATATGGGCAAGTGCAGGAGTCTGAGTTACCTGGATCCAAGCTTTGGCTACAGCAACAAAACTGAGGTGAAGTGGTGAAGTTATGTTGACAGATTTGGGGTCTGTTCTGTTGCTAGCCTGAGCTTTGAGGGAATCTGAGACACAGTTGTGGTATTTTGCAGTAAACATTTCAAAGAGAAGGAAAAATTTTCAGTAAATCATAGGGAGGGTGAGAGAGAAGTTTTGCTCTTTGAAGAGGAAGCTGGAAATAAATACTTTTTTTTCTTCCTGCTTAGAAAGGTCATTTGGTGTCTCTGAACCTCCAGTTACATCCAATAAAAAATATTACAGCTGTTAATGTGAACCATTATAGTGTCCAAGTACAAAACCAGACACACTGCATGGCAGAGCTGGTCTGGTTTGATTTTTTTGTTTGTTTGTTTGTTTTGTTTTGTTATTTTTCTGTTTTTTAATGGAAAGAAGACAGAAAGAAGCAAAATAAAATGGGTACAAATTGTAATATTTTCTCTCCATTTTAAATTGCTGTAGTAAAAAGGGCCAATATATAACAGCCACATAAAGAACAACAATGAGGGGAAAAGGAAGAAGAACGTGGCCTTACAGGTTAAGAAGCAGAGCTTGTTAGGTTGGGTGCATTAATACAGGATTCATCTCCCCTCTCCTTGCAGTAGCTCATCCAAAAGTGATTTGAGCATCCCTGCAAGGTGTTACTTGCACTGTTCCTTGGGGATATCTGTTTCTCACGGATGCACACCCACTCCTGGGAGGTGCCCAGCTGGGACCAGTTCCTCTCCCACCCCAGATTTGCAGCTGGGGACACAACCAGCCCTGCTGATCTGGTGCTTTCCTGCAGATCTCTGGGTTAGAAAGATGACTGCCCCAAAAATGTGTGTGCTTCTGGAACAACTCTGACCCCCCATTCCTCATTGGCCTTTCTTCCCAAGGGCACACTGGCCACATGCACTGACCTGCCCAGGAGACCCAGCTATGGGGCCACAGGGAAGGGAAGGAGGCAGCAGGATCAGGCTGCCCCTCCTGGGCACCCCCACTGGGTAACATCTGCTCTGAAGGATCCCCTGGGAAAGGTGGGAAGTGGAAAAATGACTGACCTTGTTTTGTGCTCACCCAGTGTCCCTGCACAAGATGCACCTTGGTCACTCATGGCTCTGGTAAGTCCTCCGGGCATCTCTCTTAATTCTGCAGCAGAGAAGCTGGCATTGATGTGGCATTTGCTGACAGCCAGCTGTCTCCTACTTGGAAAACAGTGCTTTGCTTCTGCTTCTTGGCTCCTCAGTCTGTCCCAGCCGCAGAATAATCCTGTGGAAAAAAGGTTGAATTTCACATTTGTATCAGAATAAATTTATATGAGGGTCTCAAAGAAACATTATGCAGGGTACTTTATTTTTATACTTCCTAAGTTTTCAGTGCCTGACTTTTACCTTATATAGTGTTTTCACCTTCAGAGTGTGAAACTTCATAGTTTCTCTTATTTTACTTTTTTTTTTTTTTTAATTTTTATGAGGAAGCTCTGGCTTCCCATTAAGTGCTATGAGCAGTTCTGCGGAAACCTGCAGGTTATTGGGAAATGTATTCATTTGTTTCAGATCTCACTTTATTATCACCATTGGTTTTGGAAGCCAGTAACTTTAAAGCAGAGTTGCAAATCGTTTCAACATGTTGAAACCCACTGTGGTGTGTATGCTCATCTGTGTATGCCACGTGTCTGAAACAGAGATGTGCATTTTATGTCAAACATTCAATATGACCACTCAAGGACATGGAAATTTATTTGAGCTCTGGCTGCCCAGTAAGTGTTGGACTACATTTCCATTTACATTGACTAAATAATAGCGACATCAAGAACTTTGTTAAATCAACCACAAGACCAGCCTGTATTTCCTATGGCTTTCTCAGGGGACATCCTGTAAGCTAATCCTGCCAAGAGGCAACATGCTAAAATATTGCAGGGGCTGAGTACATGTGGAGCTGACAAATGATGTCTAGGCACCGAAGTCCTGTATAGACCTATGTAATTTAGCCTTACTGCTACTATTCTGGAAAATGAAGTAAAACCAACATGGGGTTGATGTCAGGTCCCCTGAGATGGGCTGATCATTAGAATGATAAGGATGATGATAGATAAGGATGCTCTGCTGATGCTGGAAACTACACAGCACATGCACACAAGCAAACATTGGCTGCAGTTTTGTGTGTGTATGTGTCTGTCTTTGCTGGAAGATCCAACTAGAAATAACTTTCAGTTCCACTGCTGATGGATGAAAGGTTTCAGAGAGCTGTTCCAGTGACAGAAACAATATCATGTGAGTTAGGTACAATATGAACAGCGTAGACTTCAGTAGATAGTTACAGTGAGTATCTTAGAAGTAAAGCACTGATAAAATGCAGAGATTAAAAATAGATAATGAATGAGAGAAAGGGAGGGATTTGTTAAGTTTTTAGCTGCAGTCTACTTAGCTCTAGTGCTGAATCAGCCAGGTAGTAACACTAGTCCCCAAATGGTGGCCAGCTCCAGGAGCTGGCAGAAGCTCTGCTGAATGCAACAGAGGTGTGCATAGAGCATGATACCTTCTCTGGCACATCTCCCACCTCCCTGGATGCTGATTGATGCTGCTTCATCATTGGAGCTTTGCTCTAGGGGTTAGGGATGCAGAGCTGTTTTGGTTTTTTTATTTTTAGTAGAAATTGCCCTGTTCATAAAATATGAAACACTGTAAGCATTCACATTTCATGCTATGGAGACAAACACCTGCTGCTCCAGAAAAAACAGCTGCGAGTATCTGGCAGTGGTACTTTGCTGGGAGATGGAAGAACAGAAAATGGACAAAATTCTGTGCATCAGTTTAGACACTTGAACAAGGAAAAGTCGGAGCTGAATGAAGAGGAAGGGAAGGGAAAATCCTGTAGGCATAGAAAAGGGAACTTCAGTGGCTAAATGTTTCTTTCTCATCCATGGTGTTCTATCTTCTCTTATTATGCCTATTCTCTTCACATCCAGCTTCATAATCTTAATGAAACTCAATGACTGAATCTAACTAGAATTTTGATATTATGGGTTTTTTTATTCTGAACAGTTAGAAATAATGAATGCATATTTTGACAATGAGAAGATACATTAAAGCACCTATAGCACGGGTATAGTGTATGGAACAGCTAAGACTTCTGCATTGCACTGCTCAGTGTATCAGGTTCTCATGGTTCACATTTTTGACAAATTCTTTCATGGGCATATGTCTTTTATTTTGCTAATAACCATTAAAGTTCAACTAAGTTTTGTAGTATTACTTAAAACAAAACTGAAGTGACTATGCTGCCAATAAGTCATTCCTCCAGTGTATTTAAAAGTGATTATCAGATACAGCATGAAGACTGTAGTGAGTTCCTAGCTGACAAGAGGGAATAGTCATGCCTTGCACTCAAGAGGTCTTTTGGCAGGAAAAGAAGGATGTCATCATAATGACGTTGCCAAGTGCATGTTTTTTTGACAGAAGAGCATTTTGAGTGTTATGCAGTCTATGATAACACGCTCATTTTAAAAGGTAACAAAAGTCACTTTAGAGGAAGGAACTTATTTTATATGATGTTTGAATTGTGATCAATTTTTCTGCATAAAAAAAAAAAAAAAGCAAAGAAGTTGGTGGTGATGGAGTATATGGATACCACCACAAGTGATGTTAGAAGAGGTGACTACCACTGACAGCATCAATAGCAACAACTTCTGGATCTGTAAGTGGCTCTTGACAGGTCAAGAGGTATCTACATTCCTTTCTTCCTTTTCCTACAACTTTGCACCTCTCCTCCACTAAATGCATACTAGCTGATGTATTTTCCTCCATCCTCCTGTACCCCAAGAGGAAGCTGATGCTGGATTGGCATTATCTTGTGTTAACTGAGAGTACAAAACTTGTAACTGTCTATCTAGAGTCACCTACTGTGATGGCAAGGATTTGCACCTTTGCTGCTGATGTTCCCCTTGGTGAGTGATTGGTGCATCAATAAAGGAGGTATAGCAAAGGTTGGGAACCACAGCTGTTAGGTCAGGTTTTGATGTACATAAATCTGACTCTACACTCCCTTGTCAAGGATTCAGGTCAGCTGGTTGTGTGGATCACTGTTGTAAAAGTCTTTGGTTATGTGTTTATTATCACCCCCAGTGCATGGTGGTGTTAGTAAAGTTATGGCTTTTTTTTTTTTGGTATCAGAAATGCAAGAGAGTGAATCCTTACATCCAAATGACTCCTTGGGGCATAATGGTCAATGGCAGCAAGGTGTGGTCATTCTTGAGGCCTTAAGGGGGTAGCCGGGGTAACTGAGCTGTAATACAAGCTTATGATGTTTTTGGACATGTTTTTTCATATTGCCTGGTTTAGCTATGAAATAGGGGGTCACTCAGAATAACTGCAAGTAGAGAGAGACCACGTTTTTGCTGACTAGTGACTGTTTCTGGTATTTGCCCACTAGATGGCTGTAATTGTTGAAGGTAAGTACATTAGATGCTTTGAAGGTTCTTCAGGTGACCAAATCTACTTTCCAAGATCTTCTGAATGGTTTTCCTTGTTTTCGTCACTTAGAGATCATAAAGAATTGTGAGACAGCAGAAGGATGGAATTTCTCACATTGAAGGTGTAACGTCTACCCCAATGGTTTAAAATTCATTTCATCTTTGGCAAGGAAGAACTTGCAGAAAGGGGTCCAGTTGTGGCCTTACGAATTGTGTCAAACAAGAACTTATGAATGAAACTTGAAGGCTACAAGGACTAGAAAAAAGGACTTAGCAAAAGAAGAAACTGTTTCCTAGATCTTAGAAAAAGTAGAGACACAGTGACAAATTTTTACAATTCAAGTTTTTAACTTGAAAAACAATTACAGCAAATAACAGCAGGCAAAGCAAGAAACGTAAGGGGGAAAAAAAGTGAGTCTGCTGTGACATAAAGATATTACAGGATTTAAAGATAATCAAAGTATTGTGTAAAACTAAACAAATGCTTTGTCTCAGCTTTCAGTGGTGATCCTGTTGGCCATGAGGTATAAGAGGCAGGAAAGTGAATGGGAGTACGTATGTTAAAATGAGTGTGGTGGAAATAAGACTCAGATAAGCTACTCAGATAAAATATAGATTACATAAACATATTAGAGACAGCTAAGTGGATTAGACTGAAAATCCATCTCTCCATGCTTCCCAGTTTAGGATTAGTCTCCAAGCCCCCAGCTGTTTGTGGTCCAGGGATTTACACACCCAGAGTAAGCATTGGGAGCTTTGTAGTTGTAAACCTGTTGCTTCATCTTTCATTGACCCATTCATGTACTTCCTTATCTGTTTTTAACTTGAATCATCTACAACATCTCAGGAGAGGAAATTCCAGAGGTTTGTCTGCAGCCTCATTGAAGAGGAACATCCTGCTGCTTGCTTAGAATGTGTCAGCTGTTCCTAAAACTGGAAGAGACAGTGAGGAATATATGGTTTCCATGCCGTCTCCACACCCTCAAGTCAGGGCACTGGAAAAAACTTCACCTGTGTCACCAGTCAGAGAGGTATAGTTCTAGCAACACAGATTTTTATTACAGCTTACTGCTGAGATACAGAATAATTAAGAAAATGGAGATAAATAGAAGACAGGACAAAACATTGTCTTGGTTATGTAAAGCATTCCATATTGACATAAAATTTTTCTTTGAGCAAAATAAGTGATTTTCTGGAGATAACAAATATAGTCACATATTCCTGGTGTCTAGTGAAGTATTTGATATTGTACCACTTGAGAAACTGTGAGATTGGAGATGATAGAGATTAATATGAGATAGTTGAGTTGCACATAAAAGGGAAGGGACAACATGTTGAAAAGAAACCTTCAAGGAGGTGCCTTGAGACCCTGTCTTGGCACTGGTACCACTTAATGTTTTTTTCATGAGTTTGGCATAAAAACCGGGAAAAAGCTGATGAAAACTACCAGTGATAAATGAAAAGAGAGGCGTATCAGTGCAGATGAAGATCAAATTATTGCATAAAGATGACTGAAGATTAATTTGAAGATGACTGCAGCAGAAATGGGATAAAATTTAATCGTTCAAATAGCAAATAATTGCATTTAAGAGGTGATTGGAATATCTGTTATAAACTGTGTTGCTGTAAGAGGTAATAACAACTCAATAACATCAGTGCAGTCTGGCAGTGAAAAAGCCTTATTTAACTTCAGATGTTTTGTCAGATCTGGCACCTTAGATGGAGGTAGGGAGGTGCTATTTTGAAAGGTGCTTTTGAGCTTGTATTTGAAATCTGATTTTCACTCTGTTCAACTGTCTCTAAGAGAAACTAGTTTGGACAGAAGTAGATGCAGAAGTGGAAAAGGAGAGTGATCACGGAATCAAATATCTATTTTACAATAAGAAAAGAACGGAGTTGATGTGTTAGCTTGGGGGGGGGGAGGATATAATTCCTCTCTGTAAACACGTGGTGGAGAAGATAAGCTATCTAAAGCTAATTTAGAAAGACACTAAATGCCAATGTAAGCACAAGAACAAATGGTTATAAGCTCGCTGTGAGTAGGCAGAAAAAAAACCCCATCATTTCTTTGATGCAGTTAGGTAAGTACATAAAACTTTGTTTCTGTCAGTCTCTCTAGCAGTAAGTGGTAGTCCAATAAAATATTAATTTATTCACTTTTTGTCATTGACTGATGAGCCATTTGCCTCTGGCCCCTCAGGAGACTGTACTGGCAATGCAGCCCCCCGTGAAGGGCACTGCCTACTTGGTGATACCTTTCTTGGTGCTG
The DNA here is from genome assembly GCA_038090715.1 of Florisuga fusca. Taxonomy (NCBI): domain Eukaryota; kingdom Metazoa; phylum Chordata; class Aves; order Apodiformes; family Trochilidae; genus Florisuga; species Florisuga fusca. The sequence goes on from JAAWXA010000001.1 coordinate 46,868,527, forward strand.
ATTACGTGCCAGCCTTGAGCAGCTGCCAACAAAATGTACAAGAGCCTTGGCACATTCATCTGTTGTTGGTTGCACCAGCTTCCAGAACACAGTGTCCTTATCCACTCTGTTTTGGGGAGCCTTGTCTTATGTTGCCTATTTTTAGCTCCCTTTTTGCCCACTCTCCACGGTGGGACATTTGCCTTCAACCTCTTAAAATGCTCTTCATGTTCTCCTTCCATTTCCTTATTTTATTTTTTTCCCCCACAATCCTCTCTTTCCCTTGCTAATTGTAAAGCCTGCACAAGGCTGTCTTTGAGACTTTTCAAAAGGGCACAACTCTCCCTAAACAGAAGGTTTTCAAATCCCTTCCTCTTTTCTGTTCAGGGACATGCTATCTGGTATGTCTACAGTTTGTCAGATCATCTTGGTTGTTTTCAAGTCCTCCTATAAAGGTGCTGAGAAAGCTGAATTAATCTTATATGCCTGGAGTGTAAGATACACCTGGGAAGATTTGTATTACTTGCTTGGAAAGTGCTGCTCCCTGCCTAAATATCAAGAGTTCACAGAGCCTTTTTTTTTTTTTTTTTTTTCTTCCATGTGACTGTAGGGCTGGTTTTGTGGTTTCTTCTACAATACTGTTGAAGAGAGGGAAGTCTGAGTACAGAGTCCTTTCTCTTCCCTCAACTGTCCTGATTGGGATCTGGTGGAAAATGCTGGAGCTGCCTCCAGCAAATGCACCTGGCTTTCCTTCCCTTGGGACTGAGGGCGTGAAGGAGGGAGAGAGAGAGAGAGGGAGGCTGTGTGCCTCTGAGTAGTATCAATTCATCTTGTGGTAGTTTAGGTTTGTAAAGTTCATTTTAAGGGAAAAGCATCAAAAACATGGAGAAAACACCTGTTTTGCCCAAGGCTGTGGTAAGTCTGGTGACAGACTTTGGGAAACCTTATCCTCAGACACAGAAATAAAGTAAGATAAGCAATGAACATCACATTTTTCTTATTTTTCCTTTTGTATGACCAAGCGTACAGTCTCCCACCTCTTTGTTTATATTGATTGCATATAATCTGCATATGATAAGGTGAGAACCCCCTCATGAATTTCAGAAACAGACTTACCATGAAGAGATGCCCTGGGTTACTGTGCTGTTTTTCATAGCATCACACAGATTAGCTCATGTGATATTTTAAGCAGTACAAGTGATACAGAGTATGTATGTAAAGCAGTAGATGACAAGCTGGTCCATGACACTGTTTTGTGACTCTTCTGTGGCATGTGCACTACACTTCAAGTAACAAAGTGACAAATAGTGACTCTGTACCAAATTGATCCATTTTCTATGCAAGATACACAAATATAAATCTAGGAGGTCTTTGGGAAGCTACCTCTTTTTTTCTGTTTTTTCTTGCAACAAAGGACCTGTCTTGCATGTCAGTGGGACAGCTATTTTGATACAAATACACCACAGTTAATGCTTGATTTGAAATACATCACAGATATCTGCAACAAGAGCACATCCATTATTTATTTCTTACTTTTAGTGTCAGTTTGCTAGAAGCCCTCCCAACATTTTCTATAATCCTCTCTTTCTTCTCTTCTATCTCTGTTGAAGGGAGCATTTTGTGAACAAGATTTATTCCCCTGAGTTTCCAACTCCATCACAGGCTGCAGAGGGACACATCAAAGTGTTTCAGTTTTACTGATCTTTGTTAGGTATTTTTTATGGAAATAGATGAACAATGCTGATGTTACAAGTTACAGCAACTGGGAAAGGATTATGCAGACAGGGACTAACTTAAGCTGTCATTTGGTATCTCTAATATGCATAGAGATCAGGGAAATATTTATTGAACTGTTTAAAGGAATGTAGGGACATTTTGAACATATGCCACCAATCTGTACTCAGCAGATGACCCTGGGTCACAGTGACCATATTAGCATCAGAGTAGTGAGGGATACCTGGGAGAAACTTTTAAGGAGGACTGTTCTGCATAGGCCTAGCTGACTCTTTTTCCCCACTATGAGAAGATTACCTTGAACAACCTTCCTGAAACTCTGTGTTGACACTTGATATTCTCTGAAAAGGGCGATGACTGTGCAGAGATTGATTTCTTGGACTGAACATTCTGCATGACTTCTCCCAGCAAAGCTCCCCCAGTGACTCAGAGTGCTGGCTAGTGCAATACTGGGCTCATGGCAAGGAAAATACCACTCCCTTTTTGTGACTGACTCCTTTTAGGCTCCCCTTAGTGCATCTCCTGGCAATGATTAGGAACATCTACTTAATTTTTTAAAGGCTACTCCCCCCCCATAGACTCCAGCCCTGTGAAGTCCTTAGGAAACATACCAAGATCTGAAAAGCTATTGTTTGGTATTTCAAATCCTGGTCTCTTTATGTCCAGCTGGTGGGAAAATAGGGGAGAGAGACACAGGGAAAATAGGAAGGCGGCAGGGAATGGGGAGGGGGAGAAGAGTTAGAAATTTAGTGCCAAATGGATAGAACTGGGGATAAATGGATCCAAAGGACAGAGAAAAGTGGGACAAAAGTAGAGCAGAGTATGCTTAGTGCTGGTCCTACTGGATGTTTCACTAGGGACTATGCAACCAGTGGGAGGTTTTCTCCTATGAAATAGACTGTGGGGAGAAGTAATTAAAAATAGAAGCACCTCAATAAATAAGGAGAAGATTAAAAAGAAAAAAAGAAATCAAACAGAATACCATCAAGCAAGAAAGAAAAAATATCTAAGAAGTATCTGGAATCTAAAGGCAAGAATAAGAAACAAAAAGCAAGTATTCTGTATATGGCTTCCTGCCAAGGACAGACAATTTTATCTCTCAGTGCCATGGTTCTTCCCACTGTAGAATGGAGCCATGGACGCTCTTTCCAAATTTTCAGAAATATTTGAAGTCTAGGATTGGTTGTTTGGATTGCAATTAACAGTGGATAATGCAGAGTGAGAGAGGCTTGCCACAGAGATGGAGTCATCCTGGGAATATCCTGGGACAAAGAGAACTTCGTAGCAGTCACTGATGTGTAATAGTGCTACTGAGATTTTATGGGAGAAAACAAGTACATTTTAAATGAAGATGAATAAAGCAATAACATGTATTTAAAAGAATCAGCATGCAAAGGGATGACTTTACATGTTGTAACGTCAGTATTTCCCTCTCCTATAGTTTTTTGGTTTTTTTTTAATGCTGTCTGAAGTTTAATACAGATTTTTCTTTTGGGTTGGATATACCCCTCCCATTCCCATTGCCAAGCTGTGGGTCATCAGATTTGCTAACTGCCCATGACAGAAAAATCTTCAGAATCAAACCTTAACTTTGGTTGGCTGGGTCAAACACACAGCATATTTATGGAGTCTGAAATCCTCCCGCAAATGCAATTATGGTCTGTTTGATAATCAGCTATTGTGCTTCTGATAAGTCTGTATAAATGTACAGCCTACTTGGGAAGCTTTGTATTGGACTGCTTGACAGATATTTGGGTCCCTTTCTTGGCTAAAATGAGTTTGTGAAATGGCTTGCAGTAGTAAGAGCTGAAGATTATGATAATGTCTTTGATCTTTGACACCACTGAAAAACACATGGTTATTGTCTATTGCAAAATCCTGATGGTCTTTGTCAGTTGCTTGGAATTTGGCTATGGATCCTTACCGATCCCTGCACTATCTAACTTCATCTCTATCTCATGTATTTGCATTATGCAAACAGTTGGATGATGCTTTATTTTTGTTCAGCACTACTATGCTTTAAACTTCACTTGAGTCACAGCAAAGGTTGGTCCGTGCTAGGAAAAACAATGTTAGTAGAAGTTTGGACAGGCTTCAGGTCTCTCATATTTCAAATAATATTTGGTTGCAATAAAGGCAACAAATTGCAGCCAGAAGATTGTATTTTCACTGCTTAGGAATTTTAAAAAGATACAATAGATAAGGAGCATAAAAACACAGGCTTATAGTCACATTTGTACAGGAGAAGCAACGCACTGGAGCACCTACTTTTATTTTTATTTTTTAGGAATGCAGATCTGTTTCTCTGTCTTATAGATACCTGTGCACAGAACATTCAGCCATAATTGAGCACAGCATATTTTCTGAACTTCACTCTTTTGGCTGCATGAGGAGACCTGATGGTGTTTTCTTCTAGTGGGGATAGTCTACAAACTTTCTACCTTTAAAATTCTGAAATTCAGACATAAAGAATGTGAAAACTATGAATATTAAGGAAACTATCATTTTTCTTATTCCACTGATTTACAAACCAACTGTGGACTACTTATCATCTTATCCTATAGGTTCAGTAGGGCTTTTTTTTTTTGGCCTAAGACCATGATTGCATTCCCAATCCTCTTGTAGAGACTTTTTTCCTACAGTCTCTGTGTACTTCAATGTGAGAAGTAATGTGCAGAAGAGTCCTAGGGGAGGAACGTTAAATTTCCCATATTTCTTTACTAGGCTTGAACCAGTCCTGGTATTTATCACAAGGCAATCCCCTGGATTTAGATGATAGCATCTCAAAGATAGATGGGACTCAGGGGTGCCCAGCTGCAGCCTGGTGGCAGCGTGGTTGGGTGGTGTTCAGGCAGCCCTTTCCCTTCCCTGCCTGTTTTTTTTCTGGGTTTTTTTTCTCTCCCTTTCTCCCCACTGGAAACTCAGACAGGACCTGACAACTGCTTTCTGCTGCCTCCATAGACTGAGAGTGCTTGCTGCGCCACAGTAAACTTTGCCTCTGTTAAATCAACTCTAGAAGCTTAAAATACACTTCCAAAGGCCCTTTTGTCTGACTGGTGCAATGTCCTGTATCCCTGCTGCCAATCACATTATGTCAGTTTTACTCGTCACTTTTCAGCTATCTTTATAGCATTTTATCTCTGAAGTCCTCTGCCAGCAATCCATTTGCACTGCTGCCTCCCTATCAGAACTGGGAAAATACATTTTAAAAATATTATTAATCTCTGTTTAAACCCATGAGTTTCTGCAGTACGTTCAAGAATGGGGGAAACTTGTGAACTGGGAAGATCTAGGCATTTTAGAGAAGAACCTACTGCTTTCACTAGAGTTTCAAGTGGACATGAAGCATAACTTGTGTGATACAAACATGCATTATATTTGTAAGAACAGGATTTCTCCATCAAAGTGCAGGAGTGGATTTTGGGAGGTTTTGTCTGGAATGTAAAAGTACAGAGTACTTCTCCAAATGAGTAAGATGTGTATATTTATACATACTGTGTACTAGTAAGTTGTACATGGAAGAAATAGGGAGGACATTGGGGTACTGGAGAGGGTTCAGAGAAGGGCAGCTAGGCTGATTAGTAGTCTAAAGAACAGGTCTTACGAGGAGAGGCTGAAGGAGCTGGGGCTGTTTAGTCTGGAGCAAAGGAGGTTGAAAGGAGACCTTACTGCCCTTACAACTACCTGAAGGGAGGTGGAAGTGCAGCGTGTGCTGGCCTCTTCTCCCAAGTGACTAGGGATAGGATAAGAGGTAGTTGCACCAGGGAAGGTTCAGGTTAGATATTAGGAAAAATTTCTTCACTGAAAGAGTGGTGAAGTATTGGAAGAGGTTGCCCAGGGAAATGGTGGAGTTGCCTTTCCTAGAGGTATTAAAAAAATGGTAGATGTGATGCTCCTGGAGATGATTTAGTGGTTAAGATGGTGTAGGACTGATGGTTGGACTCAATGGTCTTGAAGGTCCTTTCCAGCCATGATAATTCTATTATTCTATTCTACGAAATACTTAAGTTATATACACAACAATATTTGCTTATATTGATTTTTTAACTTGACAGCTTTCTGGGATGGAAAAGAAAAGGCAAACTTAGTTTCTGCTAGAAAAAGTTATCCTTCCCATTCTATAGTGCATAGTGAGATGTAACTATACCTGTCTGCCACCTTTACTTTTACAAAACCTTCTTTGTTTCTATAATCATGTGGGTAAACACTGCTGGCTCTGTACCCAAGAACTGCAGACTTGAATGTTGTATTTCAGTGCCTTCTCCCCTGTTCATTCTTGTATCTATTTTAATAATCTTTTCTTTGAAGTTCAAGGTGTCATACCTTCAAAATGAATGCTGGAGGTATAGCCATAGGTAGGCACGTGCCACTTATGGGTTTAACTGTAATCTATGCCCTGGTTTCTCCAGGGAATGTTTGACCTGACACTGCAATGAATTTATGAGAGTGAAATCCCTTCTCAAAGGCAAGTGCTGAAAAGTTATTACATCTGTTTCACCTTGTGGGAAAATTATTTGGTTTGCAGAAAATCTCAAAATTAAATTAGAACACACAGCACCCTGGCAGCAGGTCACTTCTGCTTCTGGAAAATTTTATTCTTGCATCTTGCAAACTTCACAGCAGCATGGCTGGCCAAAAGATAACCCTGTTACTGAAAATACAAGAAATTAGAAAAAGCAACAGGAAGGTAATTGAAATTTCAAAGTTAGTGCTGTAAATAAGAACATCAAACAAAACCAGGCACTGTTTTAATCTATCATGAATGCAATTTAAACACAGACCTGGCAATCTAAATCATCAGTGTATGTCTCCTCTGTGACAGCACCAAGGACTCAGTGTAACAGTGCTTCAGCAAACGATTTTATTTACAGGTATTTTGGTAAAACTAGTCACTTCTCTTTCATCCTCACTATCATAAGGGAAAACCCTAACTAAAATTGGAGAGATGTTCATGCCTTCTGCCCCATCTGTGATCTATGAAGGCAAGAAAAGCTGTGCTGTTCTCTGTAGATGAGAGATGGTCTCTGCAAGACCTGTTAATGTGGTCCATCCCACATTGTCTGTAAGTCACAGAATCATTGAGGCTGGAAAGGGCCTCATCAAGGCTGGAAAGGGGAAATCATCGAGTCCAGCCTATGACCTAACACCACCACACTGGCTAGACCATGGCACTAAGTCTCTCCTTAAACACCTCCAGGGATGGTGACCCCACCACTTCCCTGGGCAGTCCATCCCAATGCCTTTCACCCTTTCCGTGAGGAAGTGTCTCCTAATGTCTAACCTAAACCTCCCCTAGTGCAGCTTCAGGCCATGCCCTCTCATCCTCTCACTAGTTGCCTTGGAGAAGAGACTGACCCCCACTTGACTACAACCTCCCTTCAGGTAGTTGAGAGAGAGTGATAAGGTCCCCTCTGTCTCCTCTTCTCCAGGCTAAACAGCCCCAGCTTCCTTGGCCTCCCCTCATAAGACTTTCCCTCTAGTCCCTTCACAGCCTCATTGCTCTCCTCTGGACCTGCTCCAGCACCTCAATATCTTTCATGAAGTGAAGGGCTCAGAACTGGACACAGTACTCAAGGTGCTGAATACCGGTGGAGAATTACATCCCTAGGCCTGCTGGCTACACTGTTCCTGATACAGGCCCTATACATCCAGCCCAGTATAGCTGATGTATAGCTGAACTGCTTGTAAGGGATCAAATTATGCTTCTGCATGTTTCCATTACTGTGATTCCTGTTATTTGTTTGGTTTTGCTTTTGTGTTTATTACTGAGACAGCTAGAATAGAAAAAAGATGGATGGGAGGGTGGAACTGGAAATCTCTTCATAACCTAACACAGCACAAAAAGATTTTCAAAGCATGTTGAGTGGCCTTTTGGTGTCTGATGGCTGCCATGCAGGGACCTTGCAGGACAGCCGAGTCTAGGAGATTTCACCTTATTTGCCTATCATTATTTGCATTGATGCTGCATGTAAGTTAGCCAGGGTATTCTTCTACTCTCTTTAGTCAGCACTGCTTCTAAATCCAGAGGTTCAGTGAACATCTGCCTCGTGGGAATGGAAACACAAAAGCTGGGTTGGGTGAGGTCTGAATCATCTTGGTTACAGAGACCCTGGCTGCAGAGGACCTGACCTGTGGAAGTCAAGGATTCCACAGCCAGTGCCCGTATGGTAATTCAGTATCAGTGAGACACCTTTGAAAATAGTTATTTTCATAATTCCAGTAATAATGTAATTCCACAGATTACTGTTTCCACATCTATTCAGAGGAGGCTGCGTGGGATTGCCTTACTATTTTGAGAGCACACCATGCTGGGCCCTTGTGCTGGGTTTGGTGTTGATGTGCAGAGCAGAGAGGTGCTCCTCTGTCCTCATAGTGAGGGCTGTGGCACAGGGACACAAAGAAGCAGAAGTCAAAGGCAGACAGCCTCAGAAAATGTCAATGACAGTAATTGTGCTGAAAAGTCATCAGGGACCAGGCAACCTCTAGAACTGAAAAGAGCCAAGGATATGACTCTATGTTTAGATTTATTTTAGTAATACATTGTTCTGAATAGGGTCAGTAGCCATGTGATGGTATGTTAAAACAGGTATTTGTCCATATATTTTTTTTTATTTCAACCACATCTCTTTATAGGTAATTTTATACTTGGGTCTGAAACATTTGTACCATTATCTGTTTTTTATTTTGTGGAGGATAGCTAAATAAATATATCTGTTTGTAAGGTAGCTGCAGGGTACCTCTCATGCAGGGACTTCTGGAGGCTGAAAGAACCTAAATTCCCAGGAATCTGTGTTCCCACCAGCAAAATTCCCTGAGGGCCCACCATGCTGCAAGGCTCTTGGGTATGGAGAGCTATGTGCAGCCTTGCTGCCCAGCACACCCTGTGGGTACTTCCTGCAGCAGGTGTACACAGTGATCTGAACATCACATACCCGACCTACCTGAAGACATGGTGATGGGTCAGCACCAGAGGAACACTTGCTCAGAGGTGGCTTGAATAGGTACCACATGAAAGGACTAAGAAGAGAACAATCATGGACACTCCCTGTAAGCTGTAACTCTGGGAAGGCCTGAATAAGAGACAACAGGCTTTCTGTAAAACTTTTTTTCATTGACACCACTCTCATACTCTTCCATGAAAGAATCATCACTCTTTTCTCCCCTTGTGGCATCTCCACCTCCCATCACACTGCAGCTCCCAGTGGCTTCGCCCCATTCACTGCTGTGGCTGGGCAGACAAACAGTGAGTTAAGTTTCTGTAGTCAAAGCCCCCCGGGGGCGAGGGGAGGGGGAAATAGAGTTGACTGTCTACTCTGTGTGGCTATTTGAGAGGAGATGTCACAGCAGCAGCGCTAGCACTGTCCTCCCTCCAGCTGATCACCCCTCTTTCTGCCCCTCACCTCTGACACCTGGCACTGAGGTTACAAAGGAGACTGCCCAAGCAGGCACTAGGGAATTCCCAGGTGCCAAAGGGGCTCCCTGCATATCCAGCCATGGCTGTTATCCATTCATTCATTTCTTCTTCATTAGAGCATGTGGGAATATAATTTTTACCCTCTTAATGTACACGCAATATGAAATACTGGGATGGACTGAGAAAACCCATCCCACAGCAGTCTGTATGCAGTAGTCATGGTGCTCCCAGGAAGACTTCAAATACAGACTCTGACAAATCCCTGTTGCCTGTATTCTTTTCCTTCTTGCAGTGACTCACAAAGAATATTTGATTCTCCATTCTAGTGTTTCTCCTACATTAAAGATAACATAATGCCCTACAATCCCACAGTGTCTCCTTTTTCTGAAGATATTAGTGCAATTCAGCTGATGTGACATGAGATGCTGCAGACCTAGAAGTCCAATTTAAAATAGTTATCAAGGTTCCCTCTGTAATTATGGGGAAAAGTTGAGTGCCTCAAGAGAGTAATTTTAGGAATCATTTTAAGATGAGAAAATTACCTTCTGGAGAAGACACTTGTCTCCAATGACTGTGCCGTGGGAGTTATTATTGATGCCTGACTTTCAGATGATGCACACTGAGTGGCCCAATGTCTGTTCTGCATTTGCCCGTCCAAGTCCTGTGGACCTCCAAGGTTGTTTCACCTAATTTTTTTAAGACCTCAGCATAAAAACAATCAGGAAACTGATCTGGGAAACAGCACAACTCAACAACTAATTTTCCTAAATCTTCCTCTTAGCCTGAGTTCTGATGTAAGCTGTATTTATTGTGTAACTGCATTATTGAAAGTTGACACAAAGCTTCAATATTTTGTCTTTGCCTGTGTGATCAAGTGATGTAATTCCTTCTACACTACACGGTGGTCCATCTCTTTCCCCAATTTTCTCTTACTACTGATGTAATTGGAGTATGTTTCTTTGTTGCCCATTATGTCTATTGGTACATGTATATTGTAGAATTATAATTTCATCCATGCAGTAATCTATTTTGAATGATTACTGCATAGCTGCCTTGTAAATTCTGACATGGCAAATGTTTTAAGAACACAGACTGGGATTAATTCACATCATAGACTAATCTGCTGCAAATGTCTTTTTAAAAAGTCTTTTGTATCACTCCTCAAAGAGGGAATCAAGCAATAGAAAAACAACAGCTGAAATAAAACTGAGAAGAGATGAAATTCTACTTGAATTTAAGTGGTGTTAACAGATGTTTTTGTTTTGTTTTGTTGTTTTTGGTTGGTTGTTTTTTTTGTATTTCTCGACTGTGTTTGGAGTATACATTCCAGAACAAATTTCTGCTGTGATCATGCAAGCAGGTTGTTTTGAGCTAAAAGAACTAAGACACACAAGTTGTTTGTCTGCTACATGGTTGTAGTCAACAAAGTGGATTTAAAGAAAGATAATTAATGTCCTGGTGCAGGATCTCCTGTAAATACAGTGAAGCTGTGTAAAGGCAGCTGACATTGTTGTCTCTAAGTCATATAGGAAAGAGCTGCACCATCAAAAATACATGGATGGCTAATGGAGCTGTACAGGTTTCACTGTGCTACAACAGCTCCAGCATTGCAGCCTCTGTGGGTGGGAAGAGGAGGGCACTCCCTCAGCCCTGTCAGTGCCCTTTACAATGCTGGGATCCCCTCCTGTGTGTCAGGCAGTGTTCTTGTGCAGCTGCTGCGGATGTTGCTGAAAGTGAACAAGACAGATTCTGTGTGTAAGGCAAAGCACATAGCTGTGAAACATACCATGCTATCAATTTTTAAGTACTGTTAAGGAAGTGATGGCATGGAGTGTTTTTCACAAATAAATGCAAAGGATTAAGTGTCCTAAGTGGGAGGCAACGACAGCAGAAAATAACACCGAGAAAACTTTGCTGAATGTTTTCTAAGCTGCTAGGCAGCCTTACTCCTGTGGACACGATGGCCAGGCTGTGACATTCCTGCAAGCTAAGCACAGCTTTGGGATAGGCCACCTTGCTGGAAAACGAAATGCTGTACAAGAAATAATGCTCTGCTAGTAGTTTGTTAAGGAAGAGGTCATTCTTCCCCAGGAGTAAGGAATGAATCAGTGTCCTGGCATGAAGCTAAGGGCTCCAGACCTCCATGCTCATTGTCAGAGCTCCAGTAAAGCTTTTTGTAACAGTTACTGTCTTTTCAAAATTTCAAGCTGAGAAATTATGTTCTGATTGTCTGTTTTCCTACAGTGGTTTTATTTGGGCATGATATGCTCATTGTCTGTAGCTGCTGCAACATTGCTGTTTGTTCTCACAGCACACAAAATGTTCCACCTTAGAAGCGACCGCTTTTCAGGGCTAAGTAATGCCAGCATATGCAGCACATAAAGTCCTTTAAGATTCCACACAATGAAATGTCCTATATTTTTAAGAATTGTGTTCATGTTCTTATAGGCCTCAAACAGGAAATATTTACGCACATTTTCAATTAAGTTGCATTGAAGTTAGTATAATTGAAGTCCACATTCTTAGCATGTGTTTCTAGTTAAACACATCCATAAATGCTTTCCCTATCTGAGGTCTTCAAGCCTGCAAAAGCACAGAAGTTGAAGTGTTCATTTTCAGCTACTCTAGGTGCTTGTTTTAGTATGTACATTTAAGAGCAATCATCATGCTTCCTCCTTCCCCAGTTAAAATACTTAAAAACTGGGAACCACAGTTGGACCCATAGACTTCCAGCCTCAAGGGTATATGGCTTGCCTAAAGAAGTGCTGGAAGGTATGGTGCTTACATGTGACACAGGAAACAGTCAAACATGTCCATAAAAAACACAGCTAAAGACACACTGAAGTTGAAGGTTTCACAAATTGATTTAACTTCCTGTCATGGTGGTTTGAAAGGACACACCATGCTCTAATCCTCTTGAGGACAGAGATGGAGACCCTGGTTTCAGCCATCACTAAGTTGCTCTGGCTAGAAAAAGAAAAAAAAAATTCCACATGTTGATTTTAGCTGAGCAGTGGTAATCATATTTTTGAGACATAAAAAAGGAGTGCTTTAAGCTGAGCATTCAGAGGGACACTAGAAAAAAGCAGACCAGTGCACTCACACTTCAGACTGTGTCTTCAACTGTCTGTTCACTGGAATATTGACATTCCATTATAGTAGACATCACATATGGATATGGCACTTCAGGGTATGGTTTAATTGGCATGGTGGTGTTGGGTTGATGGTTGGACTTGGTGATGTTAGGGTTTTTAACAACTTCAATGATTCTTTGATTCCCATCACATGAAGGAGATGTTTGGACTTTTACATCTGGAGATCACTGAAAGAAAAACTGAATGGAGGACTAAATACATGAGGCCATATGCCACAAACTCTTTGGATTGTTGTACATGAGTATTTGGAAGCACAAGCTGCATGCCTATCTCCTTTATGAGAAAAATTAATTGCTCTTTATTATTTTTTGCATTATGTCAAGTAAGGAACACCTTTTTAATCTTTCTTCCTGGTTTGCAGTTAAAAACACAAACAAGCAGTTTTATTTCATCATCATCTATGGTAATGACGGCAGCAATTCTACCTAAAAAAAAAAAAAAAAAAAGCAAGATCTGGCTGCGATTTTGTGAAAATAACCTGACTGTCACTTGAAGGCTTGTTTTACTGTACTCATCATGACATTTCTTGAAATAGCTCATCAACTTGTGAAAAAACAACAGAGGATGTCTGCATCTTTCTCCATGTGCCTTTTTTAGAGAAATTTTCTCATCTATTTTGGATTCTGGGCTCTAAGTGGATGGATGATCAGTCAATTTTACTCTATGTTTCTACATTTGCTTTTCAAAGGGTGTGGAGGCTGATATCTGAGTCTTCCTGTGGTCTTCAACAAGCATATGCTGCAGGTGAAGGCTGGCTGCTGTGGAGCCCCTGACAGCTCTGGGCACAAGGCTTGGAGTCATAGATCTTGACAGCTTCATTGTCCCTAGGAATGAAGATGTCATGGGAAGCTGTGATCTTCCAGACTTGGTCCACAGGTAACTTTGGTAGGTCTTATGGAGGATTTTAATACAGAGTACAAAACCTAGGGGTTATTGTTGAAGGTTATGCTTATAAGGCATCAAAGAACAGACTGTTAAATATAATCATGGCACTACAGAAGACATTAAGCCAAATGTTTGCCAAGTGATTGAGCAAATCAAACACTAACTCACTTGTTTGAACTTAACAAAATAGAACAAGATGCTTGTCAGCTTTCGTACTGGAGTATGAGTGCACTGCAGGATCCCAACACATTCTGGGTTCTGGTCATCCGAAGATCACCACAGTACCCGAGAAAGCCTTTGTGCTGATCTCTCAGAGTGGTGGCAGTCTCAGCTTATGTATCTACTCTAGTTCCTGGCACACCCCTGCCAGATTGCCAACTCATTCCTCTGCATGTTTTCTCATAAAAGGGCTCAGATAACAAACACTCCCTCACTGGCACTTGACACATCCTCATGGCACCCTTTAGCACTTTCTGTCTTCCACTCTGGGCTCCCTGGAGACTGATTCTCTGATTTTAGCCTCTCATTTTATTTGCCAGAAGCTGTAGACTTCAATTCTTCTTTCTTTTCTCCATTGCTCCAGCTAACCAAGCTAAAGCATCATATAGATAAAAAACCATAAACTCTTGGGCATACTCCTGTGTTTGTGATCTTGTTTGCAGCAGGAAGAACGTATTTGCTTTGCCTCCATTTCAGAAAAGCTTGTTCAGCTTCCAGTAGGAGTTTTTAATATTATATTTGCTTTGCTCACACATCCTACAACTATCTATTTATTATTTAAAGCTTTTCTTCTAAAAAGACATTGTTCATTAACTAGTTTGATAAGACTTGTATAAATACAGAGTTGTGACTTTGCATATGAACTACTTAGCCTTTTTTATAAGAACTGATTTCTAGTGTTAAGGGCTCCCCCACCACACAAATAATTTTTTTTTTCAGTAGTTTCTTGTCTGGGAAGATGCCCCAAGGTTCTGCTTGTTGGCTTAGATCATCTCAAGTATTTGTACTGTTTTAATAGATAAAGTGATAAATGCTTGATAAGCAGATACATAATTTCTCATTTCTGCCTTCGTCCTCTTTCCCCAAAAGCTTGTGACATTATACTCCATCTACAAGCCCCAGATTATCTATTGAAGTCGGGTCCTGGGCTGTGGGCAGGTTGGGGAGAGGCGCAGGGGAGATTGTTTGGGGTCAGTAAGGTCTGTTTGTGCCATCAGCACCATGACAGGGGGGGGACTGCTGATACTAATGCCAGTACGTGGCATTAGTTTTACAAATGCCAAATGTTTTACAAATGTTTTACATTTTGTTTTATTAAGTAGGATTTTCTGGATTTTCTAGGAAATAAGGTTCAGAACATACCATACTACTCAGTGTGTTGTGCCAATGTTTGCTTATATTCATGTATCTCAATATCTTTCAAACCCTCTGGCCAACTTCAGCTAGCAGGGTTTTAATGATATTACCCCAAGCATCATGAGATCACACAAGCCTATTTTATCACTCTAGCTGAGAGGAAGGCTGTTGATAGAGTGCAACCCTAGTAGACACCTGAGAATCCCCTGGAGGCAGAGCTTTCCACAGAAGAAACTTTACTCCTCTCCGGACACCAGATTTGAAACACAAGTCTATGGGAAACCACGTGCCCTTTGAGCTGGCACCCGGATTGACGCATTTGGCTGGCACTTCAGTTTTCCCCCTTCCACCTTGTTTGGCAAGAGCTGACTGGGAGCAGCCGGCTGGTCTGGTCGCCCACATTGTTCTTGCTTGTCCCTCCAACATAAAGGCACTGATGAATGATTGCAGTTAGTGCATTTTGTATGTTACTTGTCAGGAAAGGAATAGTGGAAGCAATTGCAAGGGTTTCACTGAGGTATGGGGGATAGGAAGCAGGACACATGGGAACCCAGGACTCTCATAGAAGCAGCTACAAACCTTCACCTTCAAACTGGTGTTTGGCAAGGGAAGATGCCCTTACCCAGTGCAGTTTCTTTCCTGAACTAAGCACAAAGTACTCTGTCTCCTCATCACAAGAGCTTAAATAACCTTATTGACAGTTTGTTTTTTTTTTAATCTGTGAGGCATAAGAGCCGTAGAAGGTACACAAGCAATAGCAGGAGAAATGGAAAAGCAATGCTGCCCTCTTTTCTGTGGGCTCCCATGAGGCTGCTTTGTGTCATGAATAACAATCCATTTGGTGTCCAACTGGAATATCAAATAACCATCTCATTTTTCTTTTCCAGTAATGAGGCCACTTTTATGCAAGGAAGTAGACACGGAGGTCCAGAGACAGCAGAACTGTTAAATCCATGTATAAGTGCAATAGTGGTTGGCAAAAAATTAGAATGAGGCTTCTTGAAGTTGGGAGATAGTTGGATATAGAAGTTGTAGCCCGGAGGTGTTTTCAGGGACAACTTTACCTTTTCCCACTATTGCTATTATTTCATTAAGCAGGTTGCATAGTGGACAAACACAGGGTTTGAAGAGTGCAGGAAAATATTTTTCAAGTGTACCCAAAAAGCCCATGACTGATGTGGTACAATTTGTCTTGTCTTCAAAATGGAATTTTATGTACTCTACCGCCACTTACAATTGAGATGATTTGTACTTGTGAGGACATCTTCTCTATAGCTTTTAATACCCAATAATAGGCTAAAAATTATTACTAGCCCTGGTACAGTGCCCTTCCCAACTTGTCTCTCAACCACTGAACTGTGGGAAGCCTACCAACTCCCTGACAGCAGAGCTTTCTCGTGGGAGCAGAACTCACAGTTTGGTCCAGAAGAAGAGACAGGGTTTTCATATTTAATTCTGATGTCAGCAGCAGAAGCCTTCAAAGCAGGGAAATACTCCCCAGCTGTGAGCTGAGCTGCTCAGGAGGTACCACTCCTGTCACTCCATCAAGCTGATCAGGGTAGGAAAGAACTCTTTTTCTAGGCTGGGTGCACTGAAGAGGCGCCAGGGCCTCCCACCCACAATCCTCATTAAAGAAAAATAGCAACAGCACAAAGCCCAAGGATTGTTTACTTATTTGTAGTATCTCAGCAACGGCTACTCTCCATCATCTGTTTTTGCTTTGGTGATTTCTTTTTTTTTTTAATAAGAAGAAATGCCACATGCTGCCACACAAGTAGCTAACCTCCTGTGGTTGGTCAGAGGCTGCCCATGATGTCCAGCTGGGATGGAGCATGGGCTCTGCTCCCCAGCTGTTGGACCTGGTTTGGAAGGAAGGGGCACAGACCAGAACTTTGCAATTGTTCTCTTTTTCTCCAATAAATCAAACGCTCACTCAAAAATGTTCAGGCTTGTGACACTGGGTCAGCAGGACAATAATTTTGTCTGACACAAAAACTAACAAACAAATAAACTTCTGGAAATGCCCAACTGGTTCATTTCAACATTTTCAGAAGGAAACATTGCATTTTGGAGGGCTTGATTCATAAGGCGACTTAATGGCTTCCACAACACGGAGAAGAAAGAGATGGTTGCACATCTATCCCTCACAACCATTATTATATTTTGGTGTCTACAGCACTTGTCTGAGTGGGTAATTAATTACTACAATTATTTTCTGTAAGTTGGGATGAAGCTTCAGTTAGAAGTATTGTGAGAGCTCTACTACAGAGGACCTTTTCTAAGTGTTGATACAAGTTCCTCAGAAGAAAAGGGCCCAAATGCAAGTGTGTTTTCTGCAGCAGAGACACAATGAGGAGGGATGAATTTGTGTCGCCTCAGTAAATACTCCAAAAAATGAACTTTCCTGGTTGAGGATGCAGGATCAGAGCATAACGTGTTCTTAAAGTTGTTTAAGTCCCTTGGTAAATCTAGCCTTTACTTTTAAAATGTCTTTATGTTAAAGGTCTCCACAATTGAATCACAGTTCAGAAAACAAAATAATTTGAAATAGTTCTAAGTCAAACATTGAATTTAAAAGTAATTTTTTAGGAAGCTGTACTGCATATTGGCAGAGGCAAGGGCTAGCACAGCATGAAGGTTCAACTAGCTCAACAGCAGGATCTTTGAGATGGGAATCATCGGATTTCTGCCTGGGGCAGATGACACCTCTCTGGCGTAGAGCTCCCTGTGGATGTTACACAACTCTTCTGCAGTCAAATAGTTGTAAAACCTTAATGAGTTGTGAAAGACATTTCTGGGCTATGTATCAATCAGTACTCCTGCCTGTCATGGAGAGTCTGCCAAACCATGGTGTAGGAAACCGAAGGCATCAAAAGGAAGCAGGAGATTACTATCTCATGTTTGGTAAAGTTAAACTCATGTTTGGTTAAGTTTGAAGAGGATGGCTGTACAGAGTAATAAAGTGGGCTTGGTAACACTGCTGTTAAAAGTTGAAAGGGAAGTTGTATGTGGGCTTATTTTTTGAGCCACCACACAGGCTCTCAGTGCCACTGGTGTTCCCGTGGCAGGAACTGCAGAGACACAGGGAGAGAGGCACTCCTGGTCTGAGGGCCTCAAAGCTGTGACACTATCCTGGGTCTGAGAGGAGCCACCCCTGTGCCCCTGCTCCCAGTTCCAAAACACCTCTGCAGTAATCCAAGATGGACACACAGATAAGGTGGACTGTGTGTGGGAAAACAGAATGCATGTTCTGTTGCATTCATAAAAGATTTCTTAGCTCATCCAGCAATTCAGTTAGTCTCTAGCTGAGGCAGGGACTGAGCCCAAAACACCTGAACATCAGTGCTCCAACCATGTGCCCATGAGTTGGGAAGACTCAGAGGGACATCAGAACAGCAAGAACGACTGAACTGAGTTCCAGTCACTTCTGTCCCAGTCACCAGGGCAGAAAGGAATTACTTCTCTCTCTCACACATTCCACTACACAGCTTGCTTACAGACTTTTTGTACTTGCTCACTTTGGTTCAGGGACTGCCCTGATCCAGCTAGAGAGATGAGCTCTTCATGTACTGGCTTACTTGAAGATGGTGAGGAACACAGCAGGAGTTGTTCCTGAGTACTGGAAACAACACTTATGAAAAGAGTTCATAGTAGCTGTAATGCAGCTTTCTGGAGTGCAGTTTTGAAGACCAATGGTTACTCAAAAAAACACGATGAACAAAGAAGTACCTATGCTCTTCCACTTTCGAGTCTACCTGTACTTCTGATCATGTAGCAGAGAGGAACTTTAAAAAGAAAATGAGGATGTAATTGCTTTCCATATGGAGATGTGGGAATGCTTCCTGCAACTGATAGAGAGAAATTGAATTCATAGCATACTTTTGCAATGATTGAGGTGCTCAATTTTCACTCACCCGTTCTAAGGGCTCATTTTAAAGTGTACCATGGCTGAAAAGGATTTAACAACACATATAATCCCATGGTTACTGATTTTATCATGCAATATAGATACAGAAGCTAAGTACACAATCTTAGGTAGCCTTCAGGGCTGAAAATCCACAGGCTATATCTGTGCCCTCCCTAACACTCTAGTAGATGGGAAATGATGCTGAACATTCCTTACTTCTCTGCATTTTCCAAGCAAACTTGGAAAAAACAAAACAAATAAAAAAATGTTTGGTGGCCCTGCAGCCCCAAGTGTTGAACTTGTCTTTTTGAAATGCTGTGTCAACAGCTCTTCACTAGCAGGCCCATTATTTTTATTGGCTTCAACTCTCTGTCTGGCGTTGACAGGTTAATTTACAGTGAGAGTCACCTTTACTTGCTATACCAGAAAGCACAACTCACTCTGTACTTGAATGCCACACTCTCCAGAACAGGAATGTTGGAGAGTGAGCGCACGGGTGCTGCCTTGCAGCCTTGTGCAGGCACTCGGGGACTTGCACGAAAGAATGCTCTGCTGGGGAAATAATTTTTGCCAGCATGTACAACTCATGCAGGAATGGTTGCAATTATTACTTACCGTGCTTGTTAGAGAGGACATGTGGGAAGATTAGCCTCAAGAATGTCACTCTTGGACAATGGTCTTCCCATGGGGATTATACCACAGGTTTATTCCTTTCCTCTCCTCTCCTCTCCTCTCCTCTCCTCTCCTCTTTTCTCCTTTCCCCACATATATTGGAGAAGTAGAAGGAATTCAGAACAGTTAAAGGAAAGGGATAAGTGCTGCTAAGGGGCAAATTATGACAGCTAGGGTGCAGACCAACAACCTTTGCAACAACATTTCCAGCAACCTTTGCAGGAAAACATCACAGTGTGTCTCTGAGTTTTGTTTGTATTTCTGTAGTATTGTGGGGTTTGGGGTTTTTTTGGTTGGATTCTTTAATAGGAAGCCATATAAAACAATTGAATGAATGGTATTTTAATCCTAAAAATACCAGATATCAACGCTTTTGGATTCTCTCAGTTTCCCCTCATAAACTGACCACACTCTGGCACTGCTTTCCTTCCAGAATTGGTGAACCAAACTAACAGCCCTCAGGCTCAGATAGTAGTTTTTGGCTACATGGCCATTATAGATCTAGAAGACATGCTGCTGGCATTGTGACCATATTGATGTTTGAGGTGGTTACATCCTGCTGAAATGGTCCTATGTGTTTGCAGTACACTCTCCTTCCAGGCTAGCCTTCACTCTTGCTTTTACTCACTCCTGACACAGCAAGTAAAATTGTTGAAACAATTCATGTGTTTAGTCTGCAAATCCCTCAGTAAAAGCTTTTTGAAAAGCTTTGGGATCTTTCTGCTGTACAAATTTCACATCTTTGTGTTTAAAACTGCTCTGTCACCAATCTGTTCTCATCAGCCAGCTCTTTGAAACTCTTTATGGCACCTCTCCATCCCGCTGGCTCAGCTGTAGCTCAAGATCTCAGAAATTGTCAGAAGTTCCCGCCAGATTGAAGAGCTACAGAGCAAATCAGAGAGAAAGCAGATGGGAGGAAGGACTGAAAAATTATTCAGATACAGATAAGAAAAAAATGAATCTTATTTTTCTCTGGTTTCACACACTGATTTCTATGTACAAACATATGTGTAATGCAGAGTCACAAAGGAGTGCCACTGAAACATGTAACTTCTCAGTCATTGGAACAATCATATTTGCAGCACACTTGTTTGGAACATACGTATTTCTTTTCCAGAAGAAGATTGTTCTGCTGATTAGGATGCCATTTAAGGCTTGAGGAAGCCATGTTTAGCTAACATGATAAAACATTTATTTCCTCCTTTAGTTTACTGTATAAATGTTAGGTCTCCTGAGATAATTGCAAAGATAAAAATATTGAAACAGTTAAGTATTCAAATACTAAAGCAATGATGACCATTAAAAAACTATACGTAGCCAACTTTCTTTTCTTATAATTTAACATGTATGCTGCTGTTTTCAAGGGGTTTATTAAAAATCAGGACAATTTTGGCTATAGGTGAGAGTAAACCCAGCAAAACAGAGCTTATAGAAATAAGTATTGCACAGTTCAGGTACTTCCCTTTGATATGTCTGAAAAACAGGTAATAAGATTTTATCCAGATCACTACCCTACCATTAGTGACTCCTGTATAAATCATATGGTAGCCCCTACCTGCATTAACTTTCAGCATCAAGTGTAGCTTTCCAGTCGCTTGCCAATGGTACCTGAAAAACTAGAGAAGAGCTCATAGAATTGCTTTTTTTTTTTCCCCATGTTGAACATAGTTCATGCTTTTAAAGTTCAAAGCATTACTGGCTATTACACAGCTTCTATAGGTTTTAGAGCAGGGCTGTGGGTGAAGTGGGATCCTTGTATTAGCTAAGGATCTTCAGTGCCTCAGTTGTATGAGGATGAATAGAGAAGAACCTCTTGCAAGAGAGTTTGAAAAACCTTCTTGAAAATCAGGCTGTTGTAATTTATGGTAACTGGCAAATTGAGGGTAATTTTAAACTGTGTCACTTTTGAAAGTGCTAGGCAAGAAATCAGATTTAGGAGAAAAAGACAAAACTTCAGTGTTGTGCAGGAGTACCTTGAAAGCAGGAAGGCTGAAGCAATGTCTTGTCATGTATAAATGCTTCTGCAGAGCCAACCCGTGCTTGTAAAGGTTCAGGGCTCCTTTTCTGCCCTAATTCACTTCTGTAGCTCTGGCCAGGGGGGGTGGTCTCTGTTTCTGCTGCCAGAGGACAGAGACATTCCCACAGCCTCCTTTGCACTGCTGTAACTCAATCACTGTGTGATAGCAACAAACAAAGGCAGAGACAGAGACACTGAATCAGAAAACCTCTTCTCCTTTCAGCCACAGTCTCTCCTCGAGGCTGTCTCTCTTGATTGCACTGCAGATGAAAGAGGTGGAGATAAACATACATCAGGGTGCCAGCACAGGAGGATGTCCCCCTGATGTTGAGACTACCTATACTGAGAATGATGGCAATATCAGAGCTGTCTTATGCAAGGAGCTAGCCAGGATATTTTCAGGATGAACAACCTTTCCAGCAATTAGTCCACACCTGTGGTCCAACACCCACTATGGCAGAGGGTGTATGTAGTAAAAACTGGCAAGTACTGGGTGCCCATAGACCAACAATGAGCTGAGCAGGATCTGCTCAGTCCCCACCATTTTCATGTGAGTGGCCAGGGGAGGGCATGGGAGTGACAGTAGATGTGGTCTGAGCAGAGCAGCCCATTGTATTACTGATGGGATGTCCCCAGTCTGCTGTCACAGTGGTCACACAGACACATGGGCCCCATGGTGGCAGGGAGGTCACTAGTTCAGCAGCAACCCGAGGACATTCTGAGAGTCCCTTCAGCAGCATCCAGCACCTCAGAGAGAGCTTAAGCCTGAGTCCTCTCGGGGCTGCTGGATATGTTTGCAAGGGTTTTAGCAGTTGCTTTGCCATGGGAACGTGCTGGTCATGGGACAGTCCCCAAAGTGTACTGAGCCCCAAAGTTTTGTTGCTGATGTCATGACTAGCTTTTGGTGGGAGGGCAGAGGCATTTACCACACCAGCATTCTGATACATGTTCAAATGCTATGTTCCAAGGCAGACCAGAAGGCTACAACAGAGCTGAAAAACTCAAGACTCCTAATGTTCAAGGCTACAAGTCTTCTGTGTCATTATCCATAGAAGAGGAGACCTAGGCTGAGTGGTGTTACACTTAAGTAGTTAAATTATTTATATGGGCTGAAAAATGGACTTCATAGCCAAGTTACCAGTTTACCAATCTGTAACATTTGTGACAGATTTTTACAGTGAACATCTCTGTACTGGTGGCTTGATCATGTTTGGGACCCACAGAAACATCCCTGGCTCACACCATGCTGACATCTGTAGCTGTTGGGCAGTGAAGAAAGAAAAAAATTATCAAAACTCCTTGTTTGGATTGTGCCTATTCCACAGCATCATTTTATTTACAGCCCAGGTGAGATCCATAGTTCTAATAAAGAGGCAGGTTGAAAAGTACTTCAGCAGTCTTATAGGACCTGCTCAGGAGACTCATGGTCCCTCAGTCAACAAGCCCAAAAAGCCAAAAGAACCTTTCAGATCAGCCAGACACCTGATTTTACTCGCTGCCCTTCTCAGTAGTGCTGTGGCACATGTCAGGAACTCCCTGGTTCCACTTTCAGTAATCCTTTCAGTATCTTTGCTTTTATTGCTGGTGGAAAAGAGCTTGCTTCAGTCCCTTGCACCATCCTCCCACTGCTGTAACACCTCTACTGTGCCTCTGGCAGCAAGAGAGGGGGTCAGGGTTCTGCTTGCTGGTTTACTTAAGTTTTGAATGTGCATTCCCCTGCTGAAAGCATCCGTTCGGATAGACTATTGCCTTAAGATATTTATTCTCTCTATGAGACCTCTTATTTGTTCCAAAATAACATGGTGATTTTGGTGGGAGTTTCAGCTAAAGGAGAGCAGCATGACAGAAAGAATAATAGCCTTCATTTAGATAAGCACTACAGCCTGTATAGCAGGCTAAACTTCACCAGAAATTATGAGAACAGAAAAGATTTGGTGAGAGAGAGCAGTTGGAGAAGACTGCAAGGATCTGACCTCTTGACCAAATGGGTATTGACACCTTTTTACCATCCTATCAGTTCCATGTCGTTCCCTGTCCCTGATCCTATCCCTGCTTGTTGCCATTCCTGCTGTGCTGGAGGCACAAGTCCTGGTTTCAGCGGGCTGGGGCTGATCTTTTCTGCTCTCTGAGCTTTTCTTTGCTCCTGGCAGGGTCATAAGAAGACAGTGTAGCAGTTACTATGAGTTATGCCGACACATAATTGACTGAGAGATTCAAATGTCAATGTCAATTCATGTCCTCTCAGATGCTGTTACACTCCTTAAAAAACCCCTGATCTTTATTATGAGAGGAATGTAAAAAAACCCAAAGCTCCCATGTTTTTTCCAGAAGCCATTATTTGCCACAACCGTATATCTCATGTGTCTTCCCTCTTAGCACAATTATTTTAAGGGATATTTTGTTCATAAGGAACACAAA
Organism: Florisuga fusca; assembly: GCA_038090715.1. Classification (NCBI taxonomy): domain Eukaryota; kingdom Metazoa; phylum Chordata; class Aves; order Apodiformes; family Trochilidae; genus Florisuga; species Florisuga fusca. The sequence continues at coordinate 46,892,064 of JAAWXA010000001.1, forward strand.
GGAAAAACTGAAATGTATGACTTATTCTCTTCCAAAGTAGTTATTTGTAACTATGCTAATTGTTTTGTTGTCTTAAAAGCTGCGGGTCATGGCAACACAGCTGTTTTTGGTCTGGCTAGTAAGCATGAGCTTTGGACTAATGTTAATGAGGGAAAGTTTTCCAGCCCGTTATGAAGAGCTCAAGAGTAGTGTCACAAACCTTTTATCTGCCTCCTGTGATCTGCTGAGAAGCTGCAAAGATGGAGATTTATTTATGCTTTAAAGCACACCTACCCTCTTTATTACAAGTAATCCATGACATATTTCCCCTTGATTATACCAGTCACACACAGTAGAGGACAAATTTGTTGAGCAATTCCAGGGTTCTTCCACAACCTTTTAAAAATCCTCTGCCCATACAGCGCTGGCACTCAGTAACTCATATTGACTTGCTGCCTGTCAAAGTCATTCAGAAGGCATAAAAAAATCAACTTAGTAATTTAGTATCTCAGTGCTACATAGAGCTTCCCATGGTGAGCACACAAATATATTGGCAGTGGGATGCTGTAATTAAAAAGATAAAGCCAGGACTACAGTGCTGAAGTGATGCAGATGACACTTAGAGCTCAGCTAGTAAAAAGAGTTAGAGAATGAGGTTAAAGAGTGACCCATGTTCATGAACATTTCTGTACTGGATATGATGGTGAATATGGAAAAGGAACTAACTTGAAATTGAGGTTTATACCTCATATGTCTCTCTCTTTTTTTTTTTTTTTTTAGGAAAATAGTAGTTCTCATAACTCATATCAGACCAGTTAGTGGTTCAGCCTGTTTGTTCAGTGTGCTATTTTAAAAACTAGTGAGCACCAAATAAATGAGCCATCCAAATCTTGAAGCAACTAGCTTAGTGTCTCTTTTAAGTTTTCTCGAGATTACCTTTTATAATTCCTTATATTTTTATTCTTCACAGAGATGTCCATTCTCTTTTTCAAATGTTAACTCTCTCAGAAGCACTAAAAATTAATCTTTTCTGTCTCACTGGAAGGCACAGTGAACAGATATTTTTACTGAGGCCCTCCAGAAGGTACTTGAGTCTTCTTTCTAGTGGTTACAACAACTAAAGTATTGCTCGGATGCTAGGTAAGAATTACAACTTGCTGTTCCTTTTCTGTGTCACTACTTTACAACTATCCCAAAGAAATGTAAAATCCAGTGATTTAAGAAGGGAGATTTTTGTGGAATTCTGTCATTGTGCCACACTGAAAAATAATCTTTATGGATCCTAGCTTTTTCCTCAGTCTACTGGTTTGGATTTGCAGCTGGATTTCGTGTAGTAACAGGAGAGAACCATATGTAGCATTGTTCTGTTTGATTATTTCAATCTTTCAGTTAAAATTACTTCAGTTCTGGAATATTAGTCACCTGTTGATTCAGAATAAGGGACATCCATGTGACTGATACATTCATTGCCCAAAGTCTTGGCACCCAGTTACTGCAATTCATTTAAATGTTGGACGTTTCCTCTTCTGATCCCCTCCTCCTTACTCTTCTGAAAAGGCCTGTGTTTTAAAACAATGGTGATAGGAAGTGTATAAGGTACTCACAAAAGAGAGTCCTACGGTGACAATTTGGCTAGACAAAATGCAGCAAATAAAAGAGCTGGAGCGTATTACAGCTTTAGTTGCATCATTCTGGAGCCATTAGGAGGAAGGATGGGCCTGACCGGGCCTATTAAGGTTAAGGATAAAGGCAGCCCATGTGAAAATGGTAAAGTGAAATGAGGTTTTTTTCTCAGAAAAATGTCATAAAGGAGACTGGAGAAAATCTTAGGAAACATTTTTCATGTGCAGCCAGCTACACACTGAATTATGTTATGTTACCTGGAGAAACTGAGGAACCTTCATAATTTGAGATGTGAAAGAGGAGATTCCACGAACGTGCCTGGAATAGTTTAGACATAATTGATCCTTCCTTGAGGTCAAGTGAAAAAAATCTCTTCAAACTCTATAATCTCCCTGTCATTTAAAGGTCTGCTTCTGATTCTCTTGTGATGCCATAATTACAGATGGATCTGTCCCCCTTGCTCACTACTTGCTTGGAAGCTGTTTATTTTGAGACAAATCCTCTCTATTACTGGTGTGACAAAAACCCTCCTCCAGTTGCTGTGTTGTTTCCTAACACAGACTCTGGATTGTTCCCTATGCAGAATATCTTGATATAAAATTATTTTTCTGTGTAACAGGTCATGATAACACCTATTTAGTGATTCTTTTGTTTCTTAATTGATCTCTGACGCTGAACCTCAGGCCTTTGAGAGCTGGTTTGCTGCTCTCTGTTCTCAAAAAAACTTGGCTTACTTTGTGCAACAGTATACTTGGCCTTTGAAAATTGGCTTGCACTTAGCAGACAGAAGCAGGGTCAGAATTAGTTCAAAACAAATTAATAGTCAGAAGTTCTAACTTGCTAAGCTTCATGCAATCCACCCTTCAAAGGGTATTCACCAATTTCTGTAATTGCTCTCTTCAAGGGCTTCCAAAAATCCTTGGACATGCTAATTAATGCTGTTTTAGATATATGTTAAGGTATTTGACCTGAGAGTTTAATTCTACAGTTTAATTCCATAATGATTGTAAATGGTAGGACTGCTGCATATTTAAAAGAACATTAGTGTGAATTTAGATAGCTGTTGGCAGTTTAACAGTGACTAACAGATATTAAATAAGCATGAAATTCTAGTGGTGAATGACACTTTTATGGGAGAAAGGGCTGGAAGCTGAGGGCAGGAGAAAATATTGCAACCATCCATAGTGACCTTCCTTTTGCCCTGTATTTTGTAGAGTCTTTACACAACTTTCTCAGCATTAAAACACGTCTGTATTCATGGAAGGGCCTTGTATTTGCAGACTTGGATGGCATGAAATAAAGTTGGTGGGATTTGAACTCCTTCATATGCTGAAGTCACTGACACATCCCTTGGTGATGTCACTGGTATGAAGATTTCCCCAAAGATATGAATTCATCAGCCACCAAAAGTTAATTGTGTCTTCCAGTATTTATGACATCAAGGTGGAGATGTGTGAGTTTTATCCCTTCCCTTGACAGATTTTTCTTTTTTTTTTTTTTTTAAAGTGTACGTCAGAAGAAATCAATTGCCTAGAGAAAAGAAAACGAGTAGCTCCTTTTATTGTTACTGTTCAAAAGCATCTCTTTGTTTAAGGAACAAAAATGGTGGCAAGTGACTTTTTCTACTCCACAGTAGAGTATATAGTAGCTATATAAATTTCTGCTACTAAGGGACAAACATCATTGATTTGACCTACTTATTCAAAACAGGTCACAAAGCTACAGCTTGTTGTGTCAATTCTCATCATATACTGATGTGACAGATTTTATGAATAAAATATGGGCAGTTGCTGTCTGGGAGGATGCCACATCTTAGTTACTCCCAACCCTCTGTCCTTGAAGAGCGAAGCTTTGAAAAATGAGGACTGTGTTTCAATCCAAACTGTACAATATGGTTTTCAGTGAAGTGTAATATATTGTTTTTCAACTGAATAACTTTCTTCTCCTCCCCTCCCCCGTCGCTCCCCTACTTAGAAAAAAAAAAAGAAAAAAAGAAAAAAAAAGAAAAGCCATGGCATCTTAAACTAAAGCAAACTTCAGTCGGTCTCCCTGTGTGTGCTCTGTGCCAGCAGCCACAGCATTTCTTTCATCTTGGCTTCAAAGTGGTGCTGAGAGGGAGAGGGAGGCATCTAATGAAAGAAGGGAAAACAAACAAACAAACAAACAAACAAACACAAAATGGGGGAGGAAATGAAAAATAGCAGTCTACCTTTCAAATCTGAGTGTTGCCTGCAGGCACGCTCTGCAGTGGATGTTGCACTCAGCTTCAGCCCCTTGTATATTTTTTTTTGTTATTGCCACTTCCCATGCTGGGAAGATTCTTGTCATCCCTCACATATTTTATCCACAGAAAAGGCTGCCCTGCCCTGTGCTTGGTGATTGAGGCTGTGCCCCTGGTGTGCCACACTATCAGTGGTTCCCAAGGCTGCCTAGCCTGGGAAAAGCTGCATGGAAACGGTCCAAAATCAGCATTACATGCATTATTGTTCTTACTCTCTCTGATTAGAGTGCACACAATGAAAACAACAGCAACAGCCTCCTTTTCTAGCCCTCCTCCCAACACAAGGCTGTTCTTAGACTGTTTTTCTTTCTCAGAGTCTTCATAAAAATTAACTGCTTCTGTGCTGGTAGGTCTCAGACATCCCAACTGATATCTGGGGGAAGCCATGGAGCTTAGTCTGACTGGGAGTAATATTTTCAGAAGTGAAAAGTTCACTTGCAAATTTAAATCCTTTTTTTTTAAAAAAAAAAAAAAAAGATCTAGATGTAGGCTATTTTGTGTATCACTGGAAATGCACCACTCAGATGCCACAGTAATACGCATGGCACAATAATCTCAGTAAAAAAAAAAAGAATAAGCTGAAAGATATTTAGACATTTTTCCCTTAAATGCTTATGCATTGCCACATACACCATGTCCTAGCAACAGGTCACAGAACCTGGGTCACCCCAAGCCTAACCACCATCACTTTTTGTCTTACTCCCTATTCAAAGGGGTCTTGCTGTCCTGGTTTAAAAATACTAGAGTTGATGAAGGACACCAAATCCCAAACCCCACCTTCTGTAGTGGCTATGCAGTCTTTTGACAGGTAATGGTTTAAATTTCTTGAGATGGTCAAGTCTGGATGTTCCACATCCTGGGGTAGCAAGTTTGGGATGGGAAAAAAATCAGTGTCATGGCTCGCTCCGAAAAAATGGTATTCAGTGCTCATCCCAAGCAAATGGAAATACCTCCTTGGAGTCACTGAGTAAGGGATATCTCTGTGCTTCATATTCACTGAAATATTTTAGGTGGAATGTCAAAGAAAGGAGGAAACCATTTTCTTCTTACTTTACATATTGGATCATGTCCCAGAGTGCCAAGAACCTGCACCTTGGGCGTGCTTAAGTTTTTGCTGGGTGAACTTTTAAGGCTGATTCAGAAGAGAACAGTAAATAACCCTGGATACTAGACATCAGAGCAGGCAAATGACAGGAAGGGAAGGGCAGAATGTGTACCATAAATTACATTTTTTTTGTTGTGATTGATGCTATTCTTTCTCATTTTTAAAAACAAATACATGTCTGCCCTAGTGGGAACAGGCATGTACTGTAGGTGATGTTTTCTTTAGAATCTGTTCTGACTTTTTTTCCTATTTCCCTGCTGTATTGCAGAAAGGTGCTCCCAATGCCATATGTCCTGCTTCATACAAAGAGGTACAGATCCACTGGATTCCTCTGCACTCAAGGAACCCCCGGAATCCCAAGCATTGCTTGCTCCCAGTCATCCAGAATCTGCAGAGGTACTTGGGTGTTTAATGATAGATTATTCTTTAATTGCCATCTAGACGATGAAAGACAGATGTTTACTTTTAAACTACTTTCAGACCAGAGTAAATTTGAATTTGCCACAAAGAAAGAGCAACAACCCTCCAGTCAGTGCTAGTAGTGCTAGTGCTACTCTTCTCAAGAGGGGTTAAATTGAATCATGGAAAACAAAAATGTAAAGTGGCATAGTCCTGTTCTGTTACTTGTTTCAGAGCGGTTAAATCTTCAAGCCTTTCTAATTTTTGCCAGTTAAGCCTGAAATTTCGGAACTTATTCAGCAACCTTTTTTTCTGGTAAGAAACTTAAGAAGAAAGTCAGTAGATTTTTTTTTTCTGTCACTGTTATGGTGCAATATAGGAAAAAATTCCTTTGTTCTTCAAGAGTTCTAGTGGCATCATGTTCCTAAGGAAAAAAAAGGTTGTCTCTTTTTATGCTTACAAAGTCCATATGGTTCAAAGGTAAAACTGGTCAAAATTCTGCTCTTGTCTTAGCTGACCAGGATATCTTGATATCTAGTCTTGATGACTAGATTTGAGGACTCTCTTTACTCTCTTACTTTAAGAGAGTAAAGACTACTCTCTTTACTGAGAGAGTAGACACTGGAATGGGCTGCCCAGGTGGAATCAGCATCCCTAGAAGTATTTTAAAAACATGTAGATGAAGCACTTCAGGACATGCTCTAGTGGGTGATACAGATATTGAAAAATATATATTTTAAATGGGGGAGGATGTTGACAGTTGATCACGGTGATCTTATAGGTCTTTTCCTAGAACTGTGACAATTCTGTGATTCTGTGATCTTTGGGCAGCATTGGCCTTCTGGCTATCTTTTTTGTCAGAATTCTTCTAACTCTTGGGGCTACATGAAAAAAAATAAAAGTTAATAAAAGGCTGTAAGAAATAATTTGAATCTGCTTTTATGAAATTTTCTGTGTTTTAGAAACAACCTGTGTTTTTAGGATGTGAACTTGAATACATCTGGGATGGGACTTCTGTATCAAAACCATTTCCTCTAATAAAAACCTGGAAACTGGCTGTCATTACTCTTGCTTCTCTTTCTTCCCAAACCAAATAGTTCTGCCATCCGCTTGTTTTGTTTAGCAGTCTCAGTCAGAGAGATATCATGGCTAATCACGATATCATTTTCTAATGTTCACTGGAAGGAAATCTCAAATTGTTCTTGAGAACTTGAATACCAGGGTTATTATAAATATGATTAAGCAGGGGCACCAGTTCTTGAAAGCAGGAACAGTAAAAGTGAAAGCTGTCTAAATATTGTTGAACCATTCTGTCCACAGATTATTGCAGGAGACTGGTCTTCCTGAATGTGGGGATTTTCTCTGCTCTCATTAGTTGATTTGCCTATCAATTTCCTTTTCATGAGTTTATACAAGTTCAAAATTTAAAGGGAACTGGCAAAACCTATCTCTGTGCTCTTCGCTAATATGCCCAGTATGAACTGAAGTCCTTTTTTTTACCTGTGCTCTGGGCAAAGACCTAGCAGCACTGTCCCCATGACTGCAACTCCTGTTGCCATATGCTCATGGGAATGTCCACTGGGGGGTGATACGTATGAATCAAGAAGTGTGAAGCCCAATCTCATGTCAAATGCTGTGATTCCATCTTGGAAAAAACACCGGCCTCATCAAAAACTGGAGGGAGGTAGGGTCTAAATTCCCTTTGACAAAGAAATGCTTTAAAAAATACCACCTTAAATCAACCTTGACTGAAGCTATTTCTAAATCTACATGAGATTCACAGAGCAAGTAACTGCTGAACTTTGTTTTTTGTTTGTTTGCTTAGTTTGGTTCTTGTTTTGTTTTTGGTTTCTATTGGTGTGATGACTTACCATCACAGACAAATGTCTGACTGAAGAAACAAACTTGCAACATGGCCGAACAGAAACTCCCTTGGCACCATTCTGGAGGTTCACCAGAGTGTGTAGGAACTGGAAGTGACATTTGGTGTCACCCGGGCTAAACTGTCACGCAAAGCCAGCGGGAGTGCCAGCAGCAGCCAGGGAGGCTGTGGGTCTGGTCTGTTGCAGGGGATGCCACCCCACCTCCAGGGCAAGCAGGACTGAGGCAGCCACCCGCTCCCTGTTGTGGGGTGACAGCAAATCTGTGATGATGTACTGAAGCATGCCCTGGCCCCCAGCCTGACTGCAAAGCCGTCCCTTCATACCAGGGTTCTTTCTCCTGGCCCCTGGGCAGTGCAGTGACCTGACTGTTCTCTGTGCTTATTTGTCACAGCTTTTTATTTCCATGACAGTTGAGGCATTCCTTGTAGTTGCAGTGCTCAAGTACAACAAGATGGGATAAATCCCAGCAGTAAACAGGCTAGGAGGCAGCGTTCCGTCTTCCTTAGTGTTTTATTTATGGGGGAGAGGCCACACGAATAATTGAAGATGCCTGTTTGCACCCACTGCAATCTGTGAGTGGTTTGAAATGTAAACATGTCAACTCACAACTGGAGCTTGAGAAACACATGTGCCGAAGAGCCGCAGGCCGTTTGTCTGTCTGTCACACTCACCTTCCCAGCAACCCCCCATCCTCCTCGCACGCAGGGGCAGCCCAGGGGCAGGGTGTTACTCTCCGATATGACACTGGCGCAAATTTCCATGGAAAAACTGATGTGGAGGAGGATGGAAACACGCACACAACACGAGGTGAATTTATGGTGCGTTTTAGACAGTAAAAAGCAAGCGGTGTTTCAGACTGGGGTTGTTGTGGGTGGGGTTTTTGTTGTTTTTTTGTTTTGTTTTGTTCTGTTTTGTTTTTTTCTTGTGTGACATACAAATTGAGATCAGCTGAGGCTCCAGTAGTGGTGCATTTAAAGAAACTGAAATGCTGTGCAGAAACATATGACAGAAACAGCAGACAAAAGGCCAACGCAGAGAAGAGTGAAGAGGCCTGAAGAGTTGGAGGGGGATGTTGGTCAATCATGCTGTTAAAGAGTAACAGGAGACAGAAGAATTTCTTTACAAGATCCCATTAAAAAACCCCATAAATAACACAAAAATATAGGATTCTCTAAGAAGTGGCAAGGTTTCCAAAGTCCTTTAAATCTGATTTTACTACATACAGGTCAGACACTGAATGAATGAGAACCTCAACACAGCTGTTGACCTAACATGAATCCTGGACAAAACTGAAACCTCAGGACTTACGATGTTCTAACGATCAGTTCCTATAAATATTAAACAAAGATTAACATTCAGGACTTCTGCCATCCTAGAACCCTACAGCACATGGGAGATATCATTTCATCTCCTCCAAGTCTACGGTAGGAGGGGAGATAATGAGTTGTTATTTAAATGCATTAGATTAAAAATGAAGACTTTGGGAAAATGTTATGAGGAGCATTTTCTGTAGCCATGATGGGGGATTAAAATAACAAAGGGGACACATCAGACCCTGGAAGAGTTATTCAGAGGACTCTTCTGAATGTACAAAGGAAATTTTGGAGAGGTATCCAGGGCAAACAGAAATATTGAAACACAATCATCATCATTTTGTTCTCTTCGTACAGAAGTGGAATGAGCAAATAGGATTTTGTAGAAGTGCCAGTTAAAGTCCACTGGGTTGAATCAAGCTGAGAAACGTATCCTACCAACAATTTTGAAAATGTACATTTATTTTAAAAAATGAGGTGGTAAGTGAGCAACAGTAGTATGTCAAGAACAAAGGTCTGGCATGGGCTTCTCACCAACTTTGCACTGGCGTCACGTTGCTGGCTACAGTGGACCCAGCCCTGATTAATTGCCCTTGTCAGTCAGATCCTGGGAAAAAGTCTTGAAAGAAGTCTGATACTCCAAGTGCATGTCAGATGTGAGGTTACTGGATTAGGGTCTTAGCTGAAAGTATATCTATAATGTTTTGAGTTGCTGGGCTGTGCAGTGACAGCAAACATTAAGAACTGCCATGTGTACAGGTTCTGCCTCCTGTTTCTCCATGCAAGTGAAGGCCCCCCTCTGAAATGTGTGCATAGGTCCTGTCAAAATCAGTGGGAATTATGTGAAAGTACCAGAGAATGATGAGATCATGGTGCCCTTTTAAGTTTTCATCACTTGTGAGAATTGTCTCACTGCATTGTTCATTTGTTAAGGATTGGTTTCTGCAACTTAAAGCTTTTATACTAATGATAATATTGCCTCAGATTCTTTACTTGAGCTTTCCTGAATTAGGTCATGGATCACTTGTATCTAAATTTAGTCTGGGTATGACTGCTTTAATATTTTCTCTTATTTCATATTCATCTCTCTTCTGTCTGCTGGCTTCGTTTCAGACAAAGTCAATATTTTCTCTGCAAGTTATTTCATTTCATTGGTCTATGATATCATAGCAAATATCATCTGATCTTACATAATATAGAGTTGAAGACAGACTGTTATCCTTCCTTTTGCAAACAAACAGATCTAAATAACATAGGTTTATGGTCAAATTAAATATTTTCAGAGCTATTAAAGCAGTCTGATGAGAAAATCTGCCCCTTTCCAGGTGGTCTCTTGTTTCTCCTTCACTTGCATTTGATTTCCTTAACTCTGATTGTTCTACTGGTAACAAAGTCATCATTCACTTATTACTTAGCAAGTGTAAGCACATATTATGGTTGATAGCTGGATTGCCATCATGATCCAAAATTAGCCTCTTTCTACTTATTCGTGCTTACGCTGTAGGCCCAGGACACTACAAAGCTCAAAATGTGGCAGGAAGCTGCTGTATTTCCTTACACCAAAAGGGGTTAAGTCCTCCACTGTTTTGAATGCAGACGAGTGTGTTGTCAGCAGATGAAAATTCAGTCCAACAACGTCGAGAACCCCACCATTTTTTCTGTTCTGTGCTTTGGACGGGATATCTCTGGTTTACAAATGCAAAGTGGCCTTAAAAGGTCCGTGATGCACATGCACTGCTGTGTTTTGCCTGTGCAGGCAGTGGTGAGCAGTGACTGTGCAGGAGGACTGGCGTTTGCACTGCGTTGCTGTTTTCCTTGGGAGAGCAAGAGCAAGGCTAGAGGAGGTGCTGGTCAGCCCTGACTGGCAGCACACTTAGATTTTCCCTTCAAGTGCAGTGGATTTAAATTCATCTGCTGGCAGCATAAATGTGTTTTAAAATCTTTTCCCCCCCATAACCAAAAGGCAAGGGACACGACACGAAAACTGCCAAACAAAGAGCAGAGCCCACCCGTTCAACCTCCCCTGCAACCCGCTGGCACTGCTGCTGGCTCTCAGGGCCCGTCTGGGTCATAATATGACTCTTTTATTGGCGTTTAAGGTCACCGGGAGACACGCAAGTGCATCCTATATCAGGAAGTGTAGTATGTCTCAAGGGTGAAATATTTGGCTGCGAGCGGGATCTGTGGCTGCGACTCGGAAATCCTGGGAAGTGCCTGGAGGGCAGGCAGGCTCCAGGCGCCACGCTGCCTCCCAGCAGACGGGGGCACCGGGAAGTGGAGCGGCCTTCCTGCCATTCTCTGCACGGGGCTGCCTTCCCCTACGACTTTCCTACCGAGTGCCGACCGGCCCTTGGCCGCTCTCTCCATCTGTCTGCGGGCTGTGGTTCAAAAGGAAAGGCCTACCCTAAGGGCAGGTACCCAGCACAGGAATGTGCTGCCAGCTGATCCGGTATGGCTGCTCCTGCAGGAAGACTGATTAGAACCACGTAAGGCAGGCAGGGAGGAGGTAGGTGCCAGCCCTTAGGCCTCCATTGAGCGGGTGGCAGATTTACCGGCGAATTCATCGGCACCAGGCCGCAGGGAGACTCGGCGAGCGTGGGGAGGAAGCTGCCCCATGGCACGCACTGCAGCCCGGTGCCAGCAGGGAGGGAGGACAGCAAGAGATATGGTGCTCTGACCCATCTTCTGATGTCTTCAACGTCAAGGCTGGAGGCCTCTCTGGAGCCGCAGGTCCTGCCATCAAGGTTAGGTCAACAAGTGCAAAGATCCTTGCAAAGCACAGGGTGATAGTTTCACAGCTTCATCAGCTTCCCCGCATCCATTCTGTTGCTCTTTGACTCTGAATTTAACGTCACTCAGGCATAATCCACCCCCAGATAAATGCGTTTTTTTTTTAATGCAGCTAAACAAAGCTGTTTTTGGCAAAACTTGATGCAAAAAGGGAGGCAGAAATGGAATAGTTTTTCCTTATCTATGTGATAAAGTTCAAAATATTTATGTCGTATCAGTACATGCAAGGCTAATATCCCCTTCTCTTTATTGTCCTCATGTAAAAGTGATAGAGACAAGGGTGTGTAAATGTCAACAGAAAATTTAAACACTGAAATGCGTCAGCTCTTTCAGTTCTGGTCTTGCTGCAAGGTGGAGGATCCTCTCAAAACCCCATACCACTACAGAGTGAAAAAGTGAATGCTTCCCTTTACAGTGGGAGAGGACTATCAAGGAATCATCTTGCTCTGACAGATGATGATTACAACACCTCTAAGTTCCCCTGAATGTGAAACACAAATGGATACATTGAGCAAACTCCTGGTGGCCTGATGCCTGATGTAGCTGCAGTCATTCCTACCAGAGATCCCTGCTTTCCAGCATTGGTAATGTTCATTCTTTTTTTCAAAATGGCCCTGGTAACATAGTATGTACATGTGCATGTGTTTGTGTGTATACTTGGGTGTGGTTTCACGTGTGTGTGTGTTCATACACATGAAATACATATTCTACTGCTCATTTCTTTAGGTTCAATGAAACAGAGAGCCAGCCAAAAATAGTAAAATGCTGCACAGAAAGCATTGAGACTGATTTGAGGTTGCCAGGTCTCTCTGTTCAGAGACATTTTTCATTTCCCAAAAAAAGTATTTGGCTTCTAAAAGAATTTTTAATTGAAATTTCATTAAAAATCACACTTGAATCACAATTTAAAGGGAAACAAACTTATAACCATCTTAAAAAGAAAGCTTAGTAAAGAGAAAATTGGCAAATTATTGAAGTGTTAATACTAGTTAGGTTAAATATCTGGCCTCAAAGGAAAAACCCCAATAATATCACCAATGTGTGGCCAAGAGTCATCTTCTAAAAATGCCAGGTTATTTTTATGAAACATTTTTATGTGTTGTGGTCAGCTGCAGATCAATTTCCATTTTTTATATTTTTTTAAGCTCAATGAAAGGAGACGAAAAGTCATAAATGCTTTCTATAAATGCTCAAGTTACAGGTGAGTTAACTCAAGCCTCTGAGTTACGGGTGTATTAACTTCCTGGCTCTGAGTAAATTTTCACACAGCCAGAGACATTTTATTAATACAGGTCATGTAGGTAAAAAGTGGTGTATGTACACACAAGAAAAAAGCCCTTACAGCTTTATTGAGGTATTTTATCCTAATGAGAAAAAAACCCAAATCCAGTGGTAGGTTGTAATTATGGCACATACCCCCATGCGGGAGCAATTAAATATTGACTTTTACACTTCTCTGTCCTATGGGACATCCATCTGCCATCATGGGGCACCTATAAGCAGCATCCTTGCTCTGACTAGCTGACACAGGCATGCACAACGTGTCCCCTGAGCACTTCGGGTAGTCAGCTCACAGATGGAGATTTGCTTGTGCTGATTTTGGCAGTTAGATCAGATTAGTAGGTCTAACTTTATGCCAGCTGTTTTTGACAGTCTCATTTATTATAATGTGTTTAATATTTATGGTTGTGCTGCAATACAAACCATCAATGCCACATATAGCTGCCTTTAGAAGATCATATAGAATTGACATCATTGATAGTACCCAGAGGGTCAGCTGGAGACTTTTTGGAAACGTTGATCTCAATAGGTCTCATGTGTGGTTTTCCCTGCCATTTCCTCATCTCTCCCTGGCAGGGTGTCTTGCCCGTCCTGATGAAAGTAGCAGCAATGCATGGAGATGAACTGAGGGTTTTCTCCTTTCCTCTTCCAGAGAAGGATGCCATTCTTCAGCATAGACCACACAAGCCTTCACAGGCCTCGATAAGCTGTGAAGGGTTGCATACAATCTGTTTTTCTCACGCAGATCTGAGATGAACAGTGTGACAAACCTGGCTGTGTCAGACATATATGGCAAGCTCAGAGCATTAATAAGCATTTTCCTTAGCTGTCACTGAAAGACAAGCTCCATGAATCTGTTGGAAGATATTTACTGTATTTACTGCTTGGTTAAAAAAAAAAAAAAAAAAAACGTGGACAGATGAAATCAATTAAAGATTTCATTTTGCTAAATAAGATTTCATATTTCCCTCCACATAGGCTATTATAGGTTTCATGATGACTAACCTAAACATTATCACACAAAATGCTGTCATCTTTCATAAATAATATAAGGATTACTGTAATCCTGTCTAAGACCAGCTTTGGATGTTGAGAAATATTATGCAAGTGTCCAACATGAAAAGAATCATGTTTCTTATTCCACCACTCTGGCCAAAATACCATGTTGTCTTTACTGGAAAACTGGTGTTCATCAAACGAGTTTAAAGCTGAGAATGGGAGAGGGTGGGACATTGCATTCCTGAGAAATGACTTTAGAAATAATACGGTACTGCTTTGTTTTTGAATCGTTAGTAAATGTTAGTAAATGTGGAATGTTATGGTGCAAACAGGGAAGAGCACGCCATACTGTGCTTGCACTTCAGCTTTTTTTTTTTTCCTTCAAATATGAACTACATAAGGGGATCTTTCTGTTCTTCTTCACTCTCAAGCTGAAAACTCTAAATCAAGAAATATCACACTTTCTTAATCCTTTACCATATTATCAAAAGAAAAAGGGAGAGGGAGGAAATAAAAACCAGCATGGCTTTACTTTTCTTATCTGTAAAACATAGATATTATGGTGGAAGGACAGGATGGGGGAAGACAAGCAGTTGATTTTGAGGCACAGTGTCACAGAAGTGTTGAGATATACATATTGTTAGTGGCTTTCTGGAGGATACAAGTCTTCAGATAATAGACACTGACGAACTATTTTAAAGGTAATTTTGAATCTGGGATTTGTCTTTACATAATGTTTCACAAACTGAAATTGGGGTAGGTTTTTTTGTTTGGTTGGTTGGTTGTTTTTGTTTGGGTTTGTATTTTTTTAAATAGCAGCAGGCCTTTTCCCTTTAGCTACTGTAACAGACAGTATTGTAATGCATGCTTGCTGTTCAAGATGTAAAAAATAACTTTCACTAAGAAGGCCTGGATGTCTGCAGTATGAGTGCACTGTGATTGCTTCAGGGATTTTGAGAAATGCATCGGTCTCAGTCAGACATGCTGCTGATGTGTGCTCTCGTAAGCAGGAACTGGGTGGAAGCTGTTTAGCTGAAAGATGCTAATGACCTCTTTTATCAAAGGAAACAAAAGGCAATACAATGAGTGTTTTATTAATTTCTTACATATACTTCTTGTTTATTGTTCTTATTGGATTTCTATGGCACCCTGAAAACTGGAATGTTGTCAGAAAACCTTGAAATTATCAGAATCTAACAATAAATAGTAATAATGAAAGCAGATAATTTTTTTAGAAGTTAAAATCCCTTTCTTGTGGGAGCCTTCTCTGAACTGCCCAGCAAGACGTGGAAGCTTGCAACTCTAAGAAATGTGACTTGGCTGCAACAAGTCCAAAGGTTATGCAAGGCTCTCTCCTTACCATGGTTTCCCTCTTGCCACTTCTCTCTCCTCTAACCACTTGCCATTTAACTTTCCCTTCTTCCTCTGTTCCTCTCAGCAGTGCACAACTTTTGGGAAGGAAAGAGACTGACTGCACATTCCCTGCCTTCTTAGGCACAGAAGACACCAATGACAAGGAGCTTCTCTTCATTCAGCAGTAGTCTTTAACTCACTGCTCTCCTACTTGAACATCAACACCTCTAAACCTGGTAGAGTATAGGAGCACTCCAGGTGATGCAGAGAAACAACTCTTAAGCCTGCTTGTAACGGAGAGAGAAAAAAGTAAATATTTTTTCTCCATCCTCTCTATTTCATACTGAGAAGGGGAACTAAGTAAGCTAGCTAGGGTCAGGGACTTGGTAAAAGACAATCAAGATGTACTTTGCTCCAGTGAAGCCTGGCAAGGGATGCACCATCATTCTGCAGAGGGAGAGACACGAGCATGGCACAGTGCTGGCACCAGCCCCAACTTTTTTCTTGCTAGCTCTGTAAATACTGTTGACATTGAGATAGGCTTGAGTAAACTTGAACAGCTTTGAGACCAGAGCTTTTTTGTTTCTCTATAGGGGAAAATACTGGTCAGGTTCTAGCAACAGCAACCAGAAGAGAGCAGAGAGATTTGGGAAAAAGCACTCAAAGAGCTTGGAAGTGGTCATATCATTATCCCAAAATTCTTTTATCTTTCTAAACACAGTATATAGAGATATTAATAAAAGGACACTTGCTGTGGTTCCTGTGCCTGAGAAGCACAAGGTAGGTTTCTATTCAGACAGGTACTTTCTGGGTTCATGTGATCTGCTGAAAGCTTAAATCCTGAATAATCAGTAAGTGATCATGACCATGGGCTAAAAACACTGTCCTGGTGAATCTCCAGCCAGCTTTCCTACAGTGATTCACCCACAGCTTACTATTCATAAAGCTTTTGGAGTGTTTTGCTGAACCTAAAACTTGATACCTAAGCTTTCACTGAAAAGACTACTCTGTGGATCTGCTTCCCACTCAGCCCAAGTAGGACTCAGTGCTTGCTTTTGTTGAACCTCATGAGGTTCCTGTTAGCCCATTTTTCAGCTTCTCTGTGTCACTGCAGTCAGTAGCCCTGCTCTCCAGCATACTGACCTTCTCATCCAACCTTACTGCAAGTGCACATAGTCCCATCATCCAAAATGTTGATAATAAACTTGAACTGTAGACCCCAGCTGGCTAGCAGCTGTAATTTTCACCCCTGATTACAACTTTGAGACTGGCAGTCCTCACAGCTTTTCACCTACCTTATATTCTACTGGTACAGCCCATATCTCACCAGTTCAGTGATATGCAAACTATGGGAGACTGCGTCAAAGACCTATCTAAAGAAATTCACTGTCTTCGTCTTGTTCACAGTCACAGAAGGAAGTGAGACTGGCCAGGCATGTTTTGCCCTTGATAAACCGTGGTCCCTGCTCCCAGCCCCTTTCTTGTCCTTCATCTGTTTGAAAACAGTTTCTAAAGCAATCTGTGGAATCACTTTCCCAGGGGCTGGGGTAAGTCTGGCCAGCCTACTGTTCCCTGTATTCTCCTTCTTGCCCTTCTTGAGGGTGAGTAGGATGTTACCTTTTTCCTGCCCTGAGGATGGTCCTCCAGGTGCCATGACCTTTTTTTAAATTATGTAGACTGCCCTCACAATTACACCAGCTAGCTTTTCCAGCACCCTTGGATGAATCCCAGCTAGTCTTAAGGTCTGGCACAGGCCTGAGTAGTTCAGTGATCCCTGAATCTGCTCGACTTCTTTGGGTGTGGTCTCACTGCCACAGACTCTGCCAGCAGACTCAGTGACCTATGAGGCCTAGAAGCAAATGAAAACTGAGGCAAAAGGTCATTTAGTGATAGGTCAAGGGGGAATGGCTGTAAACTGGAAGATGGTAAATGTAGATTAGATACTAAGAAGAAATTCTTCACTATGAGGATGGTGAGACACTGGAACAGCTTGCCCAGGGAAGCTGTGGCTTCCCCATCCCCAAAATGTTCAAGGCCAGGTTGGATGGGGCTTTAAGCCTGGTCTAGGTGTAGGTGTTGCTTCCCATACCAGGGAAGCTGGAACTAGATGGTCTTTACAGTCCCTTTCAACCCAAACCATTCTACAATTCTATGAAAAAAAAGAGAGGCATAGGGGTGCACCTTTCTTTTGCCACTATGTTCCTGACCCCACTGAGCACTGGGCCCACCCTCTCCTTAGCCTCCCTTTTGCTACCAGTTTACTTTTAGTGGAAACCTCTCCTGTTGTCCTTCACCTCCCTTGCTAGCTTCATCTTGAGCTGATCTCTGAGTCCATTCCTAAATGCACAGCCAGTGTCCCTGCACCCTCCCAACTGGCTTGTCCCTTCTCCTGTCTGTGAGTTTCCTTTTTGGTCTCAACCTCAGTCAGGATCACTATATTCAGCTGTGGTGGCCTTTTGTTATGTTTGCTCAACTCTCTGCACTAGGAGGATAGGAAGACTCAATCATCCAGGAATTGTAGAAGTAGTAACAGACTGGCCAGAAGGCACACACTTTGGAATGCCACCAAAAAAAATGGTGAAATGGGCTGAAGAAGCCCCACCATTCAACCAACTACCAGAGAATGAGAAAAAATACACTCTTTTCACTGATAAATCCTGTCTTCTGGCAGGAGGCCATTGAAGGTGGAAAGCTGCTGTATGGAATCCTACACGACTAGTTGCAAAAACAGATGAAGGAGATGGTGAATCAAATCAATTTGCAGAGGTAAAAGCCATCCAATTAGCTTTGGACATTGCTGAGCAAGAAAAGCGGCCGAGACTTTATACTGACTCATGGATGGTAGCAAATGCCTTATGGGGATGGTTAAAGCAGTGGAAGCAAAACAGCTGGCAACTTGGAGATAATCCTATCTGGGCTGCTGAACTGTGGAAAGACATTGCTACTAGGTTAGAGAAACTTGATGTAAAAGTGCATCATGTAGATGCTCATGTACCTCCATATCGAGCTACTGAGGAACATCGAAACAACCAATGAGCAGATGAGGCTGCTCAAGTGTTCCAAATAGACCTGGACTGGGACCATAAAGGTGAACAGTTTTTAGATAGATGGACCCATGACAAGAAAAAATTACATTTCTTTGGGATCAAATCAGAGAGTCTGCATTAAAATTCCCCAAAATCTAAAGGCCACTCAAACATGTCATCATTTTTTTTCCTCAAACGCCTTGCTGTTCTGCCCTATCTTACACTCACCATAATAAGTATGCTAAAGGAAAAGAGCTAGTTTTCCCACCTTCCCTAACTGAAAAAGACAGTTTTTTGTAGATTCTTGCTCCTGCAGGGGGACGACGAAAAAACAAGGAACCCGGGATGACTGGGTGTACACTCTAGTTAACACTAATAATTCTTGCAAGTTGACCTGATTCATAAGAGGCTGTCAAGAAAGACAACAGCAGGGAGGAGAGGATGTGAGACCTTCAAACAGTTAAGACTTTTAGATTCAGTTTCTCAGGTTCTTACATTGGCAGCAGTGCAATGTATTTAATATTCTCACTAACAAGAAAGGCTGTTATCTCACTCAGTGCCAATCTAGGGGCATGTAATAAATAAATGTACCTCATAGGTCGTCCATTATCATGTTAAACTCCTAGCTTGTCTCTCGAGGTGTTTAAATTAAGATGGGATGGCTTTCTATTGGAGTTCCAGAAGCAAGGGACATTCTGGAGAAAGAGAGAAAATGTTGATGTTTTGATCACAAGCAGTAAATTCCAATGTTAGAAATAACTATAAACATAAACAGGAGGTTTAAATGAATAGTAGACAACTGAGTATCAATCTTCACAAAGTAATTTGCTTACTCTTTGGTAGTCAGAAATATGGTTTAAAATGCAGTTTATTTATTTTTGCAGCGAATGCTTGCAGCTTCAACAGTAAATCTGTAAACAGAGCACAGCTACATAATTAAGACTGTAGATGTGGTTTTGATTGTTTTATATTTGGTATAAATTCTTCTTTTTGGCTCATGGAGGCAGAGAAAACAGTTACTAGTCTGATTTTTGTTTTGTTTTGAGAGTGCTGTTTTCTCCAAAATTTTTGGCAGAGATTTTTTTTGAGAAACTGGGGAAAAAATATAGAGCTTTATATTAATATTTGTTATTGGCAGAGGACTTATTCATTAAGCTGCAAGTGAACCAGATAATAAGGAGCCTTATGCAAATGTACAGTCAAATACTCACTTCTCTTCTGCATCTTTTTATGCTAATATAACTTTAGTGAAATGTTTCTTTAAAATACTTCAGGAGAGAATCAGTTCCAGAATGCACCACACTAGCTCCCTGATTTATTGACCATGGAAAATATCTTTAATTGCTCCTATTTTGCATCTCCATGTAAACTGTAAATTCAACGTACAGATGAAGCATCAAGCATTCTGAGATATAAAACCTGTTGCACATTATGACAAAAGTAATAACAGTGGAAGTAACTACACCAGTACCTCCTCTGAGGTGGACTAAGATTCAGGGCAAAGAGAAACTGCACCATGATCAGAATTTGTTCTTCCCCTTGGAGCCAAAACCAGGGTGGCCATGAACTAAGTGCCATTCAGATTTCTGTCATTCAGTTTATAGTGGATAGCTCTGAAGTATTACCTCCAGTGCCACAAAATGAGATAAATTTTCTCTGCAAGAGACATAAAAGAGATACATCTTCTGGCAAAGGCCTAAAAGTAGGTACTCAAGGATCTACAGGGCCCTAATCTTTTCCCCTTTCAGGCAAACTAATTTAAGGAAGTTACTATCAGGCTTACAGCAGATCATATGAACTCTCGAGGGCACATTTAGGTAGTAGATCAGGAATATTAGCTGCACAAAATTGATTAACAGAGATGTACAGTCAGAAACAGAGAGGTCCTGCAAGAATTAACTTATTAACCTATTTGAAAATGCTTTACTAGCATATAAATAATTTAGAAAGCACTAAGTTCTGTTCTCATACATTTCAAAAAATTACAGCTCCTGTAAACTACAACAAAGAAGTTGTAGTTCAAAATTATCTTGCTAGATGCTAACTTTCCTGTCCTTCCCCAGCTGCATAACACCAGGACAGGGTAGATGGGAGTGTACTGTCCATCAGTTCTGCTCCTGTCTAGATTTAGAGACAGGACACCAAAGGATCCTCTGGTAAGTTTCAGGAATATGTTGCTGGCTTAGGTTAGCAAAAACGGAAGATAGAGAAGGAAAAATCCGCAGAAGAAATCAGGACAGTAATGAAATACAGGTTATGGACAGCTTAGTAAATATTCTAGGTGATATGCAGTGGACCATCTCAGAGAAGCTCTTACTGAAGGATGCTGAAGTTCCTGTATCATGTGGCATGAGTAATGTAATATGTCTCTGCATTTGAACAATGTTTCAGAAATTAAACACTGAGCAGATGAGGACCTATTATATAACATAATTGGCAAGGTCTGTGAACATGGATTCCACCACAAAATGGCACATGCTGCTGTGGTGTCTGTCATCTCCTGCTTGAATATGTCAGAGGCACTGTAGGAGCAGAGAAAAACTCTTGTGTGGGCTGAGTTGGACTGGTAGAGCAAACAAGGTAAAGAGCAAATACGAAGGCAGGATGCTTTGCAGAAAATTAGTATTTCCCTAAGCTTACAGGCTTTAGTTTCTGATGTAATTTAGAGCAGCCCAAAAGACAATTGAAGCTGACTGGAATGATATCTTAAAGGTCATTGCGTTGGATGAATGCTGGCCAAAGCTGTCTACACTCCAGGCAAAAACTCATTTACTGTTAACATGCAGCTTCCAGCCCTCCCAGACCATCCTCCACCTCTTCTTTCCCACGAAGAAAGACAACTAAGGCACCTGTGTAGTTTGTACTCATCCCAGAGAAATCTTCACTTGCTCTTTGGTTCTTTATTTCACCTCATCACTTCTAGCAAAGAGCTACTTTCTTTGTTCTCACTCACTGTAACCTTGTGGCACTGCAATTGGGTGAGCTTTGTATTTTGCTGGGAGTGGAATTGCCTCAAGGTAACATACTGATACCCGGTATTTCCTTCCCAGGACTCAAAGTCTGAGTGGGATTCAGACTTCGACTGTTGCTTGGTTATATGAAACCACTGATGATGAGTGAAGTCAGCCCGGATTCTAATTTTCTGCTGGATTTCATTCATATTTCAAAGAGGTTTAAGAACAATAGGTATTATGTTGTCTGCTGCCAGATATGCTGCCAACTTGTCCAAGTCCTCTAAAGTTCGTGCCTTTGGAAGAAAAAAAAATTTCTCAACTGATAAACACTTGCAATGTGGGAAATGGCACTGAATATGAAATTAGGGAGTTTCTTCATTTCCATAAATGTCAGTTTTGGGTTGTCGTTTTGATTGATATGCAGTTGAATGCTTTGCTTTTGTTTCCTTTCCTAAATCAAAATGAAGCATTTTTCCCCTTGGAAATGCCACTAACTTGGTCATGTAACAGTGGTACAAGAGTTACCACTCATTCACCTGTGGTCCATTCTAATAGCATGCAATGACTTCTAAAATACTCTGCAGATAAAGATTTGTAGGAAGCTTTTACATTCCCGAGAAAGCTGGAATAAGAGAATATAAGTAAACATAGAAATATGGAAAGTACTCCTCTTCTGACAGCTACATTGAACGTTTATCTAGTAAGAAATCTTGTAATTAAAGATGACAGAGAACTAATAATCTTGCTTACATGGACAAGAAATATGTAGTCTCATAAACCTCTCCAGGAAGAAGATGGACAGACTAAGACAAAAACCTTTATTTATAAAAATTCTAACACAATGAAAAATAAATTTACAAGTAACACACACAAATTTCTATTATAAAATGAAAAGTGTCTCACATTAAAGTTAGTAAATAATATGAAAATTACCCTAGTAGAAAGTGGTATAAAATATTACAACAGATGCCTTTAGATCAGTGAATTTTTTACACTGAATGTAACAGGAAACAAGAGAAGAATTGGTTATTGCCTCTTATATTCTCAGGCTTGTAGCTTTTTTTTACAATAGAAGTAGAAAATAAGACAAATACTCAGTGGAATCTCGGTGGAAAATGTTGACAGACTGCTCAATTGTTGCATCATTTGAACAGACCTAAAAAAATAATCTGTAAAGAAATAAAGAACAACAGCTTGCTATTTTCAAATAGATGTGGAACACAGACTAAAAGGACACAGGAGGATCACTGTCTCTGCCTCTACTTATTGTCATCTGCATTTCACCAGGTATCTTGCAAATTGTGGATTATAGACATTGCTATCGGATCAGTACTAGAGAAATGTGAGAAAGAAAATCTAATGATTTACAATTGCTCTAAGAAATAGAATTATAGGGATAAAATTTATGTTACCAGACACAAAAGGAATGTGACATATTGTTTCCTGCAACAGGCCATTTAAGGAACAAACATTACAAGCATAATAAATTCAAAGACTTTCAGAGACAAACTTGTAAAAATGTTTGTTTTAGAAATTAAACAAAGTCAAACCGCTAAAAACACAGAAAACCAAGTGTCCTCACATTGCAGTGGGTGGCTATGAAGCATCTTCTAGGTTTGGGGTCAGGTTTTTACAGCAGTGATTCAGGATCCCAAGTCCCACGAGCATTGTCTGTGAATGTTCTTAGGCTGGAAGTGACTTCTTTTCTTTTGGAGATGTCAGGAGATGATGTGGCTGTTTTTTGGCTGCTCCCAACCATCTCTGTGAATTCAAATTGTTTTAGGCTGAGAGGCAGATGGCAGCTAAGGGAGCCTGGGTGCAGAGATGGGGATAACCCTGGGGATAATAAACTATCTATTGTCCCATTAATTCCCAGAGCTTCTGAAGAGACAGCTAGAGGTGGGCAAGCAAGCAACAGAAATCCCTAAACATCTTAGAAAAGTGAGAGGTATGGATTGGACAGATATGTTAGAAAAGTTGTAATTCTGTATGTTGTTTTGTTTTTTTGAAGGAGAGGTTTGTGATTACTCAGATGTGATTGCGTAAGGCTGGAAAATGTGCACTTGGATATTTATTTCATAGCAAACTGTGATAACATTAACGTAAGAGGAAGAGATAATCTATTATCTATTATTTCATTCCCTTTATGTAGACCATGTAGTTCTTCAAGAAAAATCACCATTGAAGCTGAGGGTTACACTTATACCAGTAAAAAAAAATGAATCATGGACTACTTTCCCAAAGTAACTAGTATGGTATAGACACAGCATGTGTCTGTACGGCCAAAACCTTCCTTACTGCCTCATGGGAAGAATTTGAGAATCACAGCATCACTCTGTTTGGAAAAGACCTTTAGGATTAAGTTCAACCATTAACCCAGCACTAAACTATGTCCCTAAGTGCCACATCTCCTTGTCTTTTAAATACTCCCAGGAATGGTGACTCAACCACTTCCTTGGGCAGCCTTTTCCAGTGCCTGAAAACCCTTTTGGTGAAGAAATTTTCTTAATATCCAATCTAAGCCTCCCCTGGCACAACTTGAGGTGCTGTTTTTGCCCATGCCTATACTGTCCCCAGGCTGTCCCCCAGTTCTCTGTCTACGTGGGCACTGATGTTCAGTACCAACTGGGGTGCTCCTGCTGCTGGCCCAGGGAGCACAGGACCCATCTGTCAGCTTCCTACTCTCTCTTCACTGCCCTGGAGGGCTCCAGCATCTCTCTGTGTAAATATGCAGGCGACTGAGGAGAACTGATTTCTCATTAGGTTCTACTCTCTAAGGTCCCTCAACAGAAAGGGGAGACAAAAGGGCTCCAGGCATAGGTAAGGTAGGCTAGGGACCCTGTGCCTCTCTCCCTAGGAGCTGTAAAACCACAGATGACAGACATTGCTAAAGCTAGCTAGGGAGATGGGAGTTTTTCCACTTACACAAATGAAATGTTCTCATTTGTACAAAATGGTTAGAAGGGAACTGTATTTGGGAAGCACCTTGGGCTAGACACTGACAGAGTGTGGATTTTTTTTAATCTTAAACAAGTTTTTATAGTGGAATAGTGCCACTGCTCACATCAGGTGAAGCTTTAGGATTGAACTTGATAACATTAAGGAACAGGGATGAATCAATTAGCTCCGTGTTGGGTTGCAAATGAACATCAGATACTGCACAACAGTTTTATCTTTGTGTGGTCTCAGCATTGTTCTTACACAAATCTTGGGTCTTGAATCAAGGTTTTCTACTACCTCCCTTATGTTGGGCAAATTAGTGTTAATTTAATAGAGGGCAGTATTGCATTGTATTTCTATATACTCATGAACATGTACAGCAAATACATCAGAAAACTTTTACTTGAATTAGACAGTATTGTTGTGATTAATCATTTCAGGTTCTGTTTCATTCAGTTACAGTTCTCACTTTCTAAGGGATGAAGGAGCCTGTATGTGGGTGTGCAAAGGCCACGAAGAACAATGTTTCCAAGCCTGTTTGTAAGGAAAATGCACGTAAAAACACTTGGAGCACTTAAGAGCAATTTATGTAGCCATCTAGATAATGTTACAGGAGTTACTGTTATGCTAAGTGCATAATACTGTGTTAGTCCTGCTTATCTCATTTCACTTGACAGACAGTTCTTGTACCAGACCAGTTTGTGCTTGTGTGAAATAACTAGAGAGAATAATGCACAATCGGTCTTATTTAATGTTTTTACCACCTGGAGCCAGAAAGGGGCTTTCAGTCCAAGCAACAAGGAAGCTCCTTTCATAACTTCCTAACGAGCTCATGCTCCCTCTGTTTGACATCAGGCTGCACACAGCACGTCTTTCAACAGATGCTGGAGAGCCTCTTGATGGGTGCCTCATCTTCTCTTAAAGCTAGGGAGTTATTTTGCTGCCCAAAAAGTGCAAATAGAGAAGATAACTCAATGTGTAAGTAAGGGTACGCATAATATCCTTTATTCCCCATTAGTGAATGTGGGCTTGATCCAGTATCTACCATAGTCCTGTTCTCTGATGGTATTGATAACATATTTTAAACACTGAAAAAAACCTCCTGTACCTTACTGTGAAGGGCTCATATAAGAAGCTGTCACTGTGTATTATTAACGGTGTATCAGTAAGGGTGGATGAGCAGCAGACGGCTAGCATGGCAGTAAATTCTTTGGAAAACTACTACGACCTGCAATTCAGAAAAAATTCCTTGATAAAAATAAAGAACACAGCTGGGTGAATCTAAAAGTGCTACCCTGACAAAATTGTATCTATGTTTTTTATTCCTGGGACAAGACAACTGAAAACGGTAGCTTCCTGAATGAAACTGATGTATTTGCTTTTGATTTTATCTTTTTCCAAAGTATACGTGAATTTAAAATTATGAAATGGGATTAAAAAAACTATGTACAAAATGGAAAATGACAATTAGGAACCTGTGATAACATCACTGAGGAATGCCATGCCCATTTTGCCTACAGGTAAAAATCTTAACAATATTTTCTTTGGAGGTTTGCTGCTTTCTTATACAAGACATTTAAACCATCTCACTCTGATGGAATACTGGGGGAAGAAACATCATATTACTTATATTAGACTAAGATGAATTAACTCATAGAAAGAAAGATAATCTGCTGTTGAGCTTGTAGAATTTTATAATTCTTTTAATATAATTACAGTTAAACTATAAAATCCCCCCAAATAAATGAAGATCAAGGATTAAAATGGAGCTGATATGACAATCCTAGCTGCAATAGTGAATCATTGAGTCAATCATCCTCTAAGATTTAAAGCTCTGTCATCCTCTTTCTACTAATTGCTATCCCAGAGTCTTTCTCCCTCTTCATTGAATAATATTATTTACTTGATAAGGAGAAAAACAACTCACTGTGGTCACACAACACAAAACACTGATCAAGAATTAACTCACATCATCAGTATAAATGTGCTAAGAACCACTGACATCCTGACTTTGTACAAGCAGGATTTATGCCAGATCTTGTATTATCTTCCTGTGCTGCTCTAACTTTGTTCTGGTTCAGCTATTTTAGTCATCTTAAAGTCAGGAAAAAAAAAAGTGGCAGGAAAAAGCCTAAAACTGGCATAGACTCTGCAGTGTGTGCTCTGGTTAATCTAATAGAGATGTGGCTCAGTGATGATGCTTGGGTGATCTGACAGGGCTTCAGTCTCTGAGAGACAGAACAGAAACTTTGAAGTTGGGATAAAGCAGAAAATTTTCACAGGCCAAATCAAATCCTTGGGCTGGAGCCCCAGTCAAACATGCAAAGTGCCTTGGTGAGACTTGGAACATCATTACATCAACCTGTTCCTAGCAAGGACAGGAGAAATAGGCAGCTTACATCTGGGCCTAGCACTTGAGAATAAAAGGATGATCCAGAAAGATGAATCTGATTAGTCCTAATCACTGTGTAACTCCAGTTCATCTGAAATAGTAAACTTGTTTCGAAATAATATAATCGGAGAAATTCTTCTTATATCAGAGGAGGGGTGATTCCTTGCCCCCAGGAACTCTCAGTAATTTTAGTTTTTTCTTTATTGAAGTTGCCTTCAAAGAGGCTTCTTGCAGGGATCAGACAATCTCTTGGAAGTACTGTTGAATGTTCTGTAAGAGTAGAGAAACCACTCATAGAAACTTAGTAACAATATTTTTTTCAAGGAAGGGGAAAAACCTATGAAAATACTTTTTATCAGGTCTCAGGAGTGTCTTCTATGGCCCTTAGTAGTCAGATAAAAGGGTCTGTGTGATGTTTACACAACCTCCCACAGAGTAATTGCCATAGCAGCTCATATAAAAGCAACAGCAGAAAGGTGTAAAAGTCATTTGCTAGGAAGAAATAGGAAGCAATCAGCAACACTTTAAACAAATTATTGCCATGAAATCACTCTCTCAGCTTGAGATAAGCACTCGAGTCTGTTAAAGCTATAACAGCTTTGTGGCTTCTCTTCCCAAGACATTTTTCTGCTAAGCTTTAATTCATAAAATGAGGGGATGCGGTGGTGCTATGCTTTAAGCCAGTGCTGAATACACTTGTCCCCAGGCTACAGCTGGTACCCCCCTGTGTGTGTGATTGTGAATATGCGTGTGTATGTGTTAATGTGTATGTGTGTGCAAGGACTTTTCAAGTGTGTAATTAAGAACCGCGTCCTGTTTTCTGGGAAGCAAAAGTCTGTGTGGGATGAGCTGGTTAGAAGTAGCTGTTTGCAGAAGAGCCATCTGAAGATGCCCGTGGTAGGTAGCAGAGCTCTGAGCTGCTCTGAGAGGGAAGTGCTTGGAGCAGGTGAGCTTGGAAAAGAATGTCCACTTGGGGATAAACTTTAAGGACAGGAAGACTTTTTGGGCTGCCTGTGAAACTGGGCCAGCTCTGCGGTCACTCCGACTCCCTGGGAGGGAGATGTGCTCTCCTGGTGCTCCGCTTTTTGAAGGAGAAAGTACCTCCCCTGCCCTTGGCAAGGGGCCACCTCTGTGCTGAACATTTGTCTCCTTGTTCCAGCTCCTGGTTACCACATCCAAAGGGTACTTGAATTGTGTATCCAGTTTGTCATGACAGGAAACTCAGAAGTCTTTGTGGGAAGACTCAGAAACAGTATGATTCTATCATACTTTTGGTTGTGCAGGAGTTTTGGCTCTTATTTCTCCTTATAAACTTTTTCATATCACTTAATGAGTATGAAATCAAATGCTTTTGCTTACTGAGAATTCAAATGTCTTCCCATTCTCCCCCCGATGTCACCAGTAGGATTAGGAGTGCAGGTGGGGGCTAAGCAGATAAGCTCTGGAGAAGGAAATTCTCATTTTGTAAATCTTCTTTCTGAGAGAAACTTGGCTATCTAGAGATGCAGGGCTCTGGGGTTGTGGTTTAAAGAGAAAACCAGGAATTACCATGGATGTGGTAATACACTGTGTTTGTACGTGCAGGCCGGGGTTAGCAGGAAAGGGAATTGTGGATGAAGTGGGATGGGTCTAGGATATGGGGAAGGAAGAGTGCCTGGGAGGGATGGGTGGTTACAGATCTACCTCTGCTGTGAGAAAATGATTCTTGGCACTTGCAAACTGTTCCCGAGCAAGTGGGCTAGGACACAGCCCTCGGCACTGCTCCCAGGAGCCTGCCAGCAGCCAAATGGTGGAGGCAGCTGTGGGCCAGGGCTTAAGCCTTTTCCCTGGCCTGGCTGCATTTGCTGGAGCAGACATAGCCAGAGCAACACTGGCATGCATAAAGCAGAAGCAAAGAGAGTTCTCTGCCGTGAAGGTGGGGAAACACTCAGGTGTTCCCAGGACGGTCTCTGATGGAGAGAGGCACGCAGGTAATCCTTAAAGCCACAAGAAGAAACTGGTAATGGAAAGCAGAGAGTCTGCAAGTTCCCATTACAAAGTTACAATGGAAAAGATCCCAGAAATCTCCATCTGCCTGGTTTAGGTATCTTCTTTTTTTTTAATTATTATTTAGGTAAACATATGCAGCTGCAGGCACATCCCCTTCAAAACACAGGGTCTGCCTCTTTCAGTTGGAAGAGATTTGTACGTGTCACAGAGTTCAGGCTCATAGATTTACAGCAATGTTTCTATAGAAAGCTGTGGTAATCTCTATTATTTTTGCCCTTTCTGACCAGTCCAGCACCAGCTATGTTGCAGCACTTGTCCACTTTCTTGGAGGTAAATTCACTCAGAGGGAGGATAAAAGAAGGATGATGATGGTCTTTGCCTTGCCACTAGCCTGGGAATCTTCTCAGTCATACTGGAAGGTACTGCTATTAGTTTTGCTACTGCAGCAGTCATTCCTTTTTTTACCTAAGGTAGCTTAAAAATTACTGAATGTATACACTTAGTTGCGTCAAAGTATGTGACACCAGTCAGTCCCATTTTTAGTTTTGAAATGTCACTGAAGTTGAAGTCATTTTACATTTTGTCATCAGTCAGTGATTGTGTTTTGGGAACTATTGTATTTTCCTTGCTAAGGACTTAATTTATGTTAATATTAAGTGGAGATGTGTCTGGAGAACAAAAACCAGATCCATCTCTGGATTAGAGCTTCTCCAAAATTCAGCCACAGTACAAGAAAGAGTTTGTTCAGGCTCATGTCTATATGGAAAATATTCAACCACGTCTCAAGGTTTGTTTACATGTTATTTGATTTCAATATTACATGAACCAACTGCTATTTAATTAGTGAGGCATTGTAGAAATTCTTCTTATGGGTGTAATTGGCTTTGATCTCTTGCCTGAGGAAGGAGTTTAGTAATGGAACCACTGCTCCTTCCTAATATGAGCACACATAATCGCAGTTGCTTTGTCCTGGCTATGGACTAGATTATTTCTCTACTGTTTTTAAAATAGTGCTTCTTCCTCTAAAACAAGTTCTTCCTGTCAGGAGCTAGCTGTCCATCTCTTGCTTCTTTGCTAGTCCATGTTGATTTAGCCTTTGCTCCACATGCTGCTGGAATGTTTTTTTATTAGGGCCTTTTGACTAGGAACGTGACTGGCAAATATCTTTTGGAAGCTGGATTCATAACGTTGTGGGTTGCTTTAGATCTTCATTTTACATTTTTTTACATACGTGTGGAGAACAACGAATATCCAATAATTCTTATCTATGCAGTCAGCGAAATCAGGAGACTAGCATATGTGCTGTTTACTTGTTATGATGTTACTCTCACATTGGGGCTTTCTTGGGCACCCATCCCATTGACCTCTTAGGTATTAGGTGCCCTGAACCCTGTGCATGATGCTCTTTTAATTATCTTCACTCTGGCAGGAAAGAGTCTGCCTGGACATGCTGTCAAGCAAAGAGCAGGCGGTGAGTCTGGCCCCTTTCCTTCAGGAGAAACAGCTGGGCTGGAGTCAGGCTGGGAGGAGAGGTCAGCAGGTCACCTTGGGGTCAGTGATGCAACAACCTGAGTTTGAGTAAAGTCTTGGTTTCCACTGAAATAGCCTTTACTTGAGTAAAGTCTTGGTTTCCACTTTTTCATGCCTTTCTTTCATCTCTCCCAGCTCTTCCCCACAGCCTTGGCATCTGATGTCTTGAGGCCTGATAGCTCAGATTCACCTTTCAGCAGTAATGGGAGGAACTGCTGACCCTCTCACTGTGCAAGCCTTTTGCGAGCCCAGCAGCTAGAATACTCTCTTCCACTAGAGGCAAATCTGTAGCTAGCTCTGACTGTAGACCAGGCAGCATAATGTGCCCCCAAAAGTGAAGGCTGTCCCAGCAGCTGAAAGGGCAAAGAAGGCTTTAATGCTTCAGCAAAGTGAGCATACAGCAGGATCTAGTTGCCTAAACTGGTAGAGGAAGGAAGAAATGCTGCAAGAAGCAGAGGAAAGAAAGTCCTCCCTTACCCTGCCCTCAGTCTTTGCTGAAGGGAGAGCTTTGTGCATGGAAAAATGGTCTTGTCCTCATTTATAGTATAAATCAGGTGGGACGTGGAGTGAACCGTGTGTGTTGACTTGTAGTGATTCCCTCAGTGACCTCCGGGTGAGGTTTTTATCCCTGTAGATCATCACACACATTTTTCCATCTCTTTCTTTCTGAGAGTCTGAACTGGCAGCTTCAGTAGCTGCCTCTAAAAAAAAGCTAAGGCACAACAAAGCATGCCAAGCAATCAGCATTCAGTCAATGCCGCAGCTTCCTTTCTTCTCCTCTTTTCTCGTTCCCTTCCCATGCCCACTGCCTCTGAAGTTTAGCATCCCCTCTTGCTTTTAGGAGGATCAGTCTAACAGACTAAAGAGAGCAGCTGAAACTGAAGCAAGCTTCTTGAGTGGCAGTGTATCTCAGCATACTCTGAGGCCACATTCACACCTGTAGAATGGGGGTGATACTTCTTTGCTAAATGCAGTGACTGTGGAGATTAGACTGTGTCAAGTAACCAGAAAGATAGCATGTCTGAGGAAAAAACAATGCTGAGCTTGTCTTTCTGGCAAAAGAAAAGGTGAAGGCTTAATTTAGCAGAGCAAGAAGAAGCCAGACCCTTAAATGGGCCAGAAGCTGTGAGAAGGAAGGTAAAACCCACTTGTTGATGTGCACATGTAAGCAATGCTTTTGCAGTGCACTGCTGTTATTTTCACTCTGCTCATCACACAAGGAGCTTCACAACTCTCCAGATCATATCTGAAAGAGATATAAATTTTTCTACAGATCCATTACCTTCATTCTGCATGCAAATACATTTTACAATGTTCATACAGGTTTTGGTATGGTTATTATTATGGGCTGGACCTCCTGGTGGGCAGGCACTGTAAGAACATGGGGCAGGAATTTACAAACTATCTGTGCTGCAGCACAACACTGTAAATCTTCCTGTTTATTTTTGCAACTGAAACAAAAAACAAAATAAAAACAAAAGGCAGCCTCCCTTCACTGTGCACCCTGATGTGTTTTGGCACCACAGCCAGGGATGAGCTGCTCAGGTCCCTGTGAGGCTGCCAGCAAAGGAGAAGGGTCATGCAGGGAGTGAGGACCAGGTGAAGAGTAGCATGGAGGTGAAACAAGGGTGTGCTGAAAGCATCTGCACTAGTCTGCCAGGGTCTGCCATACAAACATCCCAGGAGTTAGGTGAGGGCAAAACACTTGCCATGCTGGGGAGTAGGAGAATAAAAGAAGGCACAGAGGTATTGCATGGATAGCCTTTAAATTTCCCCAGGCTTGAGGATAAAAAGGATATATTTCTCAAACTGCTGAGTTAGGGACCAAGGGGGAAGGAATTTTTTTTTTTTTTCTCTCTGTCCTTTTGATGCCCTCTTCCTTCCTACAGCTTCTTCCTTGACACAGTGAGTCACAATCCTGTGGCAGAGAAATAGGAAACTTTGAGCCATAGATCCCTTCTGTCACAGCCACACTCCAGACCCAAATTC
Source organism: Florisuga fusca (assembly GCA_038090715.1). Lineage (NCBI taxonomy): Eukaryota > Metazoa > Chordata > Aves > Apodiformes > Trochilidae > Florisuga > Florisuga fusca. The sequence goes on from JAAWXA010000001.1 coordinate 46,923,890, forward strand.
CTGCTGATTTCAGTCATCTGAGCTCCACACATCACCCACCCCAGCTGCTTGCAAAGCAGCACTAGCAACCTGGCTGCCTCCAGACATGCATTTTTGGGACACTCAAACCAACAATTTACATTGTGGTAAAACCTCAGTCTCATCATGGTTCCTCTTGAGTTACAGAAGAGAGGTAACAGGGAGAGCCCGTGCTTTGATCTTTCCCAGACTATGAATCTTTTGTTCATTATGATCACCTAGATATTTACTTAGGCAGTTGCAGGTCTGAAAAAGGCCAGACTTCAAAACGGCTGTACGGGGTCTTGGGTTAGTGAAGTGGTGTTTTGGAAGAGGGGGGTGGCTCCTGTGAGAAGCTGCTGGCAGCTCCCCTGGTTCCAATTCTGGCCCTGCCTCTGGCCAAAGCTGAGCAGACATAGGAAGCTGGATGTGCCTCTGCCAGTAATATACTCAAGAAAGGGCAAACGAAACTGCAGAACTTAAAAAACCAAACCAAACCAAACCAAAAAAACTACCAAAAAAACCCCCCCAACTAAAAACAAAAACAAAAAATGCCTGCAAAGCAGAGTAGAGGAGGAGGTAAGAGCAATGCCAGAGCAAAGACACCAAGGTCAGTGAGGAAGGAGGGGGAGCAGGTGTCTGAGCAGAGACTTCCCCGCAGCCCATGGTGAGATGGCAGCTGTGCCCCTGCAGCCCATGGAGGAGCAGGGAGGGTGCAGCACCCATGGGGGGGCAGACATAGATTTGTAGTGCCTGAAGAATCATGGTGAGCAGACGTGGAGCTGCAGAAAGAGAGTATCACAGATGAGTGGATGTGAAGCTGCAGCCTGTGCAGGATCATGGAGAGGGTCAGATGTGGATCTGCAGCCGTGTAGGGCCCCGTGTCAGAGGAGGTGACTGCTCCCGCAGCAGCCGTGACTCTGTGTGCGGCCCAGGCGGGAGCAGTCTGTGCCTGAGGGACTGCACCTGTGGGAGGGACTCATGTCCCAGGGGTTCCTGAAGGACTCTCCCGGCAGAGGGACCCCGCGTTGGAGCGGGGGAAGAGTGTGAGGAGTCCTCCCCCTGAGGAGGAAGGAGCGGCAGAAACAGCGTGTGGGGAAGTGACCCTGAACCCCCCCTGCCCCTCCCTGTGCCCTGAGGGGGAGGCGGCAGGGAAGGGATCCGGGACCGGGGAGAAGGGAGGGGTGGGAAGAATGTATTAAAATCAGACCGTGTTTTCTCTTTCTCCTGGTAGATTAAATCACTAGTTTTTTTCTTCCCAAGTTAAACCTGTCTGCTTTTTGCCTCTTACTAGAACTGGGGAGTGAAAACCTCTTTCTCCTTGTCTGGATTAAAGGAACTTTTGGGTAGATTTTCTCCCTGTTCCACAGTGGGGGTGGGGGATGAGTGAGAGACCCCTGGTTGGTACCGGCTGGGCTTCAACCGTGACATTCAGCCACCTCAGAAAAGACCAACAGGTTGCTGAGGCTGCCACTGCCTCTGCTTGGTCTGCTTGGGCCCCGTGAGGTCTGCCTGGCCCCAGGTTACTCACTAACCTGTGACAGACGGGTGCCTCACCACTCATTGCAGACTTGCTTTTTACCAGACCCCATTTGAACATGGGGACCTAGAGCACATAGGTGTCAAACGGAGCTTAAATTCTGGTTTAGGCCAAATTCTCCTTCATACTCGGAAAGATTTCTCAGGATCCCTTGGGCATCTAGGGTATGTGCTGTCGACTGGTGTTTCTGTGTGGTGTCTTAGCTGCCACACTCTGTCAGGATTTCAACAATTACCTAATAAGCTGGGGAACAATTAGTAGCCACCTTGGCATCCAGAGGCAGAACAAGTCCAGGGTGTATGTGATAGATACTGAGGCTGGAGAGAAGTGTGGCACCTGGTTAAGGAGACTGTCAATTTTTTCTCTTGCACTAGGAAATTTTGCACTTTCCCTTGCATTTGCACACCAACTTGTTGCATCAACACATTCAATAATGCATATTTACAAATAATACCTACTTAAAAATACAAAATGGTAACACATTAAAGCCTGAAATCCTTGCTCCAGGGTCTTCACACTTCATAAAATAGTTTTTTTTAAAACTTGAGGATACTTTAGTTATTTCATAAGCCATGACTAATATTAAGAATGATGCTCCTTTCTTAAAAGCATTGACTCATACCTTTTCTAAGCTGCAGAGTTAGTAACACTAGTAGGGAGCTCTGCTCTTGCCTCTCCTTGGATATGCAGGAAGGTGGACATAAGGGGTGACACTTGCCTGGCCTGAAATCAATGGAAAAACTTGCTCTAGTTTCTGTGGTAACAAAACAGTCCAAACAAAACAGAAGGTGTTTTTTAATAAAGGAGTAGATGGCAGACAACTTGAGAAGTTATAATTTATATAACTTCAGTATTTATACTGCAAATTAAGTCATGCCACAGTGGTCATGCATAACAGGTCATGTATAAGGTATACTTCAGAGTCTGTGTTTCATGTGACAAATCAGTATTTGCCACAGAAGCAGATTTTTTTTTTCTGCTACTTTTAACAAGAGTGTTTTATAAATGTGAAAGCACTCTTGAGTGAACTAGTGTTTTGACTAACGAACTGCTCCAGAATACCAAACTCCCTTCTCTTTTCTGTTGAGATAAATACCTCATCATCACAGCCAAAATGATGTGGACTATTTCTTATGTGGGCTATATGAATCAATAATTTTGCTTATAAGGAAATACACAAACATTTAGTTGAAGCTTAGAAAGGGTTGCAAATTTACATCTATTCATTCTACCACATGCATTAGGCTTTAAAGCTCTAATTCAATAATATATGCAAGGGATAAGGTAAAACCTGAAATAACCTTGAGGAATCCATGATACCTTTCAAAAGCATTGTCCTGTTCTTTAATAAAGACAGGCTTTTTTATATAATCAGCAGCTTGTGAAGATATAAATGCAGATGACAGTAGGTCTGATTTGGAGTGATAGTTACTGCAGTATCCCATCTATTCCACAGTACAGAGAATGCTCCGATGCCCGTCCCAATCTCAGGCACCAATTTGTCTCTTGGTTTTTGCTCTTTGCCGAAAAAGCATCTCCCCCTCTTACAGCTACATTTCATCTCAGATTTTCTTTTTCCACTCTCAGGTTGTGTAATAAGTCACAGCAAGGGCATCTAATCATCTCTAGAATGTGACAACATTTGGTTCAGATTCCCTTATCATCATCACCTTTCCTTCTGCCTCTGCCTCATCCTTAAAGACCAGGCGGTGGGCCTTAGAGATCAGTAACACGTCGACCGCTTCTTCAAACACTTCATGTGGGAAACCATTCAGAGGCAGGATTGCTGAGCTGCAGACCTGGAAAATAACTGTCATCGAGACCTTTACATCTGTCAAAGGAATTTCAGCCCAGTGACATGGCTTTGCCCCTACTTTAAAAAAAAAAAAAAGAACAAAAACTTCAGGTTTCCCTTGAATTCTTTATGAATGAAAGACCCTACTTTGGATGATGCTCTACTGCAGAGAATTATTTTAACCAGGAATTAGTTACCCACTTTTAAAATTAAAAAGCTTTTTATTATATCACGTGTTGTAATTAAGATTAACCTCTGTGCTCTGTTGTTCCTGTTGATTTCTGGGGAAACCCCACACTCCTGAAAGCTTCTAACATCTGACTCTGAGCTGATAGGGATGCATCATGTGTGGTACAGGCTTCTGCCTACCTTGCTGCTCCAGGCCCCCAACCAACCCTGCCCCTGATGGGGCTCAGCCCCTCTCCTGGCTGCAGAGGGCAAGGCTGGCCCTGTGCTCCTGACTGCCTTTGACAGTCAGCAAAAGGGAGCCCCAGTCCTTTACTGCAGGACCAACATCAGCAACAGGAGTTGAGTCAGGCAGGGAGGGAGTCCTTAATGCAACCATACTGGAGGGGGTCAGGGTTGGAGCACGTCTCCTGTGAAAACAGGCTGAGAGACTTGGGATTGTTCATCTGGAAAAGACAGCAGGGAGAACCTTAGAGCAGTACCTGTAGGGCATATGGGAAATCTGGGGAGGGAGTTGTTACAAGTGTTTGTAGCCATAGAACAAGAGGGAATGGTTTCAAACTGAAAGAGGTTGGATTTAGATGAGATATGAGGAAGAAATTCTTTACTGTGAGGGTGGTGAGACACTGGAACAGGTTGTCCTGGGAAGTTATGGGTGCCCCATCCCTGGAAGTGTTCAAGGACAGGCTGGATGGGGCTTTGAGCAGCCTGGGCTAGTGGGAGGTGTTGTTGCCCATGGCAGGAGGCTTGGAAATCGATGATCTTTAAGGTCCCTTAACTCAAACCATTTTATGATTCTATGATAGTAACACTCTGGTACATTATTACAAATTTTGTTGAACGAGGACCTGATTGTGCTGGGATGTGGCCCACTGCAGAAACATTAAATGCTGTTGCATATACTTGCATTAGAAAATAAAAAACTTTTTGCAAACCTGGCCACTATCGCATCTTGCTAAACCTTACAAGATGCCAACTGTTTCCTACCTGAGTGTTACGTGCAATGGCATTAGAATGAAATGGCATTAAGTGACTTTTAGATCATAGATTAGTTTTTGGAAATTTGTGTGCAAAAATTTTTAGTACTTAAACTGTGCTTGTGTTTGAGTGTGTTTTGTGAATCCTACACAAATCTTAGTTTAAAAGTCCCCTTTGAGAGCCTTGTGTATATGCTAAAACTTTGGGGGAGCATGCAAATTATACATTTTAATACGTTTAAATGCATCAGTGTTAGTCTGCTGATACCACTGTATCCTCTCCTTTCCTCTCTTCTCCTCTCCTTCTTTCCTTCCTTCCTTCCTTTTCAGTAAAAGTATTTTCCTTCATTTCCCCTAAAAAAATGCAAGGATGTACCATATTTGTCACTGCAAGACATCCAACAGCATACTGTCTGGAGGGTTAGTATTCATATCATTTGGATCTGTTACCTGTATATGCACAACTATTCATTTGTAGTCCTTTACAGTCTGTGTTTTGACATACAGCTTTTCTGGGTAGGTCATCCTATGCTGAAGGAGTTAGGGTCAGCTTGTGGTGAAAAACTGCAGAGGGTCAGCTGGAAGTGGAGTGTAGCCCATGCACTCAGGATTCAATACAAGGGAAGTGTATTAGGGAAAGATGATCTCTGTAATGGCAGAAAAAGCAGCTAATAGACAACACTGCCTATCAGTCACCAGCTGTGGCTACAGGGTTATCAGTCTGTATGTTTCTGCCTAAGATGAGGAGATAGTAGCTTCTTTCCAAGAGACCTTTAATTGGCTTAAGTCAAGTAACACGGAGCTCTGATAAGTTATCAACCCTTTCTAATCAGACACTACTACAGTTCTCCAGCATCCCAGCTAGACCTATTCAGGCAATGGTCATATGCCTGTAGCTGGAAGCAGCTGCTGGTGCAGGCAGAAGTTTTGTTTAAAAATAAGTCAATGAGGAGGTTAAAAATTTTCCTACATACACACACACAAAAAGAAAAATAAATAAAAAAAATTAGTTTTCACATCAGAGGAATGAAAATACATTCCCAAAGGGGACGTGCTTTGTTTGTGTACACAGCAATGCAGCAGCCTTTCTAATTATCACCTCGTCAAAGAGGATGTTTTCTGCTTTGAGCGTATGGCTGCATGTTACTCATTCCTGTCTTCGTTCTCACCCCTGTAATTTCAGCTCTCATCTGAAATGCTGGAATGCATAACAAAAGAAGAAAGCCTGTGAAAACCAGATTTGCAAGAAAAAAGAAAGCGAATTCCCTCCTCCTTGAAATTGAGAGCAAAGTCCCCTCTCACATGGTTATGGGACACTTCAAAAAGATGGGTGCAGTAAAAAATTAAAAGCATACTTTGGCTTCATGTTTAGGAAATGCTAGCTCAAGTAGCAGCAGGTATCTTGCTTTTTCTGCTTTTGGTTTTCCCACATCAGAATTGCAGCCTATTCCCAAACACACACCAGGAGCACACACACCAAACAGATGCTTTTCAACACAGATGCATCCCATCTCCTTTGTGTGTGTGTATTGTGACAACAGACAGAATGTGTCTCCTGAAGGCACTCTGTCATTAGTTATTGAGCATTCTCATTAACTTCCTTTATTTTTTTCCTTTTTTTCCTCTTAATCAAAACACTGCCAGAACACTGAATGTATTTCATTGTTAGGACAACAACATATTTATGGGTGCAAGAATAGGTATCTCTCAGAAAAAGCCTGTAGCATAGGTTATTAAAAACATAATTTCTTCTTCATTTTAGTGCAAATGTATGAGGAGGTGTCCTCTCTTTGCACAGGTCTAAATTCAGCTTTTTGCAAGCACCTTCAGGAAAGAAAAACTGCCTTGTACACATTGTGTTTTAGAATAAAGATGTCATGTTTCAAAGCATGGAGTAATTGAAATCTGAGATCATCAGTTCCTGCTTTTCATTAGCATAAGCTGCACATACTTGCTCACCATGACATATTACAAAGTCCCAGTCCCCCCATCACTCAGAAACCACCTCAGCCTGAAAATCGGTGGTTAAAGCATGTTACAGCTCCTGGCCCATGTGTATACCTGACTTTTCTCAGCACAGGAACCACCATGCTTGGAGGGTGTGGGGGGCAGGTTTTGGAGCAATGCATTCTGAATACCTTCCTATTCCCTTGTGCCTGCCTGACCTGAGGAAAGGGGATGGTGCACCAGCACACATATAGGCCCAGCATCTGAGCACCTCAGTTATTCAGGGGGCTTGTGTCGCTTGTATTTTCAGAGGGAGAACTGGAGGCAACTGGAAATGAAGGCTCAGACATAGAAAGAAATGGAAACCAAATTCAGAGGGGCTGAAGAGTTTCATGGATAATTCCCAACCTCACACAAACACCTCTTCTTTGGGGGAGAGAGCTGAAACCTATGCTACCTTAGCTTCTAACTCATTCCTGTGTCAGTGTCTTGCTTTTCTTCTTGTCTCTTTGGGAGATAACGTTAGAGCCGCAGGTCCAGCCCATCCCCAGCCAGTCTGGAGCTGCTCATTCCTGAGCATTTGCTCCTCTTTTCCCCAGGCTTGTTTGCAACGTGTCAGTGATGTGATAAAAGTCGGCTCAACTGAAGGCAATGTAAACAGACAAGTACTGTCTTCATGCTGTCCCTCTGAAGTGTCTCCTAGAAAGTCTGGGAAAAGGATGTGAATAGTTTATTAAGTACAGTATATTAAGGACAAACCACCTTTCTGCTAGTCTCTTTGGAGACCAGTAACAAGGTCGCTCATTGCTTCCATGACCACAAACCATCTGACTGTCTCTTGCCTACGAAATGGGACCTGGCTTAATTAGACACAAGGCATAGCAGAGTTATCAGACTCTGAGGCATCAGCTGCAGTTTGCTAGGACTGAGCTCCATCCCTGCCAGAGGAAGGAGCTGCTAGGAGTCCTGGGAGGCTGGGCTGCCTTGGGATGCTCTGGCTCCTATTGGATGGGCTCTTTTAAATGTACAGCCTTACTTTCAATTTATTCTTGAGAAACAGCAGGACTTGCAGGAAAAAAAAGAAAAAAAAAGAAAAAAAAAAGATTAGAAAGAAAACAAAGCTTTCAATTCAAAGTGCATAGTTGTGAAAAAGCCATGCTCTGAACTAGAGTGAGGGAAAGCAGCTCGCTCAAGGCATGTATTCTACCCCAGCCTGTACTTAATTATGTGTTTTGAATTGAAAACAAACATTTTTAAAATGGCTACCGAGATGCACTTCTCGAATGAATCCAAGATGGTGGCAGATGTTACGGCTTCTGTGATAAATGATTTCAAAGGCGCCGAGGCCCGTTGCCTTTTTAAAGTGACAGAATTTGGGTCTCTACAGCCGCTTTCCAGCTCGCTGGCAGTTTCTTCACTTGACTGTTTTTGGGACGCCTTTCCACCCCACGTTTCACAATATTGCCACATCATTCAAGCGGGATGAAACTGAGCCATTTCTGTGACATTCGTGCAGAAGGACGGCCACTGTGATCTTAAAGAATGTGGCACCCACAAGCAGACACATGGCTTTGATATTTTTATTTTATTCAGAGCCCTTCAATTCAGAAAGCCATGTGTCACCAGGAGAAACTAAACGCTTACACGCAGTGATTGCAACCTCCTGCCCCTGCCCACTCCTCTCTCCCCCACAGTAGTTAAGTCACTCAAGAAGCTGCTTGAGAAGTTGCTCAGGAAAGTGCCTCCCCCACCACCATTTTGAAGAAATGTTCATTGGCTGCCAGTTAGCCAAGAGGGTAAACTGAGAGAGATGACTGCCCCTGGACAATCGTTAAGAAACGCTGAGCTCTACAAAAAGCCCAGAAGCCTATAAATCATAATCAAGAGTAAATCGTCAGCTCTGCCTGAGAATAATGGCATTGTTGATAGTGGTGCAGCGGGAAGAAGCAATACGGTCAAATACAACAAAAAAAGTTTTAAAAAACAAATGCATCTGAAGCCCTGACTTGGGGCTGCCACATACAGCAGATACAGAAAATTACTACAACCAGTATGGGAGAGGAAGGAAGGAGAGGAAATAATTGTGGAATGGAATATACCATACTGGACAAAAAAAAATCATCACCCAGCTCATATTTCTTCTTACAAGGAATTGTAGCATTATTTAGGTTGGAAAAAACCCTTTAGATTGTTGAATCTAACTGTAGACTTAGCACTGCCAAGTCCACCACTAAACCAAGTCCCTAAGCACCACATCTACACGTCTTTTAAATACCTTCAGGGATATTGACACAACTACTTCCCTGGACAACCTGTTCCACTGCCTAACAACCCTGTCAGTGAATAAATATTTCTTAGTATTCAATCTAAACCTCCCCTGGCACAACTTGAGGCCATTTCCTCTTGTCCCGTCATTTGTTACTTGGGAGAGAGACTGACACAAATCTTGCTACAACCTCCTTCCAGGCAGCTGCAGAGAGTGATAAGGTCTCCCCTCAGCTTTCTTTTTTCCAATCTAAACAGACCCAGTTCCCTTGGAAGACACTTCCTTGTCTCCCTAGCCTAGGCAGTCTTGCTGGCTGCAGAATGATCTAGGAAGGTGAACAATGTGGATCTGGATCCCTAAAGTGTTGGGACACAACTCTGACCTTCTAACCTCTCTGCTGTAATTCCTCATCAGACCCAGGTATCTTCCTGAACCTCACTGGGAGAGTAGGTACCTCACCTGGATACTGAAGGTTCTTGCTGATCACTGTGGTATAGAGACGTCTTCCCCTTTCCCAAAGCTCCCTGACTCTTCATGAAGCACTGGCTGCTGTGCCTTACATCTTCAGGGATATAAGCTTCCTGGGGCACCACAAGGGCATCTTCTGGCCTCATCTGTAGTTTGTGGCTTCTCCTTTGATACCCACACAACACTGAGTACCTCTGTTCTTACAGACCAGATCCACAAGGACTTATTATGACTGACTTTTAATTTCAATTAGATTTATGGCCCTAAACACTTCAAGAGCTGAAGATTCCTACTAATTTTTAAGGATAACCTTTTGCTTAGCAGACACATTCCCACACTTTGACTGGATGGTGTCAGTTCTTCCTGTCTTTAGAATGTGCCTAATGTACAGAGCCCCAGTACCCAGCCTGGATGCTGGGGACCCCACCTCAGCACCACGAGCTTACAGCAGTAAACATTTCAGTGCTGAAATTCTCTTTGTCAACCCAGCTCCAACCACCTGTGAGTTGACTGTGGTCTTTTGTAAGATAACAAGTCCTAATAATGGTGCTCAGGTTCAATCAGTAATAGGCTGTTATCTACTGCAGAGTACCTACTGGTGCTGTAGCTGTGATGAGATTAAATGGCTGATTGCCAGTAGGACAATTGGCTGGGAGACATCATCCAGATTACCTTCTGAAGGGACATATCAGATCTCGAGCTGCCTGTCTGGCAGTTTAAGAGACTGAACCTCATCCTAATGTCTTTCCTTTTGTTCTGTTTTTTTTTGTTGCAAGGTATGACCTAAAGAAAAATCATTTCAGATAAGCAGCTTACAGGACTAAGGAATGTCTTCCTTAGTGTGAACCTACTTCACTGGAGAATGTGAAAGAGAAAGGTATATGTGATAGAAAGTGAGCTGGTCATTCAGACAGCATGGACTATCTAGATAACAAAGACTACAAATGGTAATGCTAAACGTGAACCTGTATACCAGAGGAGTTATACTCAAGGGAGCCACAGATTCTTGTGAACACCGTAACTTTTCCTGGGGGAATGCTGACAAGCTGCAAATTAAACGTTTTCTTCTTCAGAGGATGGGACTCCTTTCTCATCTGCTGCAAAGAGACATCTCTGTAATTTTTGGTGCATAGCATATGTACAGTCCATGTGTGGGTTGTCATCTCTGCCACCAGATTGCAAAGAAACATCACCTCTTGGAACTGAAGAAGAAAACAACTGGTTATGCCAGAAAAAATACCTATGCTAACCTACAATCAGGGTGATAAAAGAAGATAAATGAACATAAAATTTTATTCCATTACCTGCCTAAAACTGTATTGTAAAAACCAAATCTGGGAAGGATAGAAGGCTAAAATTATTTATAGTCAACAAAGAGTTAATTATGAAGCTACTAAACATGCTTTTGGGGATCCTTTACACTGACAACACTTAGCTTCTCTGTGGCTGGGAAGAGTCATGAAATATGCTGTACCTCACCCAGTTAGTTCTGCTTGACCTCCCACTTGACTCCGCTACACCTCGCCTGTGATGGAGACCATGACCTGCTCTCAGGTTTCCCACTTGTGAGTGTTGAAGTGTTAGTCCTACAATCCAGTTTGTAAGTGGGCTGTAAGATGGGTGCATGAGGCACAGGCAAATTCCTGCTGCAAGAGGTAAGTCTCCAGCAGTCACAGGCATGCTGATCAAATGGTGCAGGCTGGGGTCAAGACTCCAGACAAGTAGAAGGCGAGTTCTTGGAGCGTCCTGCTCTCTTCTCCCAGGGAGAGCCTTGTGGCTCATTTTCCTTGCTATTTCATCTTATAACAACACAGAAATTTTCTTCAGCTATCAACTCAGTCTTGGAGTTTCTTAGCACCAGTTCCAGTACAGCAGTACTATGTTTCTTGGCAAAAACAGGGGTTTTCTATACCAAACTCTTCATCTTTTGGATGCAGAACCTAGGTGAAATCCATGGACTAACTACCAGGCCTTAGGAAATCTAAGAGAGATTGGTCCCAGCATAGTCATCAAAACAAGATGAAGTTGATTCAGTTTTGTATGTTAAAACTCTTCAGTAAGTGTATTATTCATTGTTAAAAAAAATTAAAATATGGATCTCTCATACACCATGCTATACTCTGCTTTTCTGCCAGTAACAGCCCTTTGGAGGATGAAACACATTGCTACACACATGTAATAGCTCTCAGTTTATGCTGAGGTTCTGAATAGTGTTAAAAGAATTTTTTTTTTTTTCATTAACTTGAAAAAACACCCAAATGTCAATTCTCTGCAACCAGGCTGTTCAGCATTCTGGTACCTCATGCTGCCTGCAGCACACGTGTGCATATGAGTGCTGTACTTGTCACCTCTGTGAATGTGTTCAGACATGCAGACAGGTCATCTTCTCTTCCAAAATGTCTTGGCACTATTGCTTGATTGTGCTGCATTGTAAATATACAAAGTCTTTTCCATTGGTTGCTTGACCAGGGCTAAGTGTGGGGATGGCTGTCATAATAAGGCATTGATTTCATTAATGTCTGTGTTGCTGCTTTCCTTTCATGGCTTTAGCCCCCTGAATTTTATTTCACAGTTAGTAGAGTTGTTTGGAGCTAAATCCAAGAAAAAGACCCACACACTTACAAATGGGGTGCTTGGCCCCCAGAAGGTAATTTGAAGGTCAGTTACACCCCTCCACTTCAACACAGTGAGTGGAGTGCTTGATCAGAAAGCTGCCTATGGTTGGCTAATAGGAAAAAAAACAAAAACCCAAAACCAAACTATTCTGGAAATCCTGTCCAATTCCAGCTGTTAGAGACAGGGTTAGGGCTACAAAGCTCTTGTCTTCCTCCAGATAGGAGAAGTAGTCTGTCCTTGTGTGGGACTTCTCCTTTGAGCAAAATGAGATGGGCACGTAGCAGCTGCTGATGAGCTTAGATGAACCTCTTACTCTGGCGCCTCAGAAAAAAAGGAAACCTAAGGACTTGTCCCACAGTGGGAAGGGATTCAAAGCACTTGAAGCTGGACATCCCAACCTGGCAGACTGCTGTGTGCCCCTGGGGGATATTTTGAAGAATCCTGCTGCTGCTGTGCTGCTGGGCAGGGGAGCAAACAGTGGAAGGCAGGACAGAGATGAGCTTCTTGCCTCACAGAGACTTTGGGTGAAAAAACTGAACCCCAAAACAAGACAGACAGCAGAAAGCAGAAGCCACACCTTTTAAAGTTTAACATAGTTTCAAAGTGCCAGAAACAATTCACCTTTTTAAAGTACTTAGGAACTCAACTAAGATGAAGCCAAAATCCTGTGGCCAGTGCTGTGTAAAAAGCCAGCATAAGCCAGATGGGGCTTCCAGCCTCCCAGATTTACAAAGCATTGCTTTGCTTGTTCAACACACCTTGCCAATTTGTCACTATAAAGAATTTTCCTGTATTTTGATCACTATGAAGACTCTGAGGCTTTTCTTCTTTCCCTGGGAGAAAACCATGTTTGTAGCAGTTTCCCTCCAGCCCATGGATGCAGCAAGGGACAGTCCCCACCCAGAAGAGGGACCAACACCAAATCCCAGGCAGAGAGCTGCCTTCCTCCCCATTCCCACTTGTGTGGCCACAGTCGGCACCTAATGGCTGAGATTATGAGAAAGGAAAACTGCTCCTGCAAATGCCACAGTGCAAAACGATGAGAGAGGAAACATCAGAGACAGAGGAAATGGGAAAGGACCATTTGACTTGCACAAGCCAGCAGATAGGCAAGTACAACTGAGAAAACAAATAAGCTGTCAGTAAAAATAACAAAGGAATATAGAGAAAAAACCCTGCAAAGAGAAAGCCTGACCTAGGATTTGTAGGCAGGGCGTTTCCCTCTGCAGTATTATTTCAGGGAAAAGTTAATAAAGAAAATACAGAGGGTTTGGTCTTTTGTTTGTTTGGTTGGTTGGTTGATTTGTTTTGTTTTAAAGCCATTGGATGCATCTGTATCAGTAAACTAAACAGTTCTAAAATCCATTCTCTAGTCCTAAAGTTTGAGGTGCAGTGTGGTCATATCCCTGACTATTAAACTCTTAATTCCAAATGAGAGTGGCCATGGGTAGACTGGGTATTGGGAACAGCCCATGTGTAAGCTGTGACCAGCAGTGCCTTGGGAAAACTGCTAATCGGTATGGCTAAAATGTGCCAGGGACCTTTCAGAAGGTTAAAAATGCTCATGACTGAGTTCATGTTCCCAGGTCTCAGCATGTTTTATTATCATAGATACAGTCATAGATGCCAGTGTACTTCATACTCCCATTAAAAGCCACCATCTAGAGTGTTTGATGGAGGGTTGTAAGAATAGAAGTTGAATAGTAAGAAGTATAATGCAAAAATGTTTGGGACATTAGAAATGTCAGAAAGTCTCTGATCTAATATCTTGTCTCAAAGAGTGGGCAAGGACCAGAGCTTTCAGGTAAAGTTGGGCAACTGTGTTATAGAATAGCTGCCCCATGGTTCAACATAGTCACCATGGTGCACAGGTGCCTTCCACTTGCTGCTGTAAGTCAGAATTAGTTGATTTATGAATCTACAGTTTTTGAAACTGGTTCTTCTCTTAAGGAGACCACAAAATACGAAACATGTTATATTTATCAGCCTACCATGTGTTTAGCATTATTTTGTCCATTCACTCTCATTGATGAGGTTACTTGGATAATCACACAATAGTCTTTGATTGATGTAGCACCATCAATTTGCTGATTTTTTTTCATCTGTATGAGACAACAAAACAGCAAGCAAAGACTTATCAAGAAGTTAAGCAAGTGGTCAACCTAGGACAATCTCCTGGTTGTCACTTTTACCTGAATTCCAATATAAAGTTATATTTGCCTTGAGTGAGAGGAGTGATCTCAGATTACTTGTAGTTGTATTGCCTTTGTTGTTGAACTTGCAAGCACCACAGAAAAATACAACCACAAACTGTACCTGCCAACAGTCTATTTTAAAAAGGTCTTTTGAAGATGATGGCTCTTCCAAACTAATTATGCTTCACACTGGAAGCAGGATGGGAAGTGTTTTACCTGCAGGAAAGCTTATGTTCCTGTTTGACAATGCCAGACCAAAGGTGCTGAAGGACTTCTGCCTTTGCTACAGACACATATCAGAAGGCATTTTAAACTCTAAATTTCACTTATTAGCCCCATTGATGACTCTGACCATTATTTGTGATTGTCACAAGTGAAAGTCAGAGGCAAGTTGGCTGTGCTTTGCAGGTTGAATTGATCTTAAACTAACAGATTGATCAAGAGTTATTAGGCAGCCAGGCTGAAAAGGAATTCTCTTTGTTCTCACCCACATCCTCTCATTGAACACCATCCTTCCAAGTCATCTCCTTTTACGGTGAGTGAAGTTCTTTCTACACCACTGTGAGAAAGAATAAACAACTACCTTGTTTAAAGTTAGAGTTAGTTAAGTAAAGCCAAGCTTTATGCAAATAGGTTGGACAGCAGATGGAATTGTAGGATTGTGAGGAACTAGAAGTTTCCTTGCATGCAGAGCTGGAATCTGGTCTCCAGATCGCGTGCAGGAAAGTGCAGTAACATCACTATCTTTAAAGCCACTTTACTCCAGTGCATCAGAAAACAGAGTCTGGCCATGCTGACTCTTTGTTTTTTCCAACCAGGATGGGTGCAAGCTCCTTCCTTAAAATGAAATAATGACCCCCGAGGTCAGTTTTGTTATTTTGGGTAGAGTCCCTTCTTTCCAGCAGGCTCCTGTGTAACCCATGAGAACAATTTCCAGACCCTTATCAGAGCACCAGCCAAGGAGTGTCTAGCTCACTATCTGCACCTTCTGAAAGGAACAATGAGAACTCGAAGGCAGACAGCGAGGCCAGCGCCGGTACAACCTCCCCGGAGAACAGCAGCAGGGCTGGGAAGGAGGGGCAATCATCGCCCTGTTGGGAACATAATAGCCCCCGGGTAGGCCACTGCAAACAGGAAGGGTGTGGACAGGATCTGAGTGCAGCTGCTGCTCTGCTAACAGCATCTGTTCCCACCAGCTTTGATGTGGGGGCACCCAGCATTTTGTGCCATGAGATAAACACGCTCTAGGAGCGGGGTTTGTTTGCCTTACACATATCTCCCTGATGAGCTGTGTACCCAGGCAGCCATACACTCCAAATCCAGGAGCAAAAAGACCAAGGCTTTCTTGGAGGGTTGCAGCAGGTTCTTGCAACCTTTTCACAAGCCCGGGAGGGATGACCTCATGAGCAGATTGCTCGCCAGCCCCAGATTTCTCACAGAGCAGCATTATCACAGGACTCACCATCGCTCATGTAAAACTGGCTGGACTCCCTCTCTAGCACTTGCCTCTGTGATTGAGTCCCTCAGAACAGGGCACCCAATTTAACATCATTAACTCTTGCAAAGAAAATTATTCTAGTTGGCTTCTTGGCGTGGCTCAAGCACTTTCTACACCTTAGCCGTAGCCCTTAGGTTTGGAAATAAGCAGGGGATTCCAAGTTCCTAATTAACAGAGGCCAGAAACACTACCTGGCTGGGAGTAGGTTTGGAGTGGTGCCTGAGGGCCCAATCCAAGTCCCATGGAAGCCAATAGGAGGCTATTCAGAAAGTCCAGGGGGTGTTTCTGAGCCCTGTGGCAAATGAGGAGGGAAACTGAGCAATTTTCACGTCTGCACTGTTTTAGAGGCGTCTGAGGTTTCTCACCTTGCCTTTAATCCAAAGGCTCACACTGAGGAGAAAAGAGGGCAGCTGAAGGTAGCTGCTTCATTCCCATTTTCAGAGATTAAGCATTCCACTGCACAGGGAGCCAATTGCACATGACAATGTAGAAATGTCGGAGTCCTCCCGTATGTTCTACTCCACTAGGAGCAAACCTGAGACAATGGCAAAATAGATGGAGATATTTTGCTAGAAGAAACAGCAGGGAAAAGAGTAGACAGGTCAGCGTCGATTGACATCATACTTGGCTCAGCTGCAACGTTCTCTGTAGCCAAAGGCTCCTGCCTCTTCTCTTTAGGAGCCTACCTCAACCCATGAACTCTCTGGTGGGTCCCTATGGAGAGCAATTGGATGCAGAAATCCACCTAGAATTATCTTCTTCCACCAGTCAACTAGCTGTGATAAACATTGCATGGAGATATTTTATGTGGGCTGGTTGGACAGGCAACCAACTGGGAAAAAGCTGGAAGCAGGGGGCACACACTAGTAGATGGGGATGTTTATACTGCTTCTGTTATCCAAGGGAAGTATGCCACACTATGTCATGACAATGCCCAGTTTGGCTGCACTCCTGGGAGTAATTGCCAACCTCAGCTGTGTACAGAAGTGTTTGCTGAAACCTTTGTTGGATGAAGAAGGACATTTCAGATGAGAAAAACAAGTCAGGTGGACACTGAGGGCCTTGAGTATGCAGCCTTTTGCAAAACATTTGAATCTCTTTTCAATGTTTTTAATGAGATTTTCATTAAAGCTAACAAACCAGCAAAGCTCTACTTTGCAACTGCCAAAACCCATTTGGCCAAATCTACTCAAGAGAATTATATGGTGGGTGCCTGTTTGTAAGCTAGAAGAGGCCAAGTTCTTAATTTGCTACCTTTGATCAATTTCATGACAGTTTGCCAGAGTTAAAAATGAGTTAGGACCTCAGGATATAGCTCAATATAATTAACACTTTGCCATTATTCGGTGGGGTGTGGTCACTAAAATCTAACTAGATCATTCTCCATCCATGTTCACAAGTCTGTATTTTTTTCCAGCGAAAAGCTTCAGGCAAATAATTATTTCTGTCTGCATCAAGGATTATGGGTTTTGTGTTTTTGTTTGTTTGTTTGTTTGTTTTTGACTATAGACATCAAACTTCCCTTCAAGTCCCTCTCATTCGTTTTGTGAACTGTTCTGGCTTCTTAGCTTTTGCATCTTCATTGACAATCATTGTGGCTATTCCAAAATACTCTTCTTTCATTGGGCTTTTTACACACATTTGCTAAAGTCAAGGAGAGGACACCTTCTCGTGTACTTATCAAAGAAATGTAGCATAAAAGACACAGGACTATCACCATCCAAACCACTGTGTTAATCAACTTCTTGCCACTGCCAAGTGAAGCTGCTCTGCAGTGGGCAGCTCCCTGGGGGCTTCTGAACCTGGAGTACAGGGGGCACCCACAGGGAGAAGTCAGAAGCTCTACAGCATGTTCCTCTTCATCTTCAAAGAGGTTTGGATCTGGCCCTGGGGGCACTTATTCCAGAAATACAAGACTGTGGGAAAGGGAAGAAAAGTCATTGAAATAACTTTTTGTTTTGTTTCATTTTGTCATTTTTTTACAGTTCCTTTCATCTCTGACCAGCCTAGTGTGTTTTCAGAAGATTATTCCTACAATATGTGGACTGAAGTCAATACCAATAATATTACAATAACCATATTTCTCTGATTTGCAGCCACAGCATTAAAAAAAATAATGTGTTAGATTTAGAAAGCATTTAGGAAAAAACGTTATATACGTTATATGTTATATAAAGGTTTACAGCAAAAATCTCAGCAAAAGCACTAGCTGAAGTAACTGCATGTGTCATAAAAATCTCTGGGTTTTTAAAAAGCAGCAGTTAGAGTTCATATACTGTGATCACAGCACAAGGCTTATTTCAAAATCTATCTAGTGGTGGAAAGTGTCTGACTCCTCTACACCGGAGAGGAGAGAGCAAAGATAAGCTGCTGTCTGTTAGCCAAACACTGCGTGTGTGCAGTGGCTGACTGGCTCCTCCTGCTCTATTGTATGAGAACTCAGATGAGCTCCTGTCCTTCAAGGCCCTCATGTCCTACCTCCATCTTCCATCAGTACTGGCATCATCCCTTGCCTCCTTTTTAGCCCTCTGACCCTTGTAATTTCCCCAGGATCCAGCCTGGGGGTTGTTTATATCGCTGTCCTGCTAAGATTTACATGACAACAAGTGAAGATGGCAACAAGGGATCTCCCTGAGAACTATCAGAGGTACAAG
Source organism: Florisuga fusca (assembly GCA_038090715.1). Lineage (NCBI taxonomy): Eukaryota > Metazoa > Chordata > Aves > Apodiformes > Trochilidae > Florisuga > Florisuga fusca. Next base: position 46,942,029 of record JAAWXA010000001.1, read on the forward strand.
GTGGTCTCCCATCAGGCACTTACAGATGGGAAAAGACAAGGAAGGGTGTTCAGTTCCAGCTTTGAAAACTGAATTTGTTTTCAGTGTCTGGGAAGGCAGAAACAATGTATTTGGGGAAGCCTAATTATACCCAGGATCTTTTAGACTTTATCAGGAATAAACAGAAGTTCTTGCACAGAGTTAACCCAGTGCATGGAGACACTCAGGTCTCAGAAAAATATTAATTTCTTTCATATTTCCAGAGGCATGCAATTTATTTGACTTCTTTTGACTTATTAGGTATTTGTGGAAACTTCATTTCATACAGGAAATAGCTATAATCACCAGCAAATGTGACTTTAATAACTAAGATACTGGGAGCCATTTTTGGTTGGCACTAAACCTCACACACTGTTAAACCTTATGATAAAATAGTCTATTTTCTTATCTTGAGTTGAAAGTCAGGACAAATCTGACCGATTAAGAAAATCTTCGAGCAAGATACCTTATATCCTCTCTAAAATTAAATTCTGGCTGAAAGTTAATTTACTTCTGCTAGATGGACTCAAGTTGCAAATGCTGACAGCAAAAAATAAAGTCCACGCAATATTCCACTTTGGAAAATAGTTCAGTCACTACCATATCTGACAGGTAAAAGAATGTAAAACACAACCTGAAAAACAAATTTGTGGATCTGCACAAGCAATTTATTAACAGTTCACTTCCATTTAGCACAAAAGTTTCAGATATTTTTTGGTCTTCCAGCCTGAGGAGGGTTCATGTGAAAATACATATGCATGAACAGTTTAGGGCAGCCACTGACCCTACTTCCATTGAAATAAATGGAGAGATTCCCATGACTGGGGTATTAAACTTTAAATAGGATAACAGAAATATTATGGAAAAGACTCAGGCTCTTTGCAAATAGTACCCTTGGTGGATTTGTTTCTCACCCATCCCCACTGCCTGTGGGATACATTACCTCAGGCTCCCTACCCAGACAGTCAAACACACAGTAAAAAGTAATGCTGGTCCTGGGAATCACACAGGGGGAAAAGGACACGTCCATAAACAGGGGCAAACATCTTTCTCTAAGCAAAGCTGTCAGATCCATTTAAGCAGAGACCTGCTCAATCTTTCCCTCTGGGGCCACTTTTTCCTGTCTGGGAACGTCTGTGGCACTGCCTGTCTGCTCCCGAGCGACCATCCCTGGGAGGTTTAGATAAGGCAAGAAATTGCACTCAACAGTCTTACAATCCCAGGCTCCAAGGCAAAATGGGAAGGCTGTATTTTTGCTGCCACTCTTACAGAAAATAAATAAATAAATAAATAAAACCAAAACCAAAAAACAGAAACCAAGCCCAAAACAAAACTGACAAAATGCAGTCTCAACAAAGGTTATACTGTCTGCTGAGAAACACTGGTCCTTAGCAATTGTCCTCATTTGTGTTTGTGTAACAGAAGTGCTTTTAGGTGGTCTGGCTCAAGTATTAGTATGGGGGTGGCACTTACAAGCTTTAGCTATGTAGCTGACTCTAGAATAAATTAGATGAGGTAAAGAAAAAAAGTTTCACTACCCATGTCAACACAAAGTTCTAAATACCACAGAGTAAAGCTCACGTCCTCTATTAGAATACAGGACAGAACATAGTGGTTGCACATTGTTAATAACAGCTTCTTTAGCTTAGAATTTTATGTTTTACTTTTGAGCAGGGGAAGAAAATGTTGCTTCAATCATCTATGAATATACACTGTGATATTCATAAAATATTTACATATGCAATGATGTTAATCAAGAAATCAGTGTAAATATCCCCTGTGCCCAAGCACCTGTCTTCTAGTGTACCTTAGACTGGAGTTGGAGTTGCAGGTGCGTTTTGTAAGCAGTAAAATTGTCACAGCCTCCAAATGACTGGGTGTGAGGAGCTGAAGGGAATGGCTTGAAATCACTGCATCTTTTCAGAGTTTAGAAGGGTGCCAGATTGCTTGGTCCAAACCAGCTTTGACATGCAGAAACACTGCGTGGATCAGATACAATTATTATTTATTATTTACTATCTGCGCTATGAAGGGGCCCAGAAACCTTGATCACATATGGTGTCTGTTTCTCAAAGACTCTGTAAAATAGCTGTTAATGAGAAAACAGAGCGTGCTCCACAGACCTTGAAAGACAGGACTCTGCTTTCTGGTTTTTCGAATACACAGCAGCTGCTGATAACATAGCTCAGCATGAAGATGCTGATGTAGAGAATTATGGGCCATGCCTTTAGCTGGTATATATTGGCATAGCTCCAGGGACATCACATTATGTGCCATGCCTTCAACTGGTGTATACTGGAACAGCTCCAATGACTTCACAGAGTGACTATAATTTACACCAAACTTATCTGGCTTTATATCCGTAATTATTGCCAGAAATAATACATAGTTATAAGGGAGAATTATTGTTTGAAAGCCTGAATGAGAGGCAGACAAGATGCTTTCTGTCTCCCAAGAGAAGATGCATGCTGGTCTTTCCTTTTTCATGATCCAGGAAAACTGCCAAATAAGGGCTCAGGCCAGCACAGGCTGAAGTCAGTAGAAGTTTCCTTATAATACCCTAGGATTTCAGCTCTTGGATCTGACATGGTTTAAGTAGTGGAATGTGTTTGTCTTGGTGTATGTTCAGATCAACACAATACTTTTGACAGATGTATAAAATAACATTTGGAAGATCCATCACAGGCAGTTAATTTTTGATCTTTGGATGAGATGACACTGGACAAGAAATCAAAATCAAGGGCTGGATCTGAGCCCTACTTGTCCTCTTTAAACTGTTCAAGCCTTAACTTGAATGTGCGGTGCTCCTGGAGGAGGTCTCACCTCTAAGGTGTGGTGTCAATGGAAGGAGAGCCATGGGGGGCATGATGGGTGTTTGCAAAGCCACAGGGGCCTGAGGGACAAGGACCTTGGCTCAGGCTGTGGGTTAGGACTCCCTTTCCTTCACATGCCTTCTTTTCAGAAGCAGCAGGATGACCACCAGCGTCTCAGAGGGAGTGTTTCCAGAGAGGGTTTTCAGCCTAGAGCTCTCAGCAATATGTTGTGTTGACTTGCCCTTTCTGCAAGCCCTGGATCTGTTGACATGAAAAACTGTTGTCTCATGGAAGTAGATTTATATGTGCTCTGGTGGGAAGCACCAGTGGACAGGTGTGATGTGTTTCTGGCTATGCTTTAACAGCCAGCACTAGCTGGCATTCCCCAAGAGCTGTCTGGCTGCATGCCCAGGTGTGCTGTTGTAAGGTGGAGGCTGACAAATTTATGGAAGACATTGTATGAAATGGTGCCAAGAAGAGCACTGGGACAAACTTTACTTAGGTTGTCCTTTCCCATCCTGTGTTTCTGGCTATTACTGTGGCTGTGTAACCAAGTGACAAAAATGAGTAGCTCATGTAGTATCCCACCAGCATGAGAAAGAGTGCCTTAGCTAGCAGGAGATGGCAAAAAGCATTATTTGAATGCTATTTTTGACTGGTTGATGAGCTAATTTGTAGCAGTTAGATCAGCAAGAACATTAAAGACTGTCAAAAAATACTTGGCAAGATACAAAAAATATGATTGCACTAGTAATAAATCCTGACTTTATACTTGTTCAGTGGAAGGGGCAAAACTTGTCATTGCATTCAGCTTCATCAGAGGTTTAAATTTCCTCTGAATCATTAACTGTTAGTGGAGCTGAGCAATGCACATAGCTGACCACTAATAGATGGTCCGAATTTCCAATTTATTCTAACATCACTGTTGTGGCTTTGTGTAAATCAACAGAACATTCTGTGGAGTTATTCTGCCCTTGGCCAAAAAACAGTGTTGTTTAGCATTCAGACCTGGCCACAGAGGCTACAGTCTGAAGTCATCATCAATACAGAAGTGGTCAATGCTGTCTAATTTAAATAAAAAATGCATTCAGGTTACCCAAAATCTTTGATGACTTGCTATTTATTTTGTTATCTTGTCTCAGTATGAGTCCTCCCAGTCTGATTCTATAAAGTCCATCTGATCTGTTTAGTTAGCTTCATCCTGGATTCATTTTTCATCCTAATTAACTGTCCTCAAAATTTTTGAAAGGAAAGATCTCAATATCCATTAAAAATATTATACTCAAGACAAAACAATGCTTTGAACATAGTCGCATGCTGGAAATTGATTTTTAAATCCTTTTTGATCTGATTTTCTTAGAGTCTCAAAAAACTATTTATTTTTTTTAAGGTTTGCAGCTGTTCTTGCGGTGTTTCAGTTGAGCTATGAATTAAGCAAAATAAAGACAGAGGCTGATCTGAGAAATTTTGTTTCCTAGTATGAGATGTGTCTCCCGTGAGTCTGCACTCAACATCATCCCCCATGCCAAGCTGTACAGGAAGCTGAAGAATGAGCCACATCCATAGGTGTCACAGTATCAGGTTACCTGCATTCATAAAAATAAGCAATTCACTGCCCAGCTATCCTTCATGAAAAGCCAAAAAAATCCCACATTGCAGGTTGTTTTCCCTCCTAGCTCTCAGAAAGTACACATTTCTAGCATTACAAACATGGAGATTGGCATCTTAAATTACAAAGCAACTCTGGGTTTGGGGTTCCCTGTTTTACTCAGACACGTTGCTAGGTTCCTGCTGGCCCCCCATCCCAAATTTCATTTCACAGTGCCTCTCATTTTATACACTTCTCTTCCCGTTCTTTAGTGCTTTTTGTTTACTATTCTTTAATTTCATGTCCAGAAGGGTGTTTGGATACTTCGAATTTTTTTCACCAAAACTCTTTTTTTTTCACCTGAGAGATAAACTGCCGATTATTTTGTAATAGAGAATTTTTGTGGGGTTCTTCTGGAGTTAATTAAGTTTCCAAGGAAAAGGTTTTCAAGGAAAAAAAGATGTCCCTCCTCCCTACCCACCCATTTAATTGTCACATTCCCTTATGCTACTCTTTTTTTCATTTATTATTTTCCTTTTTGTATAAAGTAGAAATTAGGGATGCAAGAGCAGGCTCATAAACCTGGTAAACTTTAAGCATGTCCATTACATACAACTTAGGTCTGCAAAATTGTTTGTATTTTTATTTCAGGAAGGAAGCTATAACTTATAGCCTGCCAATTAAGTGCTTCATGTAGAAATAGAAAAGCGAGGGGATAGTGAATGATAAAAAGCTGACCTTTTTTTAAGAAATGTGTAAGAAAACAAACTTGGCTTCACACATATATCCTGACTTCAGTTAGGAGTACATAATATAACTGTAGCCTTAAAAAAGCAGGGAAGTTTAAAGAAAAAAATATGCAACTAGAAGTAGCCTTAGAAATGAGGAGAAAAAAAAAAAAAAAAAAAGGACCAGGTCATCCTCCAAAATGTCCCAAACCCTGAAAAGTCAGGATTTTTGTTGTACAACATATTTTTAAGTCTCATATGATGACAGTTTCCAGACCCTTTTCCAGACCCTTGACCAGTTTCTTAGTAAAAATGAGTTCCTTTCAGACTTGAAAGCACATCACAAAACTGTAAAGTTCTTTTGCATTTAATATTGCATTAGCTGGGACAAGGACATTTGTATCAGCAAAACTATAACCGAGTGTTCCTGGCTTGCTGGAAGTGTTTGACTGACCAACAGGGACAAGTGGTCTGAAAAGAGAAAATACTCAAAACAAGAAACAATTACTAAATAATTCTTAAAGCCAGATTTTCATCGAATTGAGAGGAACTGCACCAGTTTGCCCCCAGCTAGAAGCTTACTTGCTTTCATCAGAAATTTGTGGAAACTCACCATAAGGAATGTTACTACTTCTTCTCACACTTCAGAAGATACTGACTCCCACTTTGCATACTATTTAGTGTTAAGCAACAGGAAACTCAATCAAGAATTTAGAGGGAAAACAGACACCCCTTACACATTCTTCAAGTAATAGATATTCCCAGCCTTCATATCTTACAATTACAGGCAAAAGAAGCCACCCTAAGCCTTGAATATGAATGAAAATTATTGAAATTTTGTAAATAAAATAAAATAAATCCCAAACCTTGGAGTGTTAACATTTTCTGAGTTCAGTGGTGATGTGCACAGCATTTGAGACACTTGCAGACCTCTGGCCACCTTTCTGCCTGAGAGGCATCCCTGGTAGGAATGTGACAGCCTGACAGTCCCAGCACTTAGGAAATGTTCCTTGCTCTCCAGATTGCTCCTGCTACAGCACTTGAACTCTTTAGTCCCTTAGCATATTCAAACTCCTGAAGCACAAAGTAAGAGATAATAAGCCTTACTTTATCTGTTCAGTGTTTGTAGCTCTTTCAGGCATCTAACACATTGCTGTGCTGCTTGTTCATATTTTTCACATAGGAATGTCTTGTTCTTCTGTCTTAAGAGCTTTGTGTATCAACCACCGCAGCTCAGTTATAGGAAAAAATGTGAAGAATTAAAAAAATTCAATTTAGTATAACACTCGAGGAACACAGTGCAGCATCTCACACTACATGACCAAAATATACTAACTACATCTAAAATGTAGCAAAACAGTGTTATAAATTGAACCACCACTTCTGATACATTATTGTTATATTTTAGCTGTAGAGCTAATTAATATGGTTTGATCAGATGGCTAGATGGCCATTGTTCTGAGTCTCTTGATATTCACCAAAACTGCAAATTCATCAAGGGCTGCCACAGATTGCCACAATGCTTACAGAGCTGCAGTTGTAATAGAGATTGTCCCACACGTAGATCTTTTATTACATCTCTGTGATAACACTGAAACTTGTTTAAGGAAGCTTTTGGCCCAGGCTCACCATGTGGACATATAAGGCAAAATGGAAGAGCTGTTAAAAATTAAATCAGTTCACTTTCTGCTGGTGGTTCATTTGCATTATCCAATGGCCTACTGGCTTCTTTAATTCAATCCCAGATTTCATGTCAGTGTGGTCTAGGAAAACACATTTTCTAGGAAAAGACATTTTTCTCTGTGTCCCTTTGCTCTTTCAGTGCAGCCTAATTAGACCCATCATATTGTTTTCTTCTAAACATAGAGAAGTTTTCAAGCTCAAAATTATCATTCTATGGTACTATTCTTACTTCATATTGAAACTGCTGGCAATTTCTTATGTTCTATAAGTGATTTTGAACTCCTGAGAAAAACAAGCAGTGCCAAGGAGATGAACAAATCGAACAGAAAATAATGCAAATAGCTTGGTGATCTGGACCACAGGTCCAGGTAACCAACTGTTGCCTTGCTAACAGGCCAAGTGTGTGACCTAAGGTTTATTATCTAAACTTCTGAGCAAGTCTTTAAATCATAAATTGCAGGGATAAAATTATTACTACGAGCAATATTAAATCATAAAACTCCAATGTATCTCTGCAATGCTAGCAGCCTTTTGATAAGACATCACAAGAGGACAATCACACATAAAGCCAGTTTAAAATCTCAGAAGATGCAATGCTGTTGCATATATACTAAAAATTCACCTGCTTTTTTCTTATACTGTCTTTATACTGTCTCCAGGGAGTCATGATGTGAAGAAATTTAACTACATGAAGCAAATAAAACAGGGGTAAAGCAACTTAGAGAAAAAAAAATCTAATATCAAAAACCAAAGTTTGCCTAAATTCTGCATGAGATATTCCAGAACTGGAACGTTTTGCCTATGGAGAATGAAGGGGAAACAGGGTAGGAGGTATGGAAGGAAGGGCTACAAGATGAACTCAGTCAGAGATGCTGTTAGAAATCAGGGATGTCTTTGGTTCTGTGGTGTCTATAGAGCAATTATTGGCCTGCACACTAAATTTGGCAGCCTGTATCATAATGTCCCACAAAGGTTAAGAAAAATGAAAAGACTTCTAGATAATCTTAATATTTCCATACTGCGCTTTTTGTATGATGACCTCAGCTCACACTTGTGCTCTGTAAACATCCTATGAGCATAAAATTAATCAGAATATTCACTGTGATTGTGGCACAGTTGCTAAACTATGTGTTGCAGATCTTAGAGCAAATCTAATATCTCGTTTCATGAAAACTTAGTCAACAGAACTTACAATTGCTCTTATGTATGAAAGAATGAAGGACTGATTTTCTATGAGTTGGAAGATGGCTTCTCTAATCCTTGTTGCCTTGAAAGGCTGCATTGTCGTTTTCATCACTTGACCCATTAGTCTTTTCATCATTTAATTCAATTATAAACTCTCTTGCTGATGCTGCTTGCTTGGACATTTTCCCATCCTTTTTTTGTGTGAACTCCTGTTCACCTACTGCTTTTTCAATTTTCTAATCTGCTTTGCCATTTACATCACTGCTGGAAGTCATAAGCTGAGACACAAATGCATTTGAAGTAGGGTCTAGGTCTGTTTTTTGATCTGATACACATTTAACCAAAAAGCTTTACTAAATCGTACTATTTCCTCTTCTTTAAGAAAGTGCAAGAAGAATGAATACTTCTCTGTTCTCCCATCATGTGTAGGAGGTGACCTGGTCTGCATTTACATAGAGTAGATTGGCTTTTGGAGGTAAGATGCTCAGCATACCTCAAAAGCCAGCCACATCTCTCCATTGTAGGAGAACACTTTTCTCCTTCTTTCAGAAAAATCAGAATAATTTTTGCAGAGTACAACTAACTCAGCAATTTTCCACTGACACATCGCAGAGAATATCTGCAACATTTTAAAGTCTCTTCAAATTATGTCCCCAAGCTCCTCAAAAACAAAAAGAGAAATCAATCCCCAAAGCTTTACCTAGTACTCTTTCCACACCATGGGAACTTTAGTAAAGCTGATATTTGCCAAAGCAGCAGAAATCTTTGCTTCTCGGAGAGCTCTGGGTGCACACACCAGCAGAAACAGGGAAAATTATTCATCCCAGTGTTGCCATACTGACAACATGCATGGTCTGTGTGCCCTGTGGTGCTCACCACCACATTTTTAAAAAGGGAAAAAGGTTGTAAATGGAAGTGCTTTTTCCATCATTGAATCAACTTCCTAATCTACAAACTAAGCAGGTCTGAAGTCTGACCAGTGTCTATGTCATTGTGCTGCTGGAAGGGAACCATATGCTTTGTTTCTAATATGTGTGTAAGAAATTTCCAGCACAGAGAGGCATGTGTGGATATATAAAAATAATATTCTGTAGTTAGAACTGTTAGATAAGATTCATCTGCATCACTGCTCTTTCTGAGCAACCTGATCTCCTTGTGACCAGCCTGGTGGATGAGGGGAAGACGGTGGATGTGGTCTACCTGGACTTCAGCAAGGCCTTTGACACCGTCTCCCACAGCATTCTCCTGAAAAAGCTGTCAGCCCACAGCTTGGACAGGGGCACTCTGTGCTGGGTTAGGAACTGGCTGGAGGGCCGGGCCCAGAGAGTGGTGCTGAATGGTGCTGATCCAGTTGGCAGCGGGTCACTAGTGGTGTCCCCCAGGGATCAGTGTTGGGCCCAGTTCTGTTTAATACCTTTATTGATGATTTAGATGAGGGGATTGAGTCCATCATCAGCAAATTTGCAGGTGACACTAAGCTGGGGGGGAGTGTGGATCAGCGGGAAGGCAGGAGGGCTCTGCAGAGGGACCTGGATAGGTTGGAGAGTTGGGCTGATTCCAATGGGATGAGGTTCAACAAGGCCAAGTGCCGGGTCCTGTACTTTGGCCACAACAACCCCATGGGGAGCTCCAGGCTGGGCACAGAGTGGCTGGAGAGCAGCCAGACAGAGAGGGACCTGGGGGTTTGGATTGACAAGAAGCTGAACATGAGCCAGCAGTGTGCCCAGGTGGCCAAGAAGGCCAATGGCATCCTGGCCTGTATCAGGAACAGCGTGGCCAGCAGGTCCAGGGAAGTGATTCTGCCCCTGTACTGGTGAGGCCACACCTCGAGTTCTGTGTCCAGTTCTGGGCCCCTCAGTTCAGGAAGGAGATTGAGGTCCTGGAGCAGGTCCAAAGGAGAGCAACCAGGCTGGTGAAGGGACTCGAGCACAGATCCTATGAGGAGAGGCTGAGGGAGCTGGGGCTGTTCAGCCTGGAGAAGAGGCGGCTCAGGGGAGACCTCATCACTCTCTACAACTCCCTGAAAGGAGGGTGTAGCCAGGGGGGGGTTGGTCTCTTTTCCCAGGAAACTATCAGCAAGACAAGAGGACACAGTCTTAAGTTGTGCCAGGGGAGGTTTAGGTTGGATATTAGAAAGAATTTCTTTACGGAGAGGGTGATCAGGCATTGGAAGGGGCTGCCCCGGGAGTTGGTGGATTCTCCATCCCTGGAGATATTAAAAAGAGACTGGATGTGGCACTCAGTGCCATGGTCTGGTAACTGCAGCAGTAGTGGATCAAGGGTTGGACCTGATGATCTCTGAGGTCCCTTCCAACCCAGCCAATTCTATGATTCTATGATTCTTTGTACTGGTAGCAATTTTCTTCCCTTAAATCTTCAGTTTAAGTCAAATGTTTTCATTATCAGATGCAATTACCTAGGTGTACTTCTCTATCATTCCATGCTCTAGTTCTCTGTTTACCTGCTGAGAACAGCAGCTTCTATACCATTAGGGTTATATTTAGGAGAACCCTCTTTCTAGTATTGTTTGTACTGCTGTTTCATGCCAGTACAGGTCTCATAGTGTCATAAACTGTTTAGCTATGTAAAAAAAAATAATTATATATATATATACACATATATATTCAAGCACCCATAATTTGTTGAAAGGAGTTTAGTCTCTACTAATGGTGAGATAGAAAAATTGAAATGCACAGGTTGCAGAAGGCATGAAGGAAAGCCAACAGATGTCATACCATAATCACACCTCAGCCTACCATATGCTCTGCAGAGTGCCAATGGACAAAGCACAGGAGAAAACCACCACTGGTACTTTTTTCCTGCTCTGTTGTGGTGGACATCTTCTTGGCTATGTGGTCCAAATGGCTCTGCTGTCATCATGTATCTATGTTCAGTATTTCTTACATCATTCGAGCCAAGTGACTGCTAAGAAAGATTATCAGTCATTGGAGGTTTTCCAGAAGCGGGTTTTGATCCATTCTACTTTCCATATACACACCAGTTCAGCCACATTTCCAAAGGTCCTTCCTCACATCTGGCAGATTGCTTTCACAGATAGGTTAAAATCCCAGCTTTGTGAGAAAAGCTACGCAAATAAAAAAATGTTTTAATTCCCTTGGATTAGAAAGGAAATATAAACTCAACATCTAGTCACTCAAGACCATCCCTTCTTTGTTTTTTTGCCTCTCTGACTATACATGGATTGTGTAACTTGTACCCCTTTCTTCCCACATGCTTTCCCTAGCCCAGGGAGCAAGTTTTGCCAAAGGGTCATTTGTCTGTGTCAGGAGCTGACCTCCCTCCAAACAGCAGAATGAGGAGTGATGCTTGTGCATGGACTGCTCTCCACCTTCTGATTTCACAGGCTGGCAAGCAGGCTCTTAATGTTTCCAACATTTCCTTCAGGTATTTCAAAATGGGGCTGACGTTTTGGTTTAATGTAACAGCCAGCCTTCGAGTTTGGTATGAGTGACCAGAAAGCTGCCAGGCTGAGTAACTGGTTACAATTGACCTCCCTTTCTCATCTGTGTGGAAAAGAAGCACGTTTAGAAAAATCCAGCTACAGCTTGCTGTATAAGTTCAGTTGTCATAAAAGGCTAAAAAAACATGTGTATTCTGTTTCACAGCACTCCCTAAGGAGCTTTTACACATAAAAAATGAATTAATGAAAAATTAACTGGTTTTAGTCATAAAAACATAGTTGTGTGAAATATTGCCCACACTGCAGAGATCGCTAGATCAACATTATATCACCATCTCTATAAGCTTCCTGCATCCCCAGGGCAACATTTGACTCCAGTTCCATTCATCCTGGTCTCTCTCTCTGCATTAAGCTACTGAAAAATGGATCCCCCTCCACATCCCCTGCTATTTGTCTTCCAGATCTCCTCCACTGCCACAGGTGTACTGTGTCAAATAAACAGAATGGCACAGGGGGAAGAAGGGGGGAACAACCTCCTCAGCTGTGTTTACACTCCAGACAGTTCTTAACATTATGAGGGGAAATTCTTCAGTATGAGCACTGAGCATCCTGAGAACCAATTGCCTCACCTATGGTGCAGAAGAGGAGCTGTCCCAGCAGCTGCTCTTAAAGCAGAGTGGCATTTTTGCATTTAATAAACCTTGACAGAATTTTCTTCAGAGATTTTGTCCCATCATTTTTGAAAGTATATAAACTTTGACCACTCACACCAATCTGTGGCAAGGAAATCCATGGGTTTACTATGCATAATATGAAAAAATATTTCCTTTTGTTTGCTCTGCCTTCCCTTGATACCTTCTAGTTCCTGCACTGGAAGAGCCTTCCAGGAGTCATCCCCACCTTCATGATCTTCATGACCCCTGGCAAGGGGCTGTCACCCACCTCTTTTCCTGGTATAAAAGTGCTCCTATCTTACTTGGGTCACGTGTTGAAGCCACTCCACCCTGCTGAGAATATATGCGCCTACACTCTGTGCTCTAGTCCTGCTGTATGTATTCTGAGATAGAAAGTCTAGAACCTATAAAAAAGCCTCAGTAGAATAGTACTCAACACTGAGACAACAGAAGATTTTATTGCTGAGTGGCAAGAATGACACAGACCTATCCTAGTAGGTGTAGGGGTTGGGGAAGGGTAGAGTTTTGAATTCCACCTGACAGTTGCTATAACAGAGTCTTCCTGCAGTTTCACATCATATTTAGCAATAATTTGAAGCAAATCATCTGCTGCATCCTGTGTGCAGAAGGATCCTAGGATCATAGAGTCATAGAATGGTTTGGGTTGGAAGGGACCTTAAAGATCATCTGGTTCCAACCCCCTGCCAAGGGCAAGAACACTTCTCACTAGATCAGGTTGCTCAAAGTCCTGTCCAATCTGGCCTTAAACGCTTCTAGGGATGGGGCATCCACAGCTTCCCTGGGCAACTTCCCAAACATAATTTTGTATGTATCTTGTTAAAGAGAATGTAATTTTGCTCTGTGAGACTAAATTCTCTCTTGTTCTACAGTTTCTCTGGCACGCTGCCTTTTCTTAATATGTTTGAAAAAGGTTTTATTACACTTGTTCATGTCTTTTGCAAGCAATTTCTCAAACTTTTCCTTTTTGGAGGTGTGGGGAGGTATTCTTCCACTTAACCTTCCACAGCTTATTATCTTTGGTATTTTCCTGAATGGAACACAACATCAGCACACTGTGGGATGCCTTCTTCAATCTTTGCCCTCCTACTAGCTTTCTTCTGCTCCTTTCATGGTCTGTTTAAAAATGTGGTATGTATTTGCTCTGTGCCTCTGCTATACTACCTTTAAATTATCTGCATGCCATCTGTAAAGACCTTATTTACTCTTTAGAGATTTTTATGTAATATTACACATTTTAAAGCATACTTTTACACAGTTCCCCTTTTTTGAAATTAGGCACGCTGGTGTAGATTTTGAGTGGTTTCATTGGACCTGCTATGTTGTTGGATCTGAGCTGATTTTTGTCCCAGTTACAGAGTGCCTGCTCCACAGCAGCATTCATGAATCAAGTCCAGCATTGCTCAGGGCAAAGTAAAGACCTGATGGTTCTATCTTAGCTTCTCTTAATACTTTAGTCCAGCAGGAAGTAATTAAGAATGACTAAATGCTTGGCTTTGTCATCATGTCCCAGCACAGTGTTAGCCAATGCACCCAGGAGTGTTTACCATCTCCTGCCACAGCCATATTTCCAGTTCCTGTGTTCTTGTCTCCATCAGCTCATCACAGGAGCTGATGCAGTCCAGTGGATCACTGGGTCATATAGGTGACATATAGATGACATATAGGTGACAGAGGAAGGATAGGCCCTTTAGGTATTGCCAAAAGCAATGTAATTAGTTCTACAAAACTGAAATTTTTTGTAAATTTTTTTGTAATTTTTTTTTGTAATTACATTACAAAAGTAATGTAATGTAATGCAAATGAGAGTAGAAATGTCTCTAACCTGCTAAAAAAAAGTCAGTGAAATTTTAAGTCCTACAGCAGACATGTTGATGAATTTAGAAATACAGAACTGGTATTGGAACTAACACTAAAGAAGTTCAAATACATGAGGGTCTTACCTGCTGCATGTATCTAATCTTTAAGGCAGCTTTGCATATGTCATCCAGAAGATTGTTTCCATGTCTTTGCACTTTATTACATGCAAACAGAAAATTGTTCATTAAGGCTGTCTCATTACTGTAGTATTATTACTGTAATATTACTCTGTAATAAAACTAAAAATTCATGCAAAAGCCTGGCTAGCTACAGCAGCTAATGAGGGTAAGGGTGGTGGAATGAAAAGGTATTTAAAGAAATGGTACAACAAAAAAGAGGAATAAATATAAATAAGTCTCTTGTGTTTTTAATCTCGAGACATTCATGCCCTTGTTCCCTATGAAAAAGATGCCCAACACAAGTAGGGTATTGTACTGAAAAATACTGGCTCCCTGATGGCTTTGGAAAAAAATTATGCCGTGTTCACAAATACCTCCCCTGACCTGTTTATTAAAAAGGACAATAAATGACTGAGCAGTGAATATTCAGGGCCTGGGAGATTTTATCAGGCATAATGTTTCTGAAAAAAAAATTGTATGATACTGTTGGCTGTGGGAAGAACTTTGAGTTCAGATCTTTCTCAGGTCAGCTGATTCTGTTCCCTTTCTAACTCCATGTACAGTTGCTATTTAACATTTTGCCAATCTTCTGGGAAAGTCTGTCAAACAAAGGTTTTGAACGTGACTTGCACATATTGCTGACTGCCTTTCACAGCCTGGACATTTTATGAAGTCCTTCACGGCCGACCATGTTTTGTTTTATTTTTTAATGTATTCCATAAAGGAAGAATTCTGAACTAAGCCACTGTGATTGCACTTAATCAACATGAAAACAAGACACAGAAAAGAATTCATTGTATTACTATAGTGAATTCCTGCTAAGGATGGTGTGATTATGAATAGAGCTTATTGAACCCAAAATGTCTGAATTTATTTATAGAACTTATATACAAATGAAAAGCGGAAAGGAGGCTGAAAACAGTCCATGTGCTTGCAGTGATGCTGGATTTCCTGGAAAGTAGCTGCAGAAGGGACAAATCACCAGGGGTGAGACTTCATGCTCAGTGTTTACCTGCATCTGCTGCTAAGGAAGTCTACAGGTAATCCCTCATTTACTTCACAGGAAAAAACAATCACGCCAATACTAAGCTCTTCTGAAAAATGCAGAAGTCTGTAGCTACTGTGATTTTAGTGTTTCAGCAGCACTAGGAAGTAGCATTTAAAATTGTTAAACATTTGGAACTATATAAAGGTTTTAGAAACCATTAACAGGGGTTCAAAAGGTTGATTTTGTTCCCCAGAAGTACAAAGAAATAACCTCTCAGTAATGTGTGCTCCCTTCTTTAAAAAATACATCAGATTAACAAAATATGTTATTAGGCTAAGATTCTTTTTGTCTTCCTGGGAGGAGTACCAGCTTCAATAAGTTACAAAGAGAACCATATTTCTGGACCATACTTAATCATATGGAGGGAAGATGATCCAATTAATTGTTTCAAATATTTTATACCATTGTGGTAATTCCTGGTGCCAGCATTCCTCTAACATCTGTACTATTTTGCAGAAAGGAATGGTAAAACACTGTGTATGCTACCAAAACTGCAAAGCTTATACATCAAGGTGCTATTGCTTCAGTGCTCTGATGTCAGTCTAGAAGAGCCCCGAAGCAGTCAATGGAGTTACTGCAGCAGAGAAGAGTTAGATCAAAATTAGACCTTGTATCACCACTAAAGAAGTATTGCCTTTTTCCTAAGTGTGTAACTCATTAATCCCTTGAAAACAACTAATACTCCACCAGTTCCACCTCTTTCATAATCACAGTTAGACATTTCCTAACCCTGACCTAAGTCATACATCATGTCAGTTTATTGAAATATTTACACATCTTGACTTCTGAGAACTATTGTTGTTGTTATTATAGTTGTTGCTGTTATTTGTTGTTATTATTGCTGTTGTTGTTATTAAACACACAGTCTGCTAGTCTTTGTCCCAAAGAGCTTACTAAAAGTGCTTTCTCCATTGTCCACTCACTGGCTTCCAAGGGACATGGATTGAAGCCAACAAGGTTTGCAAGATGTTTTTACCTGAGGGTCAAATCCTAGCATGGAATCTATTTCAAGCTGAGCTGACTGGGAATTTGGCTCACTTGTACTTTGGCTCACGATGGTGTGACCCATCAGGTTCATGATGACAAGTGAACAGGAAATTTCACCACTGCATCATCAGAATGTTTCAGATTGCTCCAGGTGCAGCGTGTAGTCAACCTTTCAGTAGAAGCCCTGAGATGTGATACACAATGAAATCACTGTCTCCTGCTCTCCTAACAGCATGTTTGAATAGGCTGTGGTGAAACCTCCCCAGGGACACAACGGAAGCCCTATCACTTCAGTCATTTAGAGCTGGATACTAGGAAACACTTATGAATGTACTGTGGGGAGAAATTCTTCTTGGCAGGGGATATGTTAAGTGATGTAAGGGAGGCTCTTCAGCTCTTATTTCTATGCCTTTGAGGCTATAGTGTTGCTATTTGGCATTTTTAAGCAGAGGCCTGAGCCTCAGAAGGAATAGGAAATAATCAAATAACTGCTTTCCTTGTGTGCTTTCCCTGAATTCAGAGAGTCTTAAGAAGTGAGACACTGGACTAGAAGCAAATACTAAGAGACTTAGGAGGATCTGAGAAGCAAAGTGCCTATTGATATCCCCTTAGGTCAGTTTTTCCTTTTATTATCATCATGTTTTCTGTCACACCACCATGCACATATGTGTTCTTTGATTAAAACTGGAAGGTTTCAAATCCATGCCCAAGATTTTTATGTGCTTTGACATATACAAGAAACTGGCACATAATCATAGCTTTGTTGATTCCAAATAGCAATAGTGAAATTTAAAAAACTGAAAACAAAATATTTATAACTAATCAGATGGTGGTCGATGATAGAGACACAAGTGCTGTAATCATGTTCATGCTAGTTATTGCTAATCTTCTATCAGTCTTTTTTCAGTCTTTTTTTTCCTCTTCAGCGAGTTTTTCATTAAATAGATGGACCTCTGCCAGATTAAGCTTTCATTCATATAATTGTAAATCATGGGTGAAACCTGAGGTATTATTCCTGCTCCCTCCATACATAACTTAGATGAGCTTTAGGGCTGTTGCCTTAGGGCTCAATATATCTTGATACACTTGGGAAAACATTTGAAAATTGAAAGAACAGTTCTAGGGCATCTTTTCCCCTTTCTTTTTCTTTTTTCTTTTTCTTTTTTTTCTTTTCCTTTTCCTTTTCCTTTTCCTTTTCCTTTTTCTTTTCCTTTTCCTTTTCCTTTTCCTTTTCCTTTTCCTTTTCCTTTTCCTTTTCCTTTTCCTTTTCCTTTTCCTTTTCCTTTTCCTTTT
>JAAWXA010000001.1:46959483-46974673 GCA_038090715.1 Florisuga fusca
CTCCTCCTCCTCCTTCTCCTTCTCCTTCTCCTTCTCCTCCTCCTTCTCCTCCTTCTCCTCCTTCTCCTCCTTCTCCTTCTTCTTCTTCTGCTTCTTCTGCTTCTGCTTCTGCTTCTTCTTCTTCTTCTTCTTCTTCTTCTTCTTCTTCTTCTTCTTCGTCTACTTCCTCTTCTCCTGTTCTCTCCTGTCCTCTCTTTTCTCTCTGGTTTTCTCTTTTCTTTCTTTTCTCTGTCTTTCTCCTCCTGTCTCCATCTCTGTCTCTTTCCTTCTTCCTTTGCTTGCCTACTGACCCAGGCTCATGTCATCTTCCTTGACTTTCTTAAAAAAAGTTTAAAAATGTAATCATGTTGAGCTAGTGAGGCAATTTGGAACATCTCCCAGAATTCCTGCAATGTTGTGGTTAAAATCTGAAAACCCCACAGTTCAGAGTTGCTACAACGGCATACTTAATCCTTCTGCCATCTGTTTGTCCTCTCACCTGCAAGCCTGCTCACATGCTAAAATCCTCTCATGTCTAAAATTGTGCAGTCTTATATTTCATAAAGGTGTGTAACAGCAGCATACTCATGTAACAGCATTTGCACTAGGATTTTCTTGTTCCCTTAGGTGGAGTTCATGTGTTTTCTTTTGTATGCCATCTTTAGGGAATAAATTATTTTATTTTTACATTTTGGTTGACTCAGAACCTAAAATTAATTCATTTCAAGTACCCTGAATAACATTTTAAAATGCCCCAAACTTTTAATACCTGGGCAACCTTTTAATAAGGTTGTGTTATACTGAAAAGACAAGTCAGGAGTATGGTCTGTGGAGTGCTAGACTGTTTAATGAGCTATGAAGGCAGATGTGCTTTGACAATATCTAGGAGGTTAAGTAGCACAGATACAGCAGATGACAAAATAACCCCTGACTGAAACTGTCTTCCAACACTAATTAGGTCACAAGTGCTTTGTTCCAAATTTCTAATTCAGTGTGTTGTAAACTCACCAAGTAATTGCTGAAGACATCAGTGACTGGACTTAGAACAACGATGTTCTCTACCACCCTAATTGGCTTCACAAAGGTGAAGTACCTCCAGCATGTGCTCAGTATGCAGCCCAGCGCATTGTTGCACTATTTATAAGTCATCACCCTAATGAGGTGCCCCACAGTATCTTTTGCCTAAGAGGTTCTATCTTCCTCTTCCTTTTCCTCTCTCTTCACATCATTCCGATACAACCTGGGTCCACAATGTGTCTCAAAATAGTTGCTAAAAATCTTGCTTGCAATAGGGCACAAAAACCTTGCCAGTGTCAGAGCTTTGGAAATCTGGGATGGGAGATGCTGCTGAAGAGTAAAGCAGAAAACACAGAGCTGCAGTTTCTGCTGAGGCAGCCTTCACTTCCACCATCCCTTGAAGCTGTACCTATCTTGCTCCTCCTGGCTTCTTCCTGCAGCTTTGATCCAGCTCTGGCCATTGGTGGAATAAGCCTGGCACAAGCCCTCATGCTTGTGGCAGCAGACACCAATTTTGCCTAGGCTGCAGGCAAGCTTTGAACTGCTTCTTGTTACCGAGTTGCAAGCCTCAAATATTATCTCAAAAGGTATGAATCTATTCCAGTTCCCTCTGCATCTTCCTAACCAGATTACGCTGTGTCTTAGTTGCATCATCCTCACACAAGTGCAATGTTGCTCGAGACAGGAGATCACAAAGTGAGTAGATGCATTCCTTTAGGACTAATTATTTAAAGCTGTCTTCCCGCATTTTTTTGTGCTTATAGTTTGGAGCCAAAGGACATAGCCCCCCTTAGTGTTTAGGAGATGCTAGATAAAGAGAAGTTTAAAAAAAAAAGTGCAATGTTGATTGCTGTAATTGCTGACACATTCCTGTGGTATACTTGATCATTACAGCAGCTCACTTAAAACAATATTTCCTTTATAGAAAGGAAGTTGGTAATCGAGTTGTTATGCTTCTCTGCTTTGCATTTTCAGTTTAAATATTCAGCTGGCATTCAGAGTATGGCTATTGGTTACCAGAGCATGTTGATTCAAATTCTCATTATTCAAATGCAAGCTCATTTTGTTGAACACTGTTTAACCACTTGATTGCTGCAGATTCTCATGTACGGCCTTTTGGATTTTAGTAATTAATATTGGCCTTTTGAAAATGCTGTAATCTCTAACTACTCTGTGATTAAAATGGCTGTGACACAGATTTGAATTTGGCCAACTCTATCCCCAAACCACAGTGACCAAAATGAACCAGTTGTAAAAAACCAAGGAAATACATAATGAAAAGTACAAACCTAGCTTTGAAGTGTGTGAGTCTAAGAGAAGTCCTGCCAAAATAACCCGTTTTACAGGTGAGGGATGAGCTAAACCTGTATTATTGATGAGTTTCAAGTGTTTGTGGCAGAATTGTAAAGTGATAGAGACAATAGTAGCCCTACCCAAGTCCAGCCTCTGCCCTCTAAGCAGATAACCTAACTCCCATTACTGTTCTTGTCACTATCACTCAGTGTCACTCTTCTAGCTCAGACATTCCCACTTTCTGCTATGAAATGCCATCATCTCACTGTCACTGTCACCATCACTGCCCAGCAGCCTGCAAGCTCCATCTGAATCCCAGGTTCCTCTCTCTGAGCTACTGTCTCTGCTCAGACTGCCCTTGTCTATAGCATCCTTCCTCAAGCTTTCTGGACACAAGCCAGCACAATGCCTTCAGAGGGATTTATGTGATAGAAATTACATTAAAAGGACTCTGCACCAAGAAAATATGGATAATGGACTTCAAGTGTTTGGATTCATCTGATCTCTCTTCAGGTTAAGTGACTTATCTGTGTTTGCCACCTCTGCTCCTTCAGAAGGAGTGATTCTGGTACCTCAGGGAAGTAATTCAGTGCACCTGTCTGAAACATCTGCTTTGAGATGGGGCTGGCTGTCTCTCTCCACTGAAAATAGAAGTTGTCTAGAAAATTATCCTAGGCAAGGTGCTAACCTTTTATGTCTTAGATCAGGTGAAGTGAATCCTGCATTAAAATAGCCATTGTGTTTGATCTTACAGAGTGTGTGGGACAGGAGAGGGTTCCATTTCCAAGAAGGAATTTACAAAACTATTTACTTACTATTTGATTATTATTCACAACATGCACCAAAAAGTTAGGAAGTCATCCTAAATTAAATCCTACTGGAGGTGTTAAACCTATGGCATCTCAGTAACAGCCACTGTAATATTTATTACAGAAATAGAAACTGAATACCAAAAAACATTTCTGGAAAATCCCAAAACAATTAATGCAGATGTAAGTTGCCTGGACATGTCTGCCAAAACTTTAAATACCGCATAGTTGATTTAAAAGGCAATTTAAATCTTGCAAAACTACTAAGGTCGATAAATCCTCCATTAAAAGAGAAACATGCTCATAAAAGTAATCTAGTCCATCAACTAAAACTTTTGTCATCAGTGACTCCCCGCACTCCCTGGCCTCTGTGAATGAAATGTGTAAGTCTACTATGAAATACTGAGTCCACATTGTACCTAGATTTTTTTAAGAGATCGTAGTTTTTCAATATTGCTTGAGAGGAGCTTGTAAATGGTACTCAACGTCCCAGTTTGAGACCTGATGGGATACAATTCTGCCATGAATTAACACAGAAATAATAGTTATCTAAATATGGATTGCTCCTTTCATTTCCTTTCCTGGTCAACAGCAAGAAAAATTTAGAGAGAGAGTAATCTCATCCTGGAAAAGGCACATAAACAACTGGGGAACTTTTTCTGCAAAGAATATGAGGTATAGATGAATAAAATTTTTGTTAGCCTAATATCAGGCAAGAGGAACAGAGCACTCCTTTTTAAGGACAGTAGAGCATAAACCTTGCAAGGGCAGGATCGGGCAGCTGGAGGCTGTCATGCAGGAATACTCTTTATTTCAAGTTTTAACATGTGGTATTATTACTAAGAAACCTAATGAAAAGAGGATTAATAATTTCAGCTAGTATTTGCAGATGGTTCCATAATCTTACACCTCTGATTGCTTCACCTTTTGTCACTTGAGATCTATTTTTAGTTCAATTGCTCTTAGAAATTCTTCACAATATTAAACACTAAAATGCACAGGTTTTCTTTTAGGGATTGTTATAAGGCTATTGGATTGGCTTTCAAGCCAGGCTTAAAAAGGCTAAACAGTAACAGAACTGATTAAGATTTAATTGTTAAATAGGCCAATTACTGCATAGTGTGAATGTCTCAAATTCAGCCTCCAGTATTCTTTGAGCTTGAAATGCATTACACTAATAAATGGCCTCACAGTTCAATGTAAGCAAACCCTTTTGTTGGCATAAATTTTTCTGTACTCACCATGAGGGAAAGAAAAAGGGAAGTATGGGATCAATTCTTTCTCTTCTATGTCTCGGATATTGTTTATTCAGTAACGCATTATTTGTTTTAGCTTGGTGTTTCTTTTTAAAAGGTCTTCACTAGACTAGAGTGCTAGAATTTTAAGCCTCACAGGGAAACTTTAGCAAGTTATGAATAACCAGGGAGTGGGATTTCAGTGTAATTCAGGAAAGAGAACTAAGCAAAGAGAAGAATATTCAACCTTTTCATGGAAGGATTGGGTATTCTTTTCAAAGTCATATATCAAAAAGCCACATACAATGGAAACATTCTCTCTCCCTAGAACATAAAAGAAGAGGGAACTGCCTCTTATGTGTTCTGAAATGATCCCTTTTCATTACAACTTCAGAATTTTTCTCTCTTGGGATCACTGACTTCAAACCATGAAGAAAGGGAGAAACTATCATTCTATTTCCATTAAAAGCAGACATGCGTAACCTATATTTTTTTCTCTCCTCTTTTTTTCCCATTTCACAATAATATTTGCATTCTGAAAAACTTATTCTCTTTATTTTTTATGCGCTGAGGTTAAGCAAATGAGGTTTCTGCTGACAATGTTGTTCATACCACTTGCGTCTGCCTTGTTTTAAGCTGGCAGCAGAGAAACTGCTATGTCTGTGTGAAATTCATTAGAAAACTAAACATTCCGTCTTTCTTCATTTGGCCTGATCCTTCTTGTTTACCATAATTAACTTAGAAGAAAACCATCTTACACAATAGGAATACAAAATTCTCTCAGTCTTGTAAATGCGTAAACCAGAATTGACTTGATTTTTTAAAATTATCCTGTGTAGAGTATCTTCAGAAAACTCTTGTATATGAAGTAAGAAAAGAAATAATAAATCATTCAGAGGCAGTAGTAGAAACTTGGAATAGGTATGATAAGGCAGAGGTTTCATCTGACTTTTAACACAGTAAACAAAATAACTATAAGAAGAATAATTACTATAACACAAGGAATATAAAAAGAAAGAGTAACATAGTACCAGAGAAGAATTTTTCAAAGTCCAATTAGACTAGATCAAGAAGCTAACTTTGGACATTTTGATATTAAAAAGAAAAGATTACTGTGGGAAGAGTTCATACAAGAGACATTAAAAAGTAATGAGACAAATTAACCTAATAAATAAAAAGAAAACAGTATTCCTTCACATTGTTCTTTTGATGTTTAAAGCAGTGTACAGGTATTATCAATTATTTCCTGTATAATACCTGTTTTAGGCAGGTAGATTTTAATCTCCTTTTTACAAATCAGAAAACTGTAACAGAAAGGCAAAATGGCTTGACTAGGGACCACATAATAGGATAAAACTTCTTTAGTATCATTCTTGTATTTATTTCCCCAGAGGATAATGCAGCATTTACTAGAAGACCTGTCTAAAACGTACTATGCAATGCAGATTTTCTATTTTGTACAGTCAGATCGTAGCAGTAACAGGTGCTATGATTTCCTATGGATTTCTGAAATATGAGCTGTCAAAAACAAACAAACAAACAAAACCCCCCAAACCAAGATAAAAGTATGGAATTATTTAAAAGTCAGTAAAAATTAATTTCAACATATAATATTTTGTAAATAAAACCCAGTGTGAAAACATTCAGAGAGTAATGTCTAGAGATGTTTCTGTAAACATATTTTACCAGTCCTGTTGCTCCTGTTACTTAAGCCTAAGCTATTCCAACTGTATGCATCCTGAAAAGATTGTGTTAATGAACAGTCAGCAAAGAAATAATAAATGATTCAGAGGCAATAATAGAAATCTGGAATAGGTATGGTAAAGCAGAGGTTTCATCTGATTTTTAATTCAATGAAGAAAAATAAAACTATTTTTATTAGTAAATATTTATTATTTAAAACTAAAGAGATTCACAGATGACAAGCAAAACTAGAAAATGTAGTTAACATTTGTTGATGCAAATGCATGTTTGGTGTAACTTGCTGTAAGCTTCAGAATACTGACCTCTGCAACATCCATACATCTCTTGCATTTCTGCAGCCACACAGAGTTAGCAAGACTCCATGAAAATGACCTGTAAATGTAACTGGAACTGCAAGTAAATATCAGGAAAACCTGTTTTCAATCCATTAGAAAACTTTATCCTTTCCAGAAGTGAAGATTGTAAATTTTGTTGTGGGATTTGAGATTAAAAGGCACTCACTCTAAAGACATCCACTCTTATAACCAGTATAAAGAAAATGGCACCTATGGTTGTACAAAATATGAGGGCTACTCTACAACAGTATAGCAGCATTAATTTTGTCTTTTCTTTTCTGGAATTTAGGAACGTAACATTGGACAGTAGAAGCACTGCTGTTTCTTCCTTGTGCTTCCAAAGATTAAGGCATGAATGTATTTCTTTCTTTGCCATCAGTTCATTCTCACTTCTATATCGGCTTTCGAAATATTTTCAAAAACATTTGCTGAATAGCTATAGGAAGTGGTCTTGACACCCTGTATGTTCCAAGTGATGTTAGATTATTCCTTTGTTTTGGGGAAGTTGTGTTCTGTATTACTCCCAGCCTTTAAGTGGCTTATGATCTTTTCCCACTGCAAGTCCTCTGCAAAATGGATTAATATGCTTTCTTCCAATCATCCCTGAAACTATTGCATGCAGAAAACCCCCAGAAGGCACCTTCTCTCAATTAGCACTGGAGGTTTTTTGAGGGCATTTCTCTGCTTTCCTCTACTACAGATTACAACATCAAACAGTTGAGATTAGGATCAGAGTCTGAACAAGCAGCGAGGACATATGTTCTGATGGAAAAAGATCTCACACACAGAGAAATTTTCAGTAAATGGCAAATTATAAAAACTCAGCAAAAGCCTGGGTTTTAAATTGGCTTATTTTCAATTCTCTTCATCCCCCACTTTTAAAGCAACCTTTGGTCCTTGTGAAAACAGAAAACTGAGCATGAGATGCAGTCAGCCCTAGCAAAAGTATAGAGGAGGCACGTCTTACTCACATGGAAGCTTTTGCTAGGTCCCTATGCACAGTGTTGCCAGTTTTCTCCAGGTTTTATTGAGGAACTAAGGTGACTGGGTCTCAATTCAGACCTCAGACGATCCAAAGATGACCAAGAGGAGCCTTTTCTGAGTGGTCATCTCCTTCCTTTCTGCCTCCAGAGAAAGAACAGCCCAGGCATGGGCAAAGGGGCAGAAGATGAGAAAAGTTTTTTCCTGAGGAAAAGCAATTCTGACCATCATGTTCTGCTCATTCAAATTGTTTTTTCACCTTGCACAAGTAAAGATGGTAGGAAGAGAGGCATTTGAGGGTGGTCACCTAGCCATAGGCTTCTCCTTTCCAGGGCTGGAAAGGAAGCGGGTAGGCGAAATAAAGTCTGGGTTCCCCCAGATTTTGTCTGCATGGTGATTTTTGATCCTTCTGAGGTCTTCCAAGGCACAGAAGAAGTGTTAACTTGATGCCAACATAAAAGCATACTGCACGTATGCTCTTCACTATGATGGTGGTGAGACACTGGGACAGGTTGCCCAGAGAAGTTTCGGATACCCCAACTCTGGAAGTGTTCAAGGCCAGGCTGGATGGGGTTTTGAGCAACCTGGTCTAGTGGGAGGTGTCCCTGCCCATGGCAGGGGGTTGAAGCTAGGTGATCTTTAAGGTCCCTTCTGCCTCAAACCAGTCTACGGTTCTATGATTCCATGTAGACAACAGGGTAGATTATTTTGGTGGTGTAGAGTAGCACAAAATAGTTATAAGGACGGCTCCAGTGTCTAGATATCAAAAATGTCTGTTTAAGTTATTTAATAGATACCTTGACTTTGGAGTCCTGCTTGCCTTCTTGTTATCTACCTAAATCAAACACAAACTTACTGAAACACAAGTGTATTAAAAGCTAGAGACCATATTTTGAGAGTTAGATCTATAAAAACAGGGATTTTTAAAAATCATAAATCCTAAAATGAATCATGTTGGTCTTCCAAAGCCAGTACTGATGCACCTTTGCTCAAAAAAAAATAATTCACATGCTGTCAGATATATTTGAACATTCATTATTTCCATGGTCAATAACACAAGAGCTGCATGACAACAGAAGGAGTAAAGCAATTTAACTCGCTCACATCATTAGGAAAGAGCTGCTTGTCTAGTCCCACTACATTAGATGTAAATGTTATTGTTTTAAATCACAGTTAACCCTGACTGAAGATGTAAGAGAGTGGAACCAGTCAAGAGAGCACAATGAGAAGTGTCTTTTAACCCTTTCTTGTCACTTGGATTAATTTTTATTTTCTAAATCAAGTCTAAGCAAACATGTATTTTTAGGGGTTTTTTTTGTTTTTTTTTTTAATTGCAGTGTTTGCAGTGGTTACATAAATTATATTATTTTATTAGTTCACCTGCCATCCTAGCATGAACTCAAAGCACATTGTGTCCTTCCTTATAAGCTAAACACAGTAATTCTTGGAATGTTTCAATCAACATAAAACTTAAAAAGTCACCAGATAAAAATATTTGTCTCTTAAAATTATATCAGTAAACTGTATGCTTAACCACTTAATTCTCTTTCTACTTGAATTCAAAGGAAACAATTGATCTGATCCTAGCATTTTTTCATACTTAGAGAAGAAAGCTATCTTAAGACAAAGAAAATGCTTTAATTCTGTGGTCTGATATTATACTGTGTGGAGATCTGAAAATATCATTCTAACATGTTCCCTGAAAAGAATTCATTCATGCAGAAAACCAAAAGGAAAGGAAGTGGGAAGGTCATTGGGCAATGCTCACTTTTTGTGAACCTAAAAGCTTAGGCTTAGGTTGGTTTATTGGGTCAGATGATAACCCAGCACAAGAATAAACATCTTTAAGAAATTAGGAGCATCCTAATGGCTTGGTATGAGCATTCCATTTGTATTTGAAGGAATTAAACAATGCCTTTTCTTGAGCGGCGAAGGAAACTTTCCTCCTTCTACTCTTCTGATGTTTAAAGTTTTCCAACCACATATGGTTGATGTGTTTAGGACTGTTGAAGCAATGAAACCAAGAATAAGAAGTTAGCACTATAATTTTATGAACATTAGGAGATATATGAGCCCATTGTTAAAAAGCATTGATTGTCCCAGAAATCAATTTCCCGAGTATATATATCTATTAGTTAAAAAAAATATGATTTAATTACAGCCTTATTATTGCACACACACAGCCCTTATTATTCTGCATGTTAGAAGATGAGATGGCAAGTATTGTATAAGTAGACAGAGGGTAGGGTGCAAAAGAGGGAGCTGAGATAGCATATAGAACAATGCAATATAGACTTTACTGTATAGATGTTTACTACCATCTGGAAGAACAGAAATAGAAGGTTCTTAAGATAACGTATTTCTCCTGTAAGTAGGAAAGGTAAACAGCATTTTTTAGGTGACGAACTAGGCATATTGACATCCAAGACGCTTGTGAGTCTCAAAATAAAAGGAAGATGGAAATAAATTCCCATGCTTCTGCATGGTAAGTGGTCACTAGTAGTAAGGGAAAGAACTAGACACCAGACTGCTTGCGGTCACACTGCTATATCTGATTTTTTTTTCCTTCTCTTGGGACTTGCAGAATCTGATGGAAACAATTGGAAAAGATAAAATTATTGGTAGCCTCCTTTTCAAAATGAAAATCTTTTGTCAAAGGCTAAGCACTGTCTTCTCTTTTCAGCTAGGCAAATTCAGAGAAAGCTCTCGAAAGATTTTTCCACTTTTCACACTTCAGTTTGTAGGTGTTTCAGGGAAGTTGATTCATGTGAATGAAAAGAAAGGGAAAATATGGGTTAGGAGAACTCAATTATACTCAGGTCAAGGGCTAAATACAGCCAACAGTGAATTAAAATAATTAGAACTTGATTTGAATTCTGCAGGCAGAGGGATAGTGAGCAAGGAAAGTTAAGAGAAGAGAGATGAAACCCCTTGGTAAATAATGTGGTCTGACTGCAGTTTTCTGTGCACTTTCAAGCCTAGTGAGTATGGCTTTTAGAGGCCATTAAAATAAGAGTTACAGTGGATGTAGGAACACTTATGACTTGTTTAAGTAGGATTTTTACAGGGGTAGATCCTGGTAACATTTCAGAGAAAGCAGTAGAGAGCAATAGAAATTTGGATGAGGAAAAAGCATCTTTTTGTCAAAAGATAATCACAGATTTGTAGTTTCAAAACTTAAGTCCAGACTTGACATACAGATAGCTGAAATGATGTTGCAGTGATGGAGTTCTTTAGTGATGAAATAACTTCATTCAGAAAAATACATTACACAGAAAAACTGAAAGTCCTGGCAGAAAAGGAGAGTACAGAGATATCAGAGAAGTACTTCTCTAATCAGAGAGGGATCTACAGCTGTTGTTCATGAGTACTCATAATAAATTAGTTCCTTGAGTGTTTAGTGAGCACATTTCTTTCTTGGTTTGACTGATATCTCTCTAGCAGCATTTTCATTCCTCACAAAAGCTTTATGTCTGCCTGTCTTTCCCTTGAGGAAGTGTGCAAGGTGCTTCTTTATCTTTCACATGGGTGATTCATGGATAGTGTCAGTCGTGGTCATCCTCTGTACACAGAAGAAAAGTTTATATCAACCTTTAATCATCTGTTTTTCATCTTACAGTGCTTAGCTCACAGAAGCAAAGCTCCTGAAGCACATGCCAACTAGTCCAAAAGCATGATTTATAGTTGCACTTCGTCTATAGAGAAACATTCGTACAAAGCATGAAATGCAGACATACACAGTTTATAGACATCACTGACAAATGCCACTAAGAGAAAGGTAGACAAATAGGACACAATGGCTTTTTCATTTTTGTCACCCCATCTGTATAATCTAGATTTTAATACAAGATCTAGAAAAATCTAGTGGCAGCTTTGCAGAACATTCACCAATTTTTAAAGTTTTATAAATTAAAAGAAAAATTGTCTCTCTGAAATTACAGCTTTTGTCCCAGAAATATTTAGTTCTTGGTTAGCAAGTATTTTTGTCCCAACCATAGAAAGGTTTGTAGTTTTTTCTTCACTTTAAAAAAATGTTCCCATTTTAACACAACATCCTTTTTAGATGTACTTATATAATTAAAATGTTATTTTTCAATTAAAAGATAGTGATGACAAGTTTTCAGTTGTTCTACCACTTCTAGCTTTCCCACTTATGTGAAGGAAAAAAAAAAATTGAAACTGTGGTCTCTATCTAAGTCTTGCCAGCACTTTATATTTTAGCTTAGATAAAATGGACCCATGAAAAGACTTTGAGTTAGTCTTCTTCCTGTTTCATGTAGTCTTGTCACTTTATGATACACAGCTCTACTCTTCAACAGTTCCCTTCAGTATTTCTACTGTAGCAGCTCCCTGGCTTTGAACTCTGTTCATGTAATTAGTGATCCCAAAGACTTGAATCTTCTTTTGTATTCATGTTTATCACATCCAAAACCCATTTTCAATTCTTTTGTCATTATTTCCACCAGACCATATGGGAGAACACTAAATAAGCTTTATAAATTCCCTTACTTAAGCATCAAAGAACATATACGAGCCCTACTGGCATTGCAAGCCATATTACAACTTTTGTAGATTGATACACAGCTGCAGGGGGCAAGGTCTTTCTCATATTTCTTTAAAACTGTGGCTTAAAACTTAAAAAAAGATGAATTAACATTTTAATACAAACATAAGAACATCGTTTACTTGTGAAAATACACTGAAGTCATCCAGAAGAGCATACTCTAAACAGAAGTACACCACATAAAACACTCCTCACTCTGTGGCTACAGCTCTCTGTTTCTTGTATACAGATGTTAGTGTGGACAGTTTGGGGAGTATCTCATGTTGCACTCTGATGATGATCAAGAAATACTGCTGAAAGTCTCTGCTCTCTGTCTCTCTCCCTCTGCATTCAGCTCAGCCCTCTGCTCCATTGAAGGGAGTTTACAGTATAAATTACAGGGTCACCAGAAACTTCTGGAGGCATGCTTAGAGAGGACCCACAGAGATTTTGGGCTCTTTACAGAAAAAGAGGTATTTAAAACCACACATCCTGGCACTCAGTGACTTCAGTAGGAGATTCAGGGCTGTACGAATCTGGAGC
Organism: Florisuga fusca; assembly: GCA_038090715.1. Classification (NCBI taxonomy): domain Eukaryota; kingdom Metazoa; phylum Chordata; class Aves; order Apodiformes; family Trochilidae; genus Florisuga; species Florisuga fusca. The sequence continues at coordinate 46,971,923 of JAAWXA010000001.1, forward strand.
ATGGTGGGGAGAAGGCTGTGTGTAGAAGTAACTCAGACACATACTTCACCAGGTGATGCTGGTGGCTCCCCCATCCTCACTAGAACCTGTTAATCTGCTCCTGGATTTAGGTCATGGTACCTGGTGTCCTGGTCTTACGTACATAAAAATCTGTCCATCACAATGCCTAGATTTTCTACTCCAGAGAGAAATTCAGAACCCCTGTGTATCATCTCAGACTCTCTACACTGTACATACACAGCATTTTCCTAGGTTGCAGAACATTTACAAACTGCTCTTTGGGTTTACCTCTCCATGGCACCCAAAGCGGGGAGCAGTGTAAAGTTAATGTGCTAACCCTACCCACAGCTACAACTAGAACAGCCTGGAGGGAAGGCATGCTTTGTTCCTTGGAACAGCCATTGTGTCAAATATATTCCTTGGAGCAAGAGCCAGCAGCTATCTGAGTTCCTCAATTGCATTTTTTTCCCAGCCTCCTGAATACAGCACCAACAGGACGGGCAGAGAGAGCCCCTCTCACACTAAAGCATAGTCTGGCAGTCAGTACAACCTCATAAGAAGTGAGGATTTGAAATGGAAAAGCCAAACTCAGGTCCTCCACAGTCCAGCTGTGTAATTTAATTGCTAAATTACTATTAAAAGGGATTCATACAAATCAAACCCAACCCTACTCAGAATCCAAAACCCCGTGATACTGTTCTTACTAAGCAGTCAGTTCAGCACAGGGTTTTGAAACTGCTCCAAGAACACTTTTTTATTGAGCATCTCTAAGCCCTGAGGTTACATAAAGACACATATCTGGACCTTGATAAGGCTTAGATTTCATCTGGAACTTGGCTGTCCAACTCTGTTAAGAGGCAAGATACTTTTATTCATTCTCCAAGGTAGACATTTCAGGTGTCTACACAATTTTAAGATACAAGGTTTCTTTAAGCCTAGGTGCCACCTGTATTAGGTTGAAACTGCATAAGGACTTCTAGAATTTTATCTTTCTGTCTAGTCAATCAGCTTTCTGACAAGTTATTTTTTCTTCTGCTACATCTGCCTGCTTTGTGTCTGTTCATTGAATGAGGAAGGACTGGGCTATGTCTCACAGAAGAAACAAATTCTTGCATTCTTGCAAATTTCATCTGTTGTGTCATTTTTCTGACCAGTAATTGGGAGGTTTCCTGTATTTGCAACTTTCTTATGAAGACTTTTGCTGCATTTTCTTTAAATGAAAGAAGTGAACTTTTAATTGTCAGAAATGTACTCAAGATGAGCTGGTCATGAGAAAATAAGCACTTTGACATGAGCCAGAGCAGGAGAGAAGAAGAAAGTGTCATAATTGACAACACTATGGAATATTTTATTTTATTTTATTTTATTTTATTTTATTTTTTGGAGGGGGGGAACATGAGGTGTTGAAAAGTAAGCTGTGGAAATCTGTGTTGTTCATTAAGAGAACACAGCATTGTTCAGGCATGACCCAACTCCTTCTCATTAAAGACAGTATTGACATCTGATCCAATCTGGGAAAAAAATTGCTGATGAAAAAAGGGATTTCAGTGAACAGGTTTTCATTTAACTCTAGTGACAGTGAGACAATGAGGAGATATAAGCAGCTTCCTTAGACCTAATTTAGTAAAGATTTAAGGAAACAGAAAGGCCCTCAGAAAGCTGATACAACCCAGTGGCAGCATATAGCAGGATTCCAGCACTCCTGCAGGAGATGTGTTCCTACTAAAAATAGCACTTATTAAACAGACACTTATTAAAATTGTAGCTCTTTCTCCTCAGCTTTAGACTGGCACTACTTATTAGGTTAGATGCCACTGATTGCAAAAGGCCAGGCAGTTCCTATGTAATTAGAATTAAAATCTGCTTTTGACTCTCAGGAAAGTTTCCCTCCCGGCTCCCAGCTTCCCGCTCAGGCTCTTTGAGAAGCGGGTGGTGAAACTGGCTTTTGTGAAGAAGAACCACACATGCAATCCAGACCTCTTCGGACAAGGCACCATCATTCATGTTCCTTGCATGTTGACAAACACTTTGGCGGTGTTGCTAGGGCAATGGCACTGGAGCAGCAAGCACATGCCCATTAAACACCCCCCCAGGGGTGATGGGGATGGAGGGCAGCGGGACCAGATGGTTCCACTCATTCCTGGTACTTGGCCATTTCTTTGTGCAGGACAGACTGGTAGCTGCTTTCCAGCCATCCAGCCAGCTCAAAAGGCTTGTGGATTAGGTTTCTTTAATTGCCCTTTTTCGAGTAACAAAGTATCAAAGTATCTTTCGAGTATCAAAGGCCATTTTCTTCTTCTAAGCAACACATTCAGTCACTCAAAATATTTCCAGGCAGCGTGGGCTGCAGCAGCAGTGTGAGGGATCTCTGGGGTGCTGAAGCACAGATGTCTGAGGAGCAGGAGCAAGAGGAGGGGAGTCGATGAGGTTTCACAGCCACACAGGGCTGCTGCCCTCACCCTGGCCTTTGCCAGTGGCTCTGTCTGTGGCACACCTCTCCCTAAATCCCCTGGATATTTGGAGACCGACGTTTGTTTGCTTTGAGGGAGTGGGAGCTGTCGTGGGAGCAGGAGAGCTCACTGATGCCAGAAAAAAAAAAAAAATGTACTTGGAGGCTTTCCTTTTTCTGTTTTTCACATAAAGTTTTTTTTAAAAAGCAAAAACCAAAACAAAACAAAACACAAGTTAGCAGGGTGTACCTGCTTTTGTTTCATTTATTTGTTTTATTTTCATTTCTTTGCATGGGGGGGG
>JAAWXA010000001.1:46974682-47172561 GCA_038090715.1 Florisuga fusca
GGGGGGGGGGGGGAAGCGCCTCGAAGGGAGGGGTGGGGGGGAGTGCCGCAGAACATGAGTTTCTCATCTCGCCTGGGTGTGCAGATCCAGTTTCCTGTCCTTGATCCCAGATTATTTTCTCCTGTCAGGAGACAGCTGGTTTGGCAGAGCTGAGGATGGGGTGGCTCCACATGCAGCACTGAGGGCACGGGGCAGGGGGGAGGAGGGCCGCCATGGCCGGGAGGCCTGAGCTGTGCTCTGGGCTGCCAGTGGGTGACCGGTGGCAGCCAGAGGTCCTGTGAAAGCCGGCGGGGCAGCCTCTCCTGGCCACCCTCCAACTTGGGGCTGTTCACAGGCCTGTTCTCAGCCTCCCCTCTTCCACAGGACCTAACCGGGAACACGAAATGAATTGCTTTTCTATCAGCCTCAAAGAGGTTCTTTGACAGGCAGGCCTATGCCTGCCATCACTGCTTGACTCTTTCCCCCTCCGGGCTGAACCCGCTGCCCCTGCCTTCCTCCCGATCTGCTGGCAGGTGACATCCCTTTGTCCCATGGGTACCCTGAGGGTTTCGGAGCCCTGGCATGGGGCATAGTTGGGCCACAGCACCTCCAGCAGGACCTGTGCCCGCATCCCACAGGCTTGCAGGGTGTTTAGCTTGTGCTTCCCTGGCCAGGCTCTTTCCTTTCCCCCCTTCCCCTCCCCGTTATTGCCCTAAGAGCAGCTTCTGGAGAGAGAGTCTGCCCCTGCAGAAGACTCAATAGCTGACACCCCCTCCGCAAAGCAGTCCCAGTTTGGGAAGCCCCCGGGGCGGACTTTTTTTACTTTTTTCTTTGAGGCAGGCATCCCCCTGGTGCAGTGGCACGAGAGAGCCCTCGCAGCGGTGGTGCGAAGAGGCTGTTTGACATCCTGTGGTGTCTGGGTTTTGTGGTTGGGCTCCAGAGAGCGTGTGTTCCAGCGTTTGTGCACCTCGGGAAAGGAGCAGGAGCCGACTCAAGAAAAATAAATAAGGACTTTTAAAGACATGTTTATTTATGGACAGGCTTTCATGCATGCATCTTACAGCACTCCACATAAAATATAATTAAAACAAGCATCACGCTGAATATGATTCAGAAAATAAAAATGCCTTTAAATACGGTTTAACTGCCAGCGGCATGACATACTTCATTCCTCTGGGGAGGGAGTAACGGAGACATGAAGTTATGTGACTACAGAAGCCACAAGACATGGGTATTTTTAGGGGAAGTACAACTGGGAGGAGTAACTGACCTGTGACAAGGGTTTAATACAGCAAATGCTGCTGAAAACACCCAGCTCCTGAGGGCAGCCAGGCGGCTTCAGATGGCAGCTGTGCCCATTGCAGGGAGAAGGATGGAGAAGGAGGTAAAAACCCAGCAGCTCTGCTCCTGCTGCTGGTCCTGGGCATCCCATGGAGGTGTATTTCACCCAAACAGACCTTCAAACACTCCTCTTGGTGGGGCAGTCCGAAGGCTTGTTAACATTAGTAAAACAGTGTGAGGCACTGAATTCCTGCCATGATTTCTACCATTTCTGCCCTTTATATTCTCCATTCCCATACAGGAAATGAGATGCAGAGTGACATGCAAAGATGCCCTGGGGGCACCATACAAAGCCGTGTCACTGAAGCCACAAAAGGTCCACACCACATCGCATGGTACCTGCTACCATAGTGGGACAGAAGGAGTTTGGTTATGGCCCTGAAAAACTGGAGATGCTTTTCTGCATTTGTCACTGAGATGATCTGGCAGGCTGCTCTCAGCCTCTGTTGAGCAACCAAGGATGGACATGTGTGGAGCCTGAAGTAGCCTCAACCTGTAGTTTTTTTCTTTCCTCATTCTCCTAATATTTGCCAAGTCAGGAGAGCACCTTTTTATATGGTAAATACCAGTCTGTTATACTATAGACATGGGAAGGAGAATATTGATTCACCTAATGTTTTTTTACCTATGGACATTTTTGCTACTTATGTGCCTTTTCAGACTTTTGCCAGCATTCTTTCCATTTGGCATACCAGGACAAGGGTGTTTCTCATGGGATTTCAAAGGAGGCTTTATTTTAAATACCTCTGGAAAATAATATGCCAATCTAACACTGTCTGTTATTTTCCCACAGACACAGGCAGCTGTCAACCTTTCTTCCCTCTTAGCTGAATATTTTCTGTTTGTTATCTGAACATTTTTTAGGTTAAAAGCCTCAGATTCACTTTCACAGAAATGGTGGTCTAAACCTGAAGCAAGACTATGAAAATACTCTGAGGCTCCAAGGAATCAGATTTTTTAATGAACAAATTAATTAAAACTTCAGATTTAATTTTTCTCTTTCTTTTTTATTCCAAGCCTTCTCAGTGTATGAACCATAATACGTACCTGTCCCTGATTTTAATATCCTCATTTTGTCCGATAAAAAAATATATTAAAAAAATGCAGTTGTGCTATGGCTCCTGTTGCCATTAAGGGCAATACCAGAAACCCAAAAGTACACAAAAGGAGTCAGAATTAATCTTATTCAACTGTAGAATTTATAGGGTGGAAGTTACTCTTGAGAAAATCCAGATTTAGATTACAGATGTATGAAATGAGAGCATTAAAGTGATAGAATTATACATATCATTGCAAATTCTTGAAATTCAAACATTCTCATTTATTGTCGGGAATACTAGATACTTTGCCTACAGAACTGTAATTGTTCTGTTGTAGCTCATGTCTTTCATAACGTGAGTGATCTAAGCACTTACTATGTCACTTTAAATGTGTGTTCCAAGAGGTTGTAGTCAAGTCCTAGGGTTTTTTTTCCTTACACTGAGTATTTACATCGATTTAAACTGATTTCTAAATTTGTGTGTGGCATGGATGGATCCCTTCTACTTTGCATGCATCTAAGTGGACAGATAAATGATACGGACATCAGAACATGAAGCCAACTCAAAGTTGTGTTATTCAACTACAGATGCTTTAAATGCAAGAGTTTTGTCTTGGGCTTCATCTTCCTGTTGCAGCCTAAGAGGTTACGGGTAAGGAAATGAAGAGTCAGCCTGCAAGCAAGGTTTTCTCTGTTGAATTGAATGTAACTTTGCCACCAGTTTTACAGGGGAGATGTCTGAACCAGCACTTACTCCAACTGTGTAGAGTCTAGCTCTGTCACATATTACAGATCCACAGCAATGCATGAACTAACCTCAGTTTCCACTAATACAGGTGAAACTACAAAGCTCATGAAAAATAAACAGACTGTGTGTGGTCATATATTTCTGTACATATGTATATATATATATATGTATATACACCAGTAGCCAAGGCATAGGTGGAGGAAAGGAGTGAAGCACTGCGGTAGAACTGAAGGTGAAAGGTGGTGTGATGATGCAGAAAAGTATTCAGATTGTTGTCAACAACAGAAGTTCCTTTTCAACTTTCTACATTTGAGGAACTTCCCAGAATTTTTAAATTTTTGTCTGTTTTTCCAGAGGTGTGGTGGTCTGAAGAGAGAAGGCAAAATAGAATGACATTTGCAAACAAAAAACCAATGCTAAACATCCTTTATAACCCTTGCAGGTATGACTTCATTGCCTTGGAGACCTAACACTATGCTACATTTTAAGGTGGACGTGATCTCCAGTACAGACCCTTGTGACCAATATAAAACCCACAAGTGCAAAATCTCAAACTGCTGTGCAAATGGGTTCTGACATCATCAGGCTTCTCATTTCCAGGTACCTAAATGCACGTTTGTGAAAATTATGTGTTGTCTCTCAAGGCTAAATAACGTATTTTGTGTTTCTTGCTGATCACAAGGTATTTCAGCTCTGTCCAAATGCACATCTGTGTTTTCCCATGCACTGAGAGGAAATGGAGCATCTCATTGCCCTACAGCTGTGGCTGTGTGAATAGGTGATGACAGATGGGACGTTGGTTTTGGAATTCACATGATTTCTGAAATCCCATGTGCTTGCTGGTGGGCATGGCAGTGTTTATTCTCATCATTTTACACCCAAATCTTCCCTCTGATGGTTTATCTTAGAACAGATAAAGACAACTACTCTGTGTGTATGTATACATTACTATTATTTGACAAAAAAAAAAAAGCTCATATGCTTCTTGCTTTTTTTCCACTCCTGCCTTCCACTATAGCCCAGCCCACCCTGGGGAAACACTCTTCCTGCTGAGGGTGTGCATTGTGTGGGTACTGGCAAGTGCTCAGGGGTTACACAAGGAGGGAGGCAGCAGCTGTGCAGAAGCACTGTGGTAGCACTGGGCTGAAGGCAGTCAGCAAAGAAACAGCAGAGAGTTCTGCTTCTGGTTGGCAATGAGCTCTCTGGTGGCAGCGCTGGTCTCATCAGGACTATTTGTTTTTACAGGCTGCCCTTTGTTGACTTTAGGTTTGTTTTCCTTGCCATGTAATACAAATATTCTCAGTTAAGCTTTCCTTGCCCCTACTGCCCCCTTTTCATCTGGGACCATGTAGGACCTAAATTTAAATTTGATTGGTAGTGTTTAATCCAGAGAGGGTTGGGGTGCTATTTTCCTGTTAAACGTTCTCTGGTTTGCTTCTTCTATTTACAATCATGTCTCTGAAATGCTCTAGTCAATCCTCCTTCCCAATGAAATCTCTTCTGCTTTCCTTGCTGCTGTGGGATAGTTGCTCTTAATTATGTGGAGCCTCATGACTATTTGTCTGACCCTAGATGGAAAAGAACAACAGCTACGGGCCTTTAAACCAGATGGTGCCATGACTTGCATAGTCCCTCCGTTATAATAGATAGCAGGCCCTGAATTCTGCTGTTGTGAACCACTAAACATGAAAATACCAAAGCAGTCCTGGTTGTGTTTCCCCTGCCCTAGCAGTCTTTTAGAGACATCTTCCTTGGAGCAACCACATGTGCAGCATAACCATATGCATTCTATTTTATAGCTCTGAAGACAGCAATCTTACTGTCTGTCTCAGTACTGGATGTAAGGAAAAATTTTCTCTCCACCAGATGTCTGCACAATCTTTTACACATTATTTGCACATACTATGAGCGTGACACCTCCTGCTGATGTCAACTGACTGTATGCACCAGCTTTTACTGACTTTACCTAGTTGCCTTATATTGTCATTGCCTCAGCGGTAAAGTTCTGACATTCTTAGCAAGATGGAGGGATTTAGGGCTAGGGAAAGAAACACAGGACACATTGACTTAAGGCTTAACACATTTTTACTTTTTCTGGAAAGTATATTCTATTTTATTGGGGAGCTACAGTCTTCTTTCTGTAGAGTTCATGTAGTCATGAACTACATGATCTTACAGGTCCATTCCAACCCTGAAAATTCTATGATAATATTTGTCAGTTGGAAGTGGAACGTTTGGAAACAGAAAATTAGTCTGAGAAATGCAAAAGCAATATAAAAAGAGAGGAAAAGGAACCACACACACACACACACACACACAAGCCCAAAACAAGCAAACAAAATAACCCCACCAAAAAACAAAAACCAAACTAAACAAACAAAAAAGCCACAAACTCCAAAAGTCTAACACTAAAACATGAGGAAAGTAGATATGAAGAACTGGAGACTAGTGCAACACCCTGTGGCCCTGTGAACTGCTTGGAAATGAAAGAAGGATCAACTAACTTTTCAAGGGAGAATCACAAGACAAATGATGAGCAGATTTCTTCATTCCTAAACATCTTCAGGCCACTCATAATTTTGTAGACAGCTATCATATCTTACTCAAGCTGTCTCTTTTCCAGCCTGAAGAGACTCCTCCTACTACTCTGTTGTTCCTCATATAAAAGATGTTTCATGCCTTTGCTCATCTTTATTGCTTTTTCAGTTTTCTTATACCCTTTTAAAAAAGACGGAAACCAGCACATAACACACTAGTATGTCATTTAACTTCTCTGAATGATCATCACGAAGCCTTATGGACTCTCTAGAAGGCATTTTGCTGTTTCCTGGTGTGTTAAAAGAATTTAGCCTGGTTTTGATTTCTTTGGCATTTGTTTCTTGCTCTCTTTTGGCTTACTTATGGTTTTACATCCCATATGCTAGAATGCATATTACTGTATATGTTCTTTGCCTGGATACAATTAATCTTTTTGAGGAGTACCTTGTGTCTAATAAAGCACCCTATTTTGCCATTTAAGCTCACCTGTTTCCCTTTCACCTTTTTCAAGCCTTACCTAATACCTGACAAGTGAGGGATCCACAGTACAACTTTAGCACTGAGTCCTGTTGTATTTTCCACATTATGTTCTTAACTGCAGCTTTCTAGCTTCTTTTGGCTTCTTTTTAACAAACTGTTTTTGTTTTGTTTTTTAAACAACATAGTTCTCATTTAGAAGAGCACAACTTTTGTGACTTTTTGTCCTATGTTGGCCTGAAATATATCAAAGCTAAGTGAATTGGAGTCATGATAGGTGCAGAAGGCTAGGGGCCTCAAGGGGATTTCTTTCCCCTGTCTTAAAATCAGACCCGAAACTGCTCATCCTGTCTTGTCACTGACTACAGGGGGGCCTGGGGGACTAATTTAGATATTAGGCTGGATGACTCATGGCTACTGTTCTACAGATAGATCAATTTCAGCATCAAATAACCCAGTGCTGCTTTCTCAGTCAGCTTGGAACACACCACCATGTGTAGAAGCGTGTGAAATAAAGGCTCTGATGAAGACAGTTGTTACTGGAGATTTGCTGCCAGCGTAATTTGACAACAAGGGCTGATTTTTGTCAGCTTCAATGGAAAAAAATGTATTTGAATCTATGGATGCTAGACTTATATCAGCCAAAATTATTTGCCCAAAGTTCTTAACATTTTTCTCCATCTATTCTTTAAGCTCCTGCAGCTTTTCCTTCACCCATCAGGAAGTAGGGAAGAGGTCTGGTTGGAATGTTTTTTATTCTCACTTTCCTTTTGCTTACCTAGGTGATCCAAGTTGTTGTGTCATCCCAAGATGGCTATTGTCAGTAAAGAGATGTGGGGAGAAGTGTAACAGGAGGTACTGAATGAGGGGACATGACTTTGGCACAGGTTTGTTCATAGACTGGGCTAAGCCAGATGTGAAAACTTACCTTTTTATAAACACTGATTATCTTTTGGTGTTACCATTATAATTAATACTCTGTTCCCATTCCTTTATTTAAGCCACTCCCTGGGGGAATAATTTATATTTTCATTGTCTGTCTTTGTAGAGAAAAGGCTAGGAACTGCATTTTAAAAATGCATGAAGCCTTAGTCCCTACATACCCTATTTTAAATCAGGTGGTGTTAAATGACTCCCTGTAACATTACGTTAACTCTTAGCAAGTGCAGCATGTCTGTGGCTAAAGCAAAATTGTATGACCCAATAGCCTGAAGCCCAGTGTTTGCACTGAGCGAATTTCATGAGTGCAGAAGGAAACCTGAGCCCAGCATTGAAACTCAGTTTTAGCCCATTGTTACTATCTTACATGCAAATGTGTATGCCTGATAAAAAAGTGATTGTTTACATTCAGGGTTCTAGCTAAAGAAGCAGCTGGGTTTTGGTTACTGGTTCCTACCAGATGTGCTTATCTCCTTATGGAAACATCATGGGGCAACTTTTCTACTAATAAATAAAGTTTATGAGGAACATCGTGATATATGTATGGAAGGCTAACATAAAAAATGTGGGAAATGACTCCTGACACTGCACAAGTTTTGCTTTTCCAGAGAAACTTCTGCAGAGATCAATACCATACATCCTTCATTTGAATGTCTTTAGTTTCTCAACCTTCTTCTGAATGAAGGCCTTTATATATATATTAATGCCTGAGCTTGCAGAAAGTGCATCTAATAAAAAGCAATTGTGCAGGCACTTAAATGGGACTAAGTAATTTAAGATTTTCAGACTGTCTTCTTCCATCTTGTTTAATGTCTTTAACATACCATTTGCTCAAGTTCAGAATTACGGAAGAATTCTTTTCCTGCTCCCTTATCACTAAAGGCAATGACTAAACTGTTAACTAGTTTCAGCTTTAGCATTAAACCCCAATTTACTGCAAGTCCTCAACACAACTAATCCTGGCAAACTGATAGAATACACTCTCCCCCCACCTTGTTGATTTATTGTTAAAGTTAGTTAATTAAAGGTGTCTGAGATTTTGTAATTCACACATGAGGATACGCTATATCTGTGTGCTCAGGACATGAGCCATGGTCAATTGCTGTAAAAATCCTGTGGATTTTAAGATGTTGCTTTTGAAACAGGCCTTTTTGGCATTCCTACTGCAGGATGCTCTGCTCAGAGTATTTCTGTCTTCCCCCTCCTTTTATCCTTTTACATCCCACTGCCTTTGTATCCTTACCTTTTTCAGATCCATGGACCAAAATGTCCAAAATGATACTACCACTATGGGCAATATCCAGGTGCCAGAGCAGCATGTCAAACACATTCTGTGTTTACACTGACACTGAAAAAAGTTGCTTCTCTGTTCCTCTGCTCCTGTGTCTACCAAGCTCTTCAGAGCTGTCAACCAATTTGAACTATGACAGCATCCCCATCAGTAAGGTAACTTGTATAACAACTGTGATGATCTGAATGAGAAGACAACGTGTCCTGTGATGTCTCAAAAAGTCCAAAAGTCTCTCAGTTTCATCCTGGCTAGTAAAGAAGAAGAACAGTAAAAAACCCCAAACTTCTGACTGTCTTTCAATCCACAGCAAATGCCTGAGGGAAAATCTTGTCTACTATGTGATTTCTTGCAGGCTGTTTCTAGTAAACAATTTGCCTTAAAAATGTCTGTCACTATTATCCCTGCACTTACAGGGAATGTTATTATTTTGAATGCACAAAATGCCCCACTGAGACAGCCATGTAATCAGTACAAGACTGCCTGATGATGTTCTGAAAAATATTCCTTGAGGATCTTTCCATACAGTTATTTCTTGAGCTAGCTCCCTGTGGTAGAGTACAATTGCTAGTATTTTTCCAATATTTCCAATAGAAAATTTTTCCTCTAGTGAAAGAAAGCCCCCTGTAAAAGTAGCCTGTTGAGCTACAGAAAGACACAAACCTTTGTTTGGTCTTTTCTATGTAGAAATAGTTGTGGTTTTTTTCCACGGTGCTCCTTAGTTACTCTGAAAGATGAGTGGACATTTCTAACTCTTTGACATGGGAACTTTTTGAAAATTAAAGTCCGAGCTGCATACAATTTTCTCCTTAATTGTCAGATAGATTGTACTAGGCTTTACTGAGTCACATGTACTAATTGAGAAAACCTGAAAAAAAATCAAAGCTACTGCAAATTCAGGCAGCATTTTATGGTGGTGGTAATAGGATACTATAAGAATATAAAGAAATAATGCAATATTCATTGACTTTGTGCAAGTATACAGGTGTCTCTCTGTCACCCTACCATCTTGTCCCATCTGGAGGCAGAAGTATTTTCACAATACAATTCTGTTCCTGAACCACAACTGAAGACTAGATGTAACTATTAATATGAATGATATACAGGCTAATGAGTTCACTAAAGTCCTTACATCCACCAGCAAAACAAAGAAGGACTGAGAATTACCACCTTCTTTTTTTTTTTTTTTCTCTCACCTTGGGAACTGAAGGGACCTTGGGGTCATGGAGCACTACCCTATTTGAAGTATATAGAAGGAAGATATAGCTGAGGATATGGAAATCTGACTTATAAGAAGGCTCAGAGGAAGTGAGTTTGTTTAGCCTAGAAAAGAAAAAAAAAAGAGCAAGGGCATGATGGCAGTTTTCTAATATGTAAACAGTTATAAAGATCAATTTATTGCTGACTGTATCCACTAGTCTTAGCACAAGAAATAATCAGATTAAATTTAAGTAAAGTGAACTTAACTTACTTAGTAGGAAAAATCAGCTCCTATTGAAGATATATTGAAAGAGTGGCACAAACAGCCTGGGAAGGGTGGTGGGTTTCTGTCACTGGAGATTTTTCAAAGGAGGCAAGATAAAACTCCCATCCAGATTGTCTTGGCAGATGTCATCCTGTCTCTGAAAAAAGGGAGGTTACAGATAATCCCTTGTGATACTTAGCAGCTCTGTATTTCTACAGTTCTAGATATGAAAGTATCCAGCAGCACCCTGCTCTTACCAGAGCTACTGAGCATCCTTCCCACCTCTCTGGAAACCCATGGCTCTTGCAGTGCTGGATCATAAATCCTTTTCCACTTTGGCCACTCCACAGAATCTTGCTATGCCTACTGGATTCAGGGAGACAGTGTACTAGTAGATACCAAAGAAAACCCTATTTCACCCTGGAAGGGTCTGGTATTTTCTTCTCCTCAACCACCTACAAAAGGCTACATAAAAAATATACACAGCCATGGAATAAAATAAATGAAGATAGAAGATCAAGCCAGCCAGAACCTTATAGTTTTAATATAGAAATACCATGGTGGGACACAAGTCGAGAACAAAGTCTATTCTTCTCGTTGTCCATCTTGGAAACCTTAACAGTTACATTCAGCATCTGCTACTGTCAAGGCCTTGACCATACTTGTCCAAGTAGGACAGAAATTCCCCTGCTGTTTTTCCCAGTCTCCTGCCTAAAACAAAAACTTTTATTTTACAGCCTCTGTTTTCTGCTGTCTTTTCAATTCTTTGTCTTTCTGCAAGAAAATATCAACAGTTCCTATATAAAAGAGAAATCTTATGTGTCTCTACTCACTGCACAGCTAGAAACAACTAAACAGGGAGACAAGGAGCTCTAATATCCTTTGTAAACATGACTCATTCCAACTCTCTTATTCAAAATTAAACCTTTTGTCCCCTTCCATCACTGTCTCTGGGGGCCACCTGTCTGTGGTGGGTCTGTGATATCTCAAAAGGTTCTGCAGTCCCACACCAAGCCTGTGACAGAGAATACATGAATCCCCTGTGAGAAGGAATTCAGGGAGGCCACAAAGCTCTGCTTCATCAGTTCTTACCATCCCGCTGGGGAGAGTAAAACTCTTAAATAAACTCTATAAAGTTGTCTTTACTCTTCTAATTACAACTGCATTGTTGAGCAATCAAGTACGTGATTTCTAACAACCCCAGCAAACAGCCATTGCCTCAGTCTCTTAAAATTTGGTTTGGAGCAAGCTGTAGGTTATGCAACCCCTCATCCGATCAGTATGTACACAGGCAGTATAATGAAATACCTGGTCCTTCTCTCAAATGTAAAATCCATTTATTTTCTTTAAATATGGTATCCCAACACATTCTGTTGCTTTTTGCTGCGGCATGCTGTGTTAAAGTTTGATAGATTTTTCTCATTCAAAATGGGACCTTGATCAAAGATTGCACTTTGCTCAGAAATACTGAACTCTGGAAATGACCCTTTTGCAGTTAGTGATAAAAATTATTATCTAGTGATTTGGGGTTTTTTCCATGTATTCCACATATCTCCATTTCAATAGTCTTTCTATCAAAGGCATTGGGTCCTCAACACATTGATTTGCTTATTTCAGAACATCCAGCACAGATAATTCTCAGTTGAACCACAGGTTGAATAGGTTTGTATTGTCTGGATCACTTACAGAAGTGCTCTAGGGATTCACTGGTGGACTCTTTGTTGTGCTGTTCCTGGAAAGTTCACCTCTGCACCGAAGTCTGTCACAATCTGTTGTAAAATTGAATTTAAAAAAAAAAAAATTAAAGATATGGTTGCTTTGTCATCCTGGAGACTAGATCCAGAGAAAATAACATTACAGCAGGTATTGAATTCTTTGTTTCTATTTGTACCAGAAAGACCCATAAATTTAGTAAATGAGTCACAGCAACAAAAAAGCAGGTTGGATTTGAGTCCATGTCCCTGTGTAGTGGAATATGCATTTGTGAAAAACACTGTCCTGAGAAAACATTTTTGCTGAAATGACTACAAGGCTGAGACTGCACAAGAGCTGTTTGTGGCTTCTCTTATGTAAATCCAAAGAAGACCCTTACCTCAGATGCTGTTTGCCTTCTCTGAAGCTTGCTCACAACAGGATTGCACACTCTGGGTCTCACACTTCGTTTCTCTTGTTAGTACTGGGATTTGGATGGAAACATGAAATTCAATTCAGATTACAAATATCACTTGCTCCAGAGCACAGGTAACCTCTTACGTGGAGCATCCAAAAATGGAGTAGATCCCTTACAGTGCTGATAGCTCCCCTGACAGGCAGCAAGAAGCTATTTTGTCCATATATTTCTGGCATATAATGATGTTGGTGGAGATCTCTGCTCACATTCTAGAGATGTGTCTGGAGTTTCCCAGGAAAATCAGGCCATCAGAATCACTTCCCATTTACCAGCAGCTTTCTATGGTCACCACTCACTGGCAAAAAAAAAGAAAACACAGTTTGATCTACACAATTCTTTCACGTCAGTTCTCCTTGTTCACTTGCACCCTGGTACCTCTAAGTTCCTACTCATCATAGGGTACAAACACATATTACAGCAACTATGTTGATAACCTCAGTTGATAAATCAGAGAGTTCATCTGTCTTTGGGAAGCCATTTCTGCCTCCATCTGCAAGGAAGCACCCCCAGGTTACCCAGGTGCTAAGGATAACAGAGCTCTCTCTGCCTGCCCCATGGGAGACCGCACCCAACTCATCAGAAAGGAGAGGCAAAAGTGGAAGTTTTTCTTGCCTTTCCCTCTACTTCAAATATCCTCAAAGTGAGAAACTGGCTTCCTCAGAGACTAGGGGCGTGCGGTCTGCTTTGGTGGCTGGCAGCAATGAAAGTCATGTAAATTCTTTGGATTTTGAGGCATCAGCCAAGGCAAAACCTTCTAAGAGTGGAGCTGGCATGTGCATGACGAGCTGATGAGCTGCATTGGCCTGGACAAACATGACTTATGAATATACAGAGATGTGGCCATGGGTAAGCCTGATGCAATGATGCAACAAGACCACAGGTCCTGAACTGGCAAGGGAAGTGCATTGGGAGGCAACTCACAGTTAGGAGCCTAAAGGGGAAGTTTCTCATCCCTGCCACCAAGGGGTGAGCCCACTGAACATGGCAAAAGAAACATTGCTGCCACTGAGTTACAGTGGTCTGTTTCAGGCATCTGTGGATCAGAATGTTAAAAAGAAGACAAAGCTGTGAGTGGATCGCCCATATAAAATGAATTTGCTATTTCACTCTATTCTGTTCTTAGTAGAATACAAACTGACTAAAATTGTAGCTGAAATTCGAAACACAGGATATCTGAGTCTGCATTTAGTTAAGTATTTCATCCATGCCTTTAAGAGATACAAACTCATAAATATCTGAGGATAGAGTGACATAACTTACTCTGCACGCATGGAGATGTAAAGAGAGAAACTACACGTTGTGAGTGTTACAGCACAGCATTTAACAGTATGGTAGGGATCTCAGCACTGAAAGCTATAAAAATAATATAAAAACCTAGACTCAACTTTTAGTATTGTGTGTTTCATCATATTCAAACTTGAATTATAACTTATTTATTGTTCTGTTTTGAATTCCTAACCCAGACAAAAATTCCAGCAACTGATTTCACAAAAGCCTCAGTAAGGCATTGAGAACTGGAACCATTGTTTTTATATGGTAGTTTCACAAACAGATGGGCATGTCTTTGAATGAAACCAATGGGAAAATTAAGCATTGCCTTCTGGGAATATTAAGCATGGAGATCATTAGCTGATCTCCAAGAACACAGCTTTGTGTCAGGTTCTATTTTCTTGGGTTTTGTACATAAACACTGCATGTGTATGTGGGGCTATTGGTGGAGCAATTCACTCTCATACTGACTCTTTTAAAATATAATTTAGGGGCTTAAATCAGGACCAGTTTTCTATTTCCATCATTCTTTTTTCTCTTAGAATTCAGTTTTCATATGGGGTTTTCAGAAGTATGGGTACCTGGGATAAGGAAAGCAAAGGGAAAGAAGAAGCTGTATGGGGAACGTGAAGTGCATTTTTGGTTCCTGCCTGGAGCAGAGATGACAGCTGGGATTCCTGTGTCTACTGTGGGAATGCTTGTGGGCAAAGTGCCATGCCACAGGCTATGGCATAAGCCATTGAGAAGTGAAAGAGAGAAAACCATGTTAAGATCTGCAAGTTACTTAAAATGTAAGGAAAGAAAACTTTGCATGTCTTACACAAAATATTTAAAAACTAGATTAAAAAAAAAAAAAAAAAAAGTCTTTTGGGGGGTATTCTCAGTAGCTTCACATGGCATATTTCCAAAGTGTCTTTTAGAAATAAGGAAGATTTATTTAAAGGTGCCTGTAGGGGGAGATGGTTGCCCAGGAGACTGGCAGTAAACATTTCATCTCTAGGTCACCAGCCCAAGCAAGCCCTGCTCACTAGTGGCCAGAAGTCTTTTATTGTCATTAGGAAAGGACATGAATCATCTGAAAGTCTGTGGAGACATGAAAATGTCTGGTTCAATAACATATAAATTATTTTCTCATAATCCTTTTGAGGACTTCTGAAGTACACACAAACACAAACATCTTTCTGAATGTTTATACAAACACAAGTCTAGAAAATCTTAGTAATTTTAATTAAAAAAATAAACTCACTAACTACACCAACGAACTTAAAGTCTTCCTTCCCCTTCCTTCTTTCTCTCTTCTGTCTTTTGTAAACACTTTCAAGTGACTTGTGAAGTCTCTTAAAGAAGACACAAAACGTTTTTAAGAAGGCTTTATCATCTGTTTTCTTTTAAAGTATAGCAGACCATTGGAATTTTGAAGAAAGAGAAATTCTGTTTAGGACCCTTTTTCCTCTAGGAAAGCAGTAATAAACACAGCACTAATCAAAACGTTTTTCAGCAGCCACTTTCTGAAGTGTATTGGAGCAAGGCATGATATGCTAAAACACAACTTGATCAGATTTGATTCAGGGTGATGTGTTTCTTTAATCCACTGGAGAAGAGAACAAAGCTTAAATTATTTTATTTAATAACAAACAGACAATAGTATCAATAGTACTTCCCATTTAACTTATGGCAACCATTAGTGTATTCTGTGTGCGTACCCAAGAAAAAGAGACTTTTTCCCCATTTGGTTGGTTTCATCTTTTGAAACATGTCTCCACCAAAAAGCAGATTTCAATTTCCTTCAGGGACCACAAAGTACCCAGCTCTTTTCCCCTCCCTCAATGTGGTTAGAAGTTTATTTTTCAGTTGTGGTAAGTGCTTTGCACCATATTTATCTGCATGTTGTTTGTCTTAGGAGTGGAGCACAGAACACATACTATTTTCAACATAGCCTTCTACCAGGAGAAAGACTAACAAGTAAAAGACTGTGCAGAGAGAGTATAATAAAATTGTTATGGGTAACCATACTGGTTGAATCGGAAAGTCTGTGACAGTCTCTAGACCATAGCTGAGGAGCCTCTCCTGCAAGAAATATGCATCTGAGGCATCCATGCAGGCCCAACTAGCTGTGGATCTGGGTCACTTTTGGTTTTGCAAGTAACCCCAGGAAAATCACTCTACTTTCCAGAAACTTTGTCCACATAAGGGTCATTTTCTATATAATTTCAGCCCTTGATTCTTTCAGTGGTCTTGCAGCTTGTTAGGACTGACATGTGTACAGAGTTCTCTCAGTCTTTCATGTTGCTGCAATGGCAAATTGACACTGACAGCTGCTGAAAGCATAAAGTCTCATGGAAAGTGAGCGAGCCATCCTAGGAAAGCTCCTGGCTTCTGTAATCTGTTTGTGTCATGATTCTGCCACCAGCAATTTAAGTAACTCCCATGCCTTTTTAAGCAATTTGCAGTTATATAAGCCTGAATATGACTTGGAAGCTCTGCCTTCTTTTGGAGGACATGAGAGCTGGTGGTGGAAGTGATCATTGTAATGAGATGACAAGGTTTGTTATCTTCTTTTCTTCTATTTACTCTGAGGTGAAGAAAGAAAATAATAGTTAAATCAAAATTAAAATACTTGGTAAATATGTTTGTGAGTGTGAATGCACACAGACATACTCTTCACACAGTTCTCCATATTAAAAATTCCAATTCTTCTTCCTGAAGAATTATCTTCATGAATGGAGAACAAATATTGGAAGGAATCTCTAAGTACAGTCTTAGAAATATGAGAAATATTATTTTAATTCATGGCATATTAATTTCTTGGGAACATCTGTTTAGTGCAAACATCCTATAAAAAAGTGGAACAGGACGACCAAGTAAATTTTATTTTAAAGCAGGAAAGAAGCAGATGAAATTTAGGTACTTTCAGATACAACTCAGGAGGAAAAATGTGCATGTCTCTTGTTCATATGTAGAAAGAAAGTTTTGCTTATTTCTTGATTTGTCAGGTTTGCTTTGAATTTGCTCTATAAGATTCTGGTCTTTTTTTGCTATGGGAACTACTGTAAATTTTGCAGCTGTGGTGATTCCAATCCCACTTTCATTACAGTATTGTTCTTCCATCTTCTGATACTGTCATGTTGAAATCAGAATAAAATCAGTGTGTTGCTCAGTCTTGCCTCAGCATCCCTCTTACACATTGCTGCTCTTTCTCTGGAGTGACTGCTGGAGGTATTCCAAATGCACTTTTCTGAAAAAGGATTTTTGTTTCTATTTGCAAAAATCCTGCCCTGGCTTGTTGTTGTTTTTTCACCCCCACCATTTTTCACCCTTGCTTAGTTATTTTACCTGTGCGACAGAAAGTACAATAGATTCTTTGCTTTCTGTAGTTGCGTATGTATTTGTCATCCTCATACAGAGCTGCATCAGACAGTATGACCAGCAGGTCAATGGAGGTGATCTCTGTCTCTGCTCAGCACTGATGAGAGCACACCTGGAGTGCTGGGTCCAGTTCCAGGCTCCCCAGTACAAGAGAGATGTGAGCATCCTGGAACCAGTCCGGCAAAGGCCACCAAAACTGGTCATGGGATGCAGCACAGGACTTCTGAGGAAAGGCTGAGGGAAGTGGGCCACTTCAGTGTTAAGAGGAAAAGATTTGGTGGGATCCTTGATGGGAACTTTTAATTTGTAATGACCTTTTCGTATAAGCAATGATACACTAAAAATGAACATAATTTCAAACTTAGAAAGAAAATAAGGCAGCAGATATGTCACATCAGCCTGATGAGGTTTCCCACAGCTACAAGAAAATACTGGTAAGGTAACTAAATCTTGGAAAACTGTGGTATTTATTTCACCAATAAATGTTGCATCCCACAATAATAAAGGAATGTCAGATAAAAAATTGTCCCACTGCATTTTGAACGTAATTTGTCTAAAGTTCTGACTTGAGAGGGAAGCTCAGGATTTGAGTATACAACATGTGCTTCCAGAAGTTAAAATACTATGGCTGAAACAGTGACAAAGACATCAAAGACATCTTATACAATAAATTGACACCATAGACTTCCAGGATTTTTGGAAAATTGCCTTTTTTTAATCAATTATTGTTTTGGGGGGAGTGAGGGGGTCATGAGCCACTTAGAATTTACGACACTGAGGTAATATTACTATGTATATTGGATAACATTTATGTGTATTGTAATTTCATAAAATGGTAGAATGGTTTGGGTTGAAAAGGACCTTAATGATCATCTAGTTTGAACCCTCCTGCCATGGGGAGGGACACCTCCCAGTAAACCAGACTGATTAAAGCCCCATCCAACCTAGTCTTGAACACTTCTAGTGATGGGGCATCCACAGCTTCCCTGGACAGCCTGCACCAGTGTCCCACCACCCTCACACTAAAGAATGTCTTCCTAATAGGTAATATAAACATACCCTCTTCCAATATGAAACTGTTCCCTCTTGTCCTGTCACTACACTTCCTGATGAGGAGTCCCTCACCATTTTTCCTGTAGGCTCCCTGGAAGCTGCCATTATGGGCTTCCTTTAAAAGGTGAATTTGCCCCACAGGTGGGAAAGTTTTGTCTTTTTTTTTTTTTTTTTTTTTTTTTTTTTTTTTTTTTTTTTTTTTTAAACCTGAACAACTTTGAAGAAAATATTGAATGAAAATGGGTGAGAACCTAAATGAACATGAACTGACAGGGCTGCTGTTTTCAAAAGTAGTTTTAAATTAATCTACAATCCAGTTCCTTTGCCCACATTGGTTTTTTGTTTCTTGTTTTGGGGTTTTTTTTTGCATGTGCATGCATGTATGTATTGGTTCTTTGTATTAGCCTACAAAGAAATGTCAGATTTAAAACTGAAATAGTGGAATTTCAGCAAGTCTAATAACTCTAACAAAAGCCATATTCCACAAAGCTCTTTCATCTAAATCCCTCTTTAAGCATCATTGAGAACTATTAAGGGTTACAACACATGACTTGAAACAAAGATGAAGTTAACAGATTTTGTGGGGTGGGGGTAATTCAAAATTAATAAAAAAAAAAAAGCAATTACAGCCTTTGTAAAATAATTTCTAGGACAATTCCTGCTGATATAAATAAAACTCTTGAATGAGTGTAAACTGAATTGATATTAAAAAATATCTACAGTTAAGCCAGAAGTTTTTTATATTGCAAGCCTATAAAATACTCTGGTTTAGGGCCATTTCCAAGTTTTAAAAACTTGTGATTAAAAGACAGACTTTTTTTTTTTTAATAACTAGTTTCATGTCAGAGGGAGTTTAGGGAATTTTCATGATAAATTGTGACACTTGATTAATGTGAAAGCTGAACACTCTGTTTTCTTTCACTTTGTTTCACATGAGCTAACCAGATCCTGGGCTGCATCAAGAGAAGCGTGGCCAGCAGGTCCAGGGAGGTGATTCTCCCCCTCTGCTCTGCTCTCGTGAGACCCAACCTGGAGTTCTGTGTCCAGTTCTGGAGCCCCTGTTACAGGAGGGACATGGACGTGCTGGAGTGTGTCCAGAGAAGGGCCATGAGGATGATCAGAGGGCTGGAGCACCTCTCCTATGAAGACAGACTGAGAGAGTTGGGGCTGTTCAGTCTGGAGAGGAGAAGGCTCCTAGGAGACCTTATTGTAGCCTTCAGTATCTGATGGGGCCTACAAGAAAGCTGATGAGGGACTTTGTAGGATGTCAGGGAGTGATAGGGCAAGGGGGAAGGGATTCAAACTAGAGGAGGGTAGATTCAGATTGGAAGATAGGAAGAAGTTCTTCACCATGAGGGTGGTGAGACACTGGAACAGGTTGCCCAGGGAGGTGGTGGAAGCTTCAACCCTTGAAGTTTTTAAGGTCAGGCTGGACAGGGCTCTGAGCAACCTGATCCAGTGGGAGGTGTCCCCGCCCATGGCAGGGGGGTTGGAACTACATGATCTTAGATGTCCCTTCCAACCCTGAAAATTCTGTGATAATATTCTTCAGTTGGAAGTTGAAAGTTTGGAAACAGAAAATCTTACAGGAGCCTTCGAACCCTAAAATTCTATGACTCTATGAACCTGGTGTCTTTCAGGCATCATTTTCAAACAAATTCACTGTTGCCAGGAAGCTCATCTCAACCACACAGAGCAGTGAATCCTGCATGATTATGGTTTATGGAATTTGCTCCCCTGCCCCCCAGCTTTCCCAGTGCCTGATCCCCTCAGCATCCAGCAGCCATGTTGCAGAGCACCTCAGGCCTGGGCTGGTTCCTACCAGACTGCTCAGGCTTGGGTGTGAGGTTGGGGTGGAAGCCTTGGCAAGACCACCGTGGTCCCCCTTCAGGAGTGCTTGGGAGGAGGAGGTAGCAGAGCCATTGGTGACTTGTCCTGATGTTAGTGCTTGTCCCCCAGGGCAGAGGGATCTACAGCGAGCAGCTGCTCATGCCAGGCACAGCCAGGCTGTCCTATGCGATGCTGTAACACCGCATCAAACTGCAACTTGGCTTTCAAATCATACAGACTGAGGTTTTAATGTAGGTTTTATTTACACATAAACCCCCAGTTCATTACAAGACCAGTCTGGACATAAACTAGAGCTTCACTGCTTGGGAAAATGGTATGTTACTACCAATAGTGAACCTGTTAGCAGCTATCCACTCTGCCTTATGTGAAGATGCTGGATAATGCTAAATACTGCAGATGATGACACGTAATTAAATGAAAAGGTCTACAACCTAGCTAAACCAAAGAAACTAGCAGCTTTAGCTGAAAATGCCTGAAAGCAGGAAGAGCTCCAACAGTAATGATGTGGATATTTGGGTGGTCAGCTATTTTTGCAGTGTCGTGGTTACTGTGCATACGTATGAAATTTGTACACTCATCTGTGTAGCTAATTAGCAAATGCATGATACTATATTTTAGAAGTATGTTGTTTATAGAGAGAGACTGTCTAGTGACTTCTAGTTTCTAGCTGCAGGGTGCTATACCCATTGCTTGATGTTTGGCCAGTATTCTGCTGCCTGTCACACTGCCTGAATGAAGGAAATTTGAGTAATAAATCCGATATCAAGTCAATTTTGTAGCAAAGGGGGGGATCTCATGTCTCCAGTTGGTGGGTGGGGTAGCCCTGGGAGAAAAACTCATTTCCAACTCCTAGGAATCCTAAATCCATGCCAACGCCTGCTCCAGGAGACCAGCATTGTCTCAAGCACTGATTCGAATCAGAGACCAACGCAGCGTCTCCCTTGTTCATGCTCAGTTCAATTTATCCAGCAGCTCTCTCAAAAGAACTGAGAGTGCCAGTAGTGTGTGCTGGTCACATGAAGTCTTTGCCTACACAAAGGCATGTGTAGGGCGTACTTCTGGGACAAAACTTTTGCCTCAAGGATCCCAGATCTCTCTTGTGGACATCTAATGCCTCCTAACATGACAATAACACTCTCTCAGTCACAGCTCCTTAGTTCTTTTTGATCTCTGTTCTTTACTGCAGAACCCACCATGCAGTTAGAAAACTGGATGCTACAGGCTTCCCAACAGCACCAGGAAAAATTTAAATGGAGATGTCTGATCTGGTGGTGTGTATTATATTTTTATGGGTTTCACTACACTCCGTAAGACTTCTCAGACTTAATGATCCTGGGAGAAACTTTTCCTTAGATCTTTTCAACAGCTTTGCAAGCAGATAGTATGCTGAACTCAATAGAAAGTATTCCAGACTGAAACCTGCTGAGGGTACAGGGACCTTCCCTTCATCTGACCAGAAGGGAGCAGCTCTTAAGCAGCCCTAGGAAGAAGTAAGGAGATCCATGTGATGGTGATTGCCCTGTACCATTAGTTGTCATTTCTACTTCCGGAGACCCATAGTAAATGTGATGTCAAGAGGCCAGTGTTCTATATTCTCCTTGTATAATGAGAATAGCTACCTAAAATATAAAGCAGCAGCGGATCACACTCAGTATCTCTGCTGAAACTGAGAGAAAATTAGGTTGTTCAACTTCAGTTACTTATTCAGGAATTTGGCCAAGATAACAAAGCTGGTGTCATTCTTGCCAAACTTATGTCACAGGATATTCATGTGGTCAGCACCTTGGCAGCTGCATTGTACACAGCCTCTGTTTAGATAACTCTTTTCATACAAATACTGAAGAAGGACCTGGCTTTTGCATACAAAGTAATTGTGAATCAGAATGTGCTTGTTGCATGAGTGCAGCAAAGTACTTCTGAATTTTTTTTCCTCCTCCTTGTTAATCAGCTACAATCACATGGGATAGCCAGGGTGTAGTGCAGATGGAAACAATCAAGGATCAGGAAAATATTCAGTTTCACTTAGATTTTTTTTTCCTCAAAACTTATAGTTTGATTTCTCTTCTTTTGATCTTCTCCAATATCTTGTAAAGCAAGATTATTCTCTTCTCCTAAGAACATCTTGACTACAGGTTGGAAGTAGAGGTTTAAGTTCAACAGAACCATTGAGTTTTCTCTCTAAAGAACTTGACAATTCTGTTGAACTTAAACCTCTACTGTTCTGATGACTAATGGGCCAGCTTGCACAAGATCTGCTAAGGTATCTGTTTATTTTCAGAGAAAACAGTTAATATCCATATAAATTGTTTATACATGCACAAATAAGGCAGGAAAGAAATGCTCCGAGCTAACTCCTTATGCCTGATTTACCCTTGCCTCATGGCAAGAAGAAATACTGAGGAGTCACCGCAAATCTCCTTTACCATTCCTTGTACCAAAAGTTTGTCCTCATCCTAAATCCCATGCAAGGAGTGCCAGCACAAGACATTTGGGGGCCAAGCTGAGAAAGTGAGACAAAACACCTAAAGGAATTTCATACACTGCTGGTTTTGTAGCTGGTCATTCCAAAAGGGGTGCATGTCAGAATACTGGTATTCTACCAAATTGATGCATATCAGACCTCAAAAATCCCACATCATTAGCATTAGCTCAAGGATATATTTCCCTGTTAACCTTAATATAAGCCAGTATAGAGGGAAAAGTACCAAAGGGAAGGCATGACAGATGTGAGTCACCTCTATTAACTTGCAAAAGTCATGTACATGTGTCAAAACAGCATATTAAAATGGATTAGCTATTCATACAAATAGGAACAACATGTGCATTTGTTTCAGCTAGGATAAAAATCACAAAGGCAATCAATTCTCATAAAGCATATGTGAAAAAAAAACTTGGCACAAAAACCAGCTTACCCCAAGTGTTCAGATGCACATTTCAAGTACACACATTATTTTTTCAGCTTTCAGGTTACTAGTCTGCTCCAGCAGACCATGAGAAACCACAATTTGAAGGGAGAAATAATAATTTTACACTCCCAATTTATTCTCTAAAGTAATTATTTTTTATCTTGTTTGAATTTTTTCCCATGTGGCCTTAAATTCTATTCATGCAGCCATGCAAAAATGATGTTAAAATGCAAAGTAAATATATTGTAATAAATACAGTTTTCTGGATAATAAATATACATTTGGGCATTTTTCCAAGGCTCTTTTTAATGATAATTTTATCAAATACAGAGGTTCCACTTAACATGAATACAGCACATTTTCCAGCAGTTAGACTCCCACTGCCAACCATGCATGACAGCCATTTCGAAGGTTGGACCATACTCACTCAAAAGGTTTTGGACCCATAGAAGAACGTTACAGCTTAGACAAGCAGAAGTATTTTGGTGTTAACTCATATTCTTAGTAATTTTCTCCTTTCATTGGGATTTTGTTAACAGCCACCAGTCATGTTTCAGAGATGATAAGAAGTGTCACTTTGCTCATTGGTTCTCACATTCAGCAGAAATTTGTTGTTTAAGAGCATGAAACCATGTCACATGCAAAAGTCAGAGTAGAAGAGCATGATATCCCTTGGTAGAGATGCAATTCCTTAGCTCCAAGTTCACTTCCACAAGCTCTCTGTCAAAGCAGGGGATCACAGTCACAGCTAGACAGACACTCAGCCTTGCTGCATTATAGGCATGCTTTCTGAAAAGTAATCAGATAAAAACATTTGAGGTGGATAAAATCATAGTAGACGATTCTCCCTCATTTCCTCTGACAGCTCAGCATATCCTCATATTGCCCACTCTGAAATTAGATCCCAGTGTCCTGTTTATTTCAATGGCAATTACAAACTTACAGGACTAAAGTATTGCTTTGGAAAACAATTTAAAAGCCTGAGATATTATTTTGGTCACATTTTGGGTATGCCCCCTTGCAATTGCAATGAGGCAGTCACGGTCACCTTGTTTGCAAGCATGAAAGTGGAACACGTCCTCTTCTGAAAGAGAAGCACTTATGCCTTGTGCAAAATGCAGCAACTGCATCCACTCACATCCCTGAGAGCAGAATCTTACTACTAGCAGAGACAAGCTGAGTGGTAAGGCAGGATAGGAGCTCAGGGTTTGCTGGTGAATTTCATTAAGTGTTGGCTTTATTCAGTCCTGGGTACGTGAATACCCACCCTGGGTATGTGGGAGAATGTGATAAAAACACAACACCAGGTTTGAGGCTGGGGCCATACATGGAGTTTGCTGCCTGCTGCTACTGAGCCAAATTAGCTCTGCTGCTGGTATCAGTAGCAAAGGATCCTCAGGTACCTGGCTGATAAACCATCTGAAATCTTTCCATTGTTTTCAGATAACGTCTCTTCTCAAACATACTTAAGTTGGTCACTTTAATGTTTCCCCTTAAATGCCGGAAATCAAGTGAATTACAACCAACCTCATCCATCCCTGAGCTTTTTTTGCATTCCTGGAATTCAAGGGTGGAAAAAGTTCTCTTTTTTTAATTAACCGAAGAATGAGATTCAGCATCCAGCTGAGTCGTGGGGTCTTTTTTTCCAGTGGAATCAATTCTCCTACAGCAAATAGACATTTGTGCTGGAAATGCCGACTCGGGAGAAATCAGAAGGCTGTGATCAGGGATGTCAAGAACACCAGAGATTAATGTTGCATTAAATCCTTGTGGTTGAAAAGAAGCCACAACAGTCAAGCCCCTTCTCTCTGGACAGCCGCTATGCTTCATTGCCCTCCGGTTTCTCCCTTCTTTCTCATATTTCTCAACGTGAGTGCATAAGTGTGTGTGCATACACATATGTGGGAGGGTGCTAAGCTGTGCTCTCATTACGCTTCGTTTCCTGTGGTAGTGCCTGTTTTCCTCCCTGCTGCTTGTGCTGCCGTGCCTGCCAGCAACATCTATGCACACTCAGTGAATTATGTGGAGCTGCCTCAGAAGCCAAAGGAGGAGGTGACAATTGGTGGACATCTTTCTCTGCCTGACAGGATACACAGAAACAGTCCAGCTGGACAGACTTCTTTCTGTGCTGAGAGGACCAGCAGATTATTTTCGCAGTTTACTGGCTTGAAAGCTCAGCATTTTTATGTCTCACTGACTAAAAAGCTATTGGGCACAAAATCCTGAGAACATGAGAAGCAGCCTTGGAAAACGGTGTTTTTTCCTCCCCCTATTTTTCCATCTTCATTTCAGCAGGCAAAGAGTATAGTCAGTGCTGAAAGGAGAGGTATAATAATACTGGTAATTTATAAGCTGGCAGTAGGACGCAGTTTATAAAGTAAAGAAACAGCCATTCAGGTTTCTGAAAATCCCTGTAATGAGTACAATTGTAGCTGAAGTTGTTTTGCCTTCCTCCTGTCTCTTGAGAAAGCTCAGCTAGAAACAACCAGTGATGGAAACTGAAGTGGGCTTTATTTGCAGAGATGGTCCCTGCAGCTCGTGCAGGCACAAGGGTGAGGAAGAATAAAAAGCAAATCCTGCTGCTGTGCCTGCCGTAGTTACAAGTCTTTGCTTTCTCAGCATAAGGTAATGCTGCACCTTTCAAGATATGGAAATAACTTTACCTCTTAAAAAAACTTAAAGGTTGCAGTTCTTCCAATGAAACTAAAGCAGGATGCGCAGGAGGGAGGGTCTGTCATCCTGCTCATAGTGGCCCCCTTGCCAGTGTGGGAGCAGACTACTTGTTTGTGTACCTGCCAGTGAGTTTCCCGCCAAAGGCCACTTGTCTTGCTCAAAAGACCACTTAGTCCTCAGTGGAATGATCTTCTTGGGCTGGACCCTCATAGTTGATACTTTGTACTGCTTCTCTGAGGACTTGTCCAGGAAAAAAAAAAAAAAAAAAAAAAAAAAAAAAGTCTGGTCCTCACTCAGAGATCCCAGTCTTAGCAGGAGCATCCCTAAGGAGCTGACCTCCACATGGGCCATGGGGTGTCCACAGTCCCACAAGAAACACTATCAGTAATAGTGCTTATGCTGCGTATTGCCAGAAGGTCCTTAGAGATAGTCCTGACACCATTCCTAAAGTAGCAGACATGCTATAAACCCCCTTTTAGGTATCTGTGAGGCATCTGCACTCACAAACTTTTGGTTTGAAAAGACACCGGAGGCTCTCCACTGCAGCAGCCTTTGCAGAGGAATTGTCCTACAAAGCAGTTGTTCTCCCCAAACCTTGGGGAATAGTCTTTTTCCATTACAATCACTGTAAAGCCAGTGACCTAAATGCAGCCATGCTAGCACAGTGGATGCATAAGCAGCCCTCCTGTATCATCTTGTTTGTGAAAAAGAAGCCACATTTTGAATCAGCATGTCTCAGTGCAGGCTCTTTGGGCAAAGGATATGGGACATACAAGTGATACATCCTTTGACAGAAAATCCTGGTGTCTTTAAGCAAGTCAGAAGAACTTATTTGTCATTTATGCATTTGTGCATCTGCATTTATGCAGATTTCTTAAGCCAGACACTGTGATCAGTTCTGATTGAACATTGGATTCGTAATGTGATTATTCAAATGTTTGAGCTGGGACACAGTTCAACACTTCCCTGAGTTTGGCATCATATAGTCAATCACCACAATATCTCCCATGATGAAAAACATAAACTCAGTGTTGCTCACATCATGCTGGAGTCTGTCAAGAATGCGATGGTGCAGATATGGATTCCTCTTTGCCTGGTGTATGAGTGAGCTCTAAGATCACTTCAGGGGGTTCTCCATGTGTCTTTGGTGAATATTATCTTGGGCAAAGAGCATATTCCTATTTATTTCTCACCTGGTAAAAAAATCACCTTTCCCTAGTGTTATGATGCTATAACTACTTGTCTTGTTTGTCCTAGAAATACTTACATATATCTTGTAAAGAAAAAAAATCATCTTGAGGTTTGTGTTGGGATTTTTTTTGTTAGGGTTTTTTTTGTTGGTTGGTTGGTTGGTTGGTTGGGGTTTTTGTGTAAGCAGGGTTTCATATCTGCAATGCAGATTTGTTTGAAAGTGGGAAATCCTAAAACAACCTTACGCCAGAAAGTAAGACAGAGAGATAAATGCATCTTGAATACAAGAAACCTTGGTGCCGGAAAATGAACTGTGTTTTTTGTATAGTCATGCTCCATATAGTAAAATAAATGCTACAAATCTTTATATCTGACAAGCTTAAGGACTTCTTTTTGTATGAAAGATTCAATTTTCTCTTTTACCATTCTTTTTTCAAAAGAAGCCACACTACAAAATAAAAGATGCACAGAAACATGCATGGATATAAATAAAGATGGGGTGCAACAGATCTGGGACACATTATCTTCCAGTGGAAAAAAAGAAACAACTACAAAAATCCCAACTCATAGCATTTTACATTGTCATTCCTAGGAATGGAAGTTCTAGATCTCTGTATGCAACAGACTGTTTTTGTATATCTACAGTCTTTCTAAGATTCATACTTTGAATGAAGTCATGTTGTCTAATCTAAGTAAGTTGGCCTAAGAGCATTCCAAAATTAATTTTAAAGTATGTCTCCATAGTGTTAACTTAGATATAGAAGGTATTGCTTCTCTAAGACCAGGAAACTTTACAAAATTAAATTTTACTGCTTGAAGAATTACTTATTAACCATCCTACATATATAACAAATGTTAAATAAATGCAATAAGAATTTCCATGTTCCTCTGCCATGTTCCTGTATCTGCCATCATGCTATTTCAAAGAAACTTCTCTGTATGAAAATGTTTCCCAGACCTAATCTGGTGGAAAGGCAGGAAAAGCATTACTGGCCAACCACTCTAACAATGATTTTGTGTCTAGGTTGCTCTCTTGCTGAGGATGGGGCAGGACCCAGCTTGCCTGTGGGAAGCGATCATGAGGTCTCTCCACCAGCCTCTTTCTGCTTTAGCCCATGCTTTTAATTACACCCACAAGGTTCTGGAGGGTCTCCAGGATGGCTTTCAGCAGTGTCTACACCTGGTAGGTTCATGTACAATGCAGCATTGCCCATCTTGAACTCATTTTGACCTGAGTGTCCTTCTGCCCCAGTTACTGGATCATGACCCCAGTTTCTGAAGTCCTCCCATGACAATTGCTTACAATGGATGGAGGCAGGTGAAGGAAGTTCACAGACCGAAGGAAAAAATGGAAGGAAAAGCACTCACTTTTATCTATTTCAGTAAAATTTGTAATTGCCAAATGCACCTTCTCTGTCCTGATGTGATAATCCTGACCCCTATCCTGCATGACCTGGACGCAGCCCTGAGAGAAGGAAGTAATTTATTTCAAGCCCTGTTGTTTTCATGTGTCTCAGCCTTGAGGCTGGCATCTGAGGCCACAGGAGAGATGCTTTTCACCTGCCTCTTGGCTCGTCTGCCTCCAGTCGCCTAGCAAGAGTAGCCAGGGACCGGGCAGCCACAGCAGGAGCCTCACACAAAGGGCTGACATGGGAGCACAAGCAAGGCTCATTTGTTTCACACCATTTCCCCAGCATCAGTGCTGACAGACAGACAGCCTCCCACCAGACCCCATGGGGCACCGAGCAGCCCGGACACCACGGGCACTCAGCTGGGAGGATGCCAGCCCTCTGCATCTCTTACCTGTTGCCTTAGAAACAAACAAAAGGAACATAGACTTTTTTATTTCCTCCTTTCTTCTACTTTTCTTCTTCTTTTTTTTTTTTCCCCCCCTCCTTCTTTTTGCTTCTCTGGTAATGAGCTGCATGCTGAGTCTCAAAGTGGGAGGGAAGAGAGAAGAGGGAAGATGAAAGGAGGGAGAAAGAGAGTGAGAATATAGAAGGCCAGAAAACATATTTTGAAACTAAATATGAAAACAAGAGTCATTGAGATCGCTACTGAGTTAATCTCTGATTCCCGCTCTTCCATGGCACAGGGTGGGAAGCCATGGCTGCCACACTGAGCAGTTTTATGAACCAGTGGTGACATCTGGATTACATTGAAGGATCTGAATGCTGGAACCGGACAACATTTGTTTTCTCTTGCTTGAGCCTGAATTAAAGTTTTAATTAAAGAAAGCTCAGAGATGCTTTCAGCAAGACTGCCCAGGGTCAGCATTTGGCCCACCCCCTGAAGTGATGGGTGTTTTTTGGGGGGAAGGAGGAGTTGCATAGTCTAAAGCAACAGAGACGGATTACACTCAGAAGGACCCTATAGCTGCCTTTGTGTATGTGGCAGCTCAGACCCCAAGGATCCCATTGCCTCCTGCATGCCTTCTCTTTTTCCAGCAGCTATTCCTACGGCTGATGAGTCTTGCTGCCCTTCTGCAAAATCTCCTCATTCTTCCCATGGCTCCTTCTTTGTTTAAAGTCAGTCTGAGGGCCCTCCTCTCACCATTCCCAATGAGGAGCACCACAGCAATGCTCTCTGCCACCACTGGCTGCAGCTCTGTTACTGCTTAGCTACTACTGTAAGCTATTAGTTCTCAAGCTGTTGTATTAGGCAATATTTTTTTTCCAGATAATTGTATTTCTGACTGTTCCTAAGTCTTTAGGATAATTTCTGAAAAAGAACAGCCCTATCCCAGCTTCTGAGTAGCCAGTACCACCACAATAAAATATTTCAGGCACATCATATCTCTTGAAATCCTTTGTGTATGTTCCCAGTTGCCATTAAAACTGCAGCAGCAGTTCATCTCTTCAGGGCTAAGAGAGTTTGGAAAAGCACCCACCACATATCCTATGCCTTTGATACAAAGAACACCCCATACAGCTGAAGCTGAGGCATTTCAGCCCAGAGTCATTATGTCAGAGTCAATCTGTAGCAACAACAGAAAAAAAGAAACCCAAAGCAGAACAGTAGGTTTGTGGGATCCCCTTCTACAAGGAATGGTATTAAAGGGCATTGGTCTGTTGGATGTAGCTGGGACTTCTAGATTGGCTGCTGGTGATGTCACAGCCACCTGTGTGCCCTATAAACCTATTTTTGTTTTTATGTGTAAATGATGTCATGCCTAAAAGCTTCCTCAGTCAGGGTTCATTATTTAATTTCTCAGGTGGCTTTGTGGTGTCTATGGCCACCCATCGTGTGTTCTCACTGCCCAGATATGAACTTCCTCTTAGGCCTTTTTTTCTAACTGGCATCTGCAGAATTAAAAGTCCACCGATCACTGTATGTCATGGGAACACTTGGGAAAGTATCTCTGGAATGATAAAACCATTTTGATCCCAAAATAATGCATGTGCTTAAACTAAGGCCTTCTCTGATAGAAAGAAGATGTTTAGAATGAAGTTTTGATATGGTGCCACATTAAAAAAAAAAAAAAAGACCCAGTTTTCATGAGCAAAATTGAAAAATAGCACTCATCGAGCAAAATAAAATCCTTGCTCTGCCTAATCTAATATTCTTCCATTGACATAATTTTATTCCCAAAGTTCTTTACTAAATGAGAGTGCATCTTTACTAGTATTACTGGGCTCTTAAGTCAGTTATGGGGGTGATTCTCACCAGTGCAGCCATGAGGCTTTATCTGTCTCCTTTGTCTTATCTATTGCTGATAATCCCATCTCACACTTTCTTCCAGGCCTTTTAAACTCACATCTTCAGTGTTGTTTGTTTTACCAAAATGTTTATAAATCTAAGGAGTTAATAATGAGAATCATAGAATCATCATGGTTGGAAAGGATCTTAAAGATCATCGAGTCCAGCTGCCAGTCCTACAGCAGCCTAACCACTAAATCATCTCCCAAAGTGCCACATCCATGAAAAACAGTTTCCTGAGGACAGAGGCTTTTCTACAGTAGTCCAACTAGCCCTGAGATATCAGCCTTTGCCATAATACTGCCTAGTGTCACAGTACCAAAACCAGTGGTTTCTGCCAATATCGGTGATTCCTCACTTTTTGGCAGACTGAAATATTGTGCCTTATTAGCAATTAAAATAAATGCAATGGAGGGAGCAGTATGGAGGTCAAATGATTACTGCATAAACGCTGATTATCATTCCTTAAATTGTGTAAATCCTTAAAGCCTGAAAGGATAATCTTCTCAAATTGCAGTTATTTTCATGAACCTGGAATCAAACATCTCAAATAAAATTAGCTTTTAGAAGCGCCTGGTCCAAAGCCCAGTGAAATCTATGAGAATCCACTGCATCCTAAAGATTTTGAGTAACCTTCCTCACTGCCGGAGTTAGAATTCCTACTGAGGAAACACAGTACAAAAGGCAATGGTAGATAAAAGCACATATTTATATAGGAAAGCAAATATATTTGCAACTATATTTTATGCAAAGTCATATCTTCTTCTACAGTAGTAAAGTTGCATACAAGGCACTTCAGACAGGTTATTTCGTTTGAGTCTAAAACTGAAAGAAGAACACATGGAGAGACATCCTCATCTCACAGCAGAAAATCTAAACAAGAGAATTTTTAATCTTCAAGGCTGTGAATGACTAAAAAATATTATTTATCTTCTGAAAGAACTTCAACAAAAAAATAGCATCATTAGAAAAATGGATGTTCATGGAGTAGACAATACAAGTGGTTCCTGTTCTTTCTCACAGTGAAAATGCTCAAAGAATGTTTTTTGGACAGGATTTTTACAGAAAATGCTCAAACCAGCATTTTGCTTTCACTCAGTTGAATTTAAACCAGAAATTAAACAGTGGCAATGAGAAAAAAAAGTCACAAGGAAACTTTTTGTCCTCAACTGTACCTTTTTCACAGGCATAATTTTTGCTGTGGAAGAAGATGCAAGGACAAAGATCTGCTGGGCAAGTGGAGATAGTCACAAGATTTAGTCCTGAACATTTCTGCCTGTATTTTTATTCCATCTTTTCTGCACCATATGTGTATTCACCAGGGTTTCATCACTGTAAACCTATTCCCCTCACTTTCCATCTGATTTTAATATCCTTGACTTATCTTATGTCTTCTAGTCCCCTGGTTGCACACTACTTCTACCCCTACTACTGATGATTATTTTCTAATCAGATTTATTTCTGGTGGGGCAAGGTGTGAATGGCATGGTGCAGGACTCAGCAAGATTGTGTTTTACTCCCAGCCTTCTCAGTGAGCTGGACATGACCTCCTACTTTACTTGTCTTCCCCCACTCCCCCCAGCACTTTTACCTAGCTAGAGGATGGCACCAAACAAAGATCATCCATCACCAAGACCAAGCTCCATGAACCCCTAAGACCTAGCCTGATGCCTAGGTTTGTCCTGGGGGTCTGAGTGATGTACCCAACAGAAAGAAATTGGGCGGTGCTAACATCCATCCAAAGGCTCCAAAGCAAAACTGATGGAGGGCTCCAACTTTGAGCTGGTACACTGGTTTTGCAGGAGTTTAGGCATTTAGGGAGGTGCTTCCTTTGCCTGACCTGCCAGCTTTGATGGCAATGCTTGGTCAGATGGAAAAGTCACCTCTTTTTCACAGACCTGCAGCTGAAATCCATCCTCACTGTGAAGGCAGCTGGGCTCAAGCCCTCCCCTGCACACACAAGGTCTGCTGCTTCCCAAGTCTCGAGATGTCAGCCCGGGGCCCCAGGGACTCTGTTGTGGAGGGCAAAAAATAAACATCCAAGCACCGCAGGCTGCCGCCGGGCACCCTGCATTCCCATGAGAAACTTGCAAAGCTGGATAAAATGCGTCACAGCCGCCTGCAAACCGGAGGCCTGAATGGTTTAAAAATACAGCCTGCTGCAGATTTCCCAGGCCATATATAGTTCACACATCTCATGGTAGCAGGAAGGAGCTGCAAAGACACACTGAGACACAGAGAAGGAAGAAAGTAACAGGGATGCGGCTGCCAGCGTGCAGCAAAAACAGGTTAAAAATAGCCTGGGCTGCAGCAGCTCCCTCCTAGCAAGGGGTGCAGGGCCATGGCTTTTCCCTGCCCTCCCTGGCCCATCTTTCAGCTGCCTGTTTTCTGGCAGGAAGAAAAGGCAGGAAGGAAGCTTTGGGTTCCTGTAGGCAGAAGGAGAGAACATGACAGCCCTGCCTGTTTGGAGACTTGGGTGGGCTTGCCAAGGTTTGAACAGACATTTTGGTGCTACGGGACCCCCTCCCTGAGGGATGGGCTGAGGGCACAGGGAGAGCACAGCCCTGGGAGGCCTCATTTGTGACCCCCAACTAGCAGCAGGTGTAACCCCAAGGGATGTGACACGGCGCTGCCCAGAGGCATGATGCCACACTGCCAAGAGGTGACAGCAGCCCACACTTTGATAAGGGCTTTGAAACAACTCTCACCTTCATCCCCATCCCCTGGCATGTCGAATCCTGATCTGGAGGCAAAGCAGAGCTACCCAGACCTACTCTGGTGAAATAAAGAAAAAACAGCTTGTTCTGCCCATTCCCTCTTCTCTCCTGAAGCCCAGCCTCTCCAGAGCCATTGCAAAGGGAAAGCAGACACATGCCAAATGGGGTTACCTCTCTGCAAGAATCTTCTCCACCAGTATCTCCTAGCCCAGTCCCTGTCATGGAAAAGGAGAATATGAAAACGTGTCCCATTGGGGCAGGGTGTGTGCCCCTGGCCTCCTGACATTGCCTGGATAGCTGGAATTTCCACCAGCCAGGTGAGCACCATCTGACCTGTAGGTTGGATGGAAAAAAAGAAGTGCTGGTATGTCTTCAAAAGCCATGCAATTCATTGCAGAGCCAGCTTTAATTTGCTTGCTAGAATACTGTGATTTTTTTTTCTTTTATTCTTGGTCACTTGCATCCTGCAGGTCTGACTGGCCCAGCCGCGAACAACTTCTGTCAACTCCTAGATGCCGACACGAGGCACTGAGAGGGGTCCAAGCCAAAAGCCCCAGATTCCAGACATCCCTGAACTTTGGAGAAGTTCAAATCAGAGCACACATCTTTAGTGAGAAGAGGAAAGCTGTAACATGATCCCAGCCCTGGGCAATAGAGGTAACACTCTAGTGTGGTCTGAAGGTGACTTCCAGAATATGCAGTGTGGAGCAGAGCAGAGGAGGAGGGGGAAAAGGATGGAGGCACTTTTCATATGTTAAAAACAAACAAACAAAAAATCTCTAGGAGAAAACTGAGTTTCTGCTGTCTGTGGGAGGGTGAGGAGGCTTGCTGACAGAATAAAGGAGTTTAAGAGAGGTGGCTGAACTCTGAATGAAAGAAGAAGTGATACCAAAGAGCCCTGCGGGTTGTCAGAGAGGTGTCAGAAGTTGAGAAGGAGCAGAAAGACCAAGAAGGCTAGCATTCAGGGAGATGTCCATCAGAGCACATCTGCACGTGTGCAAGGTCCTGAGACTGACAGCTGCAGTCAGGCTCACACACACCCCTTCCATGCTCTCTGCCTGCCTTTCACATGGACCAAAATCCTCCTACTTCCTCAGCTCCAGTTCTGTTTGCAGCAGAAAGATGCCTTCAGCTAGAAGAGCATTGCTAAGCAATTCTTGAATTCCCATTCCCATAAAGGCTCCTTGGATGGCCCACAGAAAGGCAGCAAACAGCCTGACTATGTTTGCCTAATGCTGTATTAATGCACTAGGTGTGCTTCACCATACCAGTCTCTGTGTGCCCCAGGAACAAACCTCACCCCAAACTCACAGGACACCAAGCTGCAAGACTGGGGAGCCCACCCTGCCAGATCACTCAGCGTTTAAGGTCAGAGCAACACACAGCTTAAGGTGATAGCAGCTCAGGCTGTGCTTGTAGGAAGGTGAGATGACAACCCCAAAGTGTGACCATGCATGTGGTGTGCACACAAGGGTGGCCACGTGCATGCCATGCCCTTCTCATGGGGCAGGGGAACAAACCCTTGGAGATACCTAACTTCCCTTCTGCCAGCTGCCAGGGACTCGTTAGGTGGGTTTTGTTCCATCCCACAACAACAGCCATAGGGAGTAAAGTATAGCTTCCTGTCTCTCACTTCTTCATCTCACCAGTACCACCACTAAGTAACTGAGAGTAACATGGAGCTATTGCTGGCCATAGGTGGATCTCACTGAGGTCATACTGCTTGCAGGTAATTTAATTTATTACCCTGGAAGGCACTTTGGGATATAGTGTGAGACGACCACTCAGAAAGTGCCAAAGCAATAATCCAAGTCAGGATTTTCCCTGGTAAGGTAATGTGTTCCATACTTGATGGGCTTCTGAGAAATAAAGCATCAGAGTTGTGCTGGCACTGGTGCAATGCTGTAAAGATTTCCAAATACATTGGTGGAAACAGAGAACGACTGTACTTTAGAGCTGAGTCTGCTTTCAGAGCACAAGAAGTTCAAGGAATTTATGTTTTTTTCTCAAAGCAACACTGAAGACAACAATCCCACTGTCTGGAAAGGCACTCCTCTGCCTGCCAAAGAGAAGCACCATTGCTTTGGGCAGCCAGGCAGCTCTCCCCAGGCAGCAGCAGGGTCACACCATCCCGCCCATCTTAGGACAGGAGCTGTACTCTAGGTGAACTCTACCAAATTAGCTGTACACGATGCTGCATTCCCTCCTTTCTCAGAGGATCAAAGTAGCTGGATTCAGTCCCAGCTTTCTGTAGATAAGCAGGTCACAGGACTAGTTTGCACCTCTTTGCTGCTTGTAATACACCATGTTACAGATTCCTCTGGATTTCCTAGTTTGTGTCCATATACACTGGATACTGGTGGTCACATTTTTTCCCTTAAGTCTTCTGAGCTAATCTGTGACCTGGGATACTTCTACAAACTCTCAACACCAGTACAGACTGCCTGGTAGTGTTACATCTGATTATAAACTTCTACGTCTGTTCTTGCCCAAACACTCTTTATGATTCCCTTGTTTTATATAAAAAGCTTGTTCTGTCCAATGAAAGGCTTCTCTCCCCAGCAGAGCAGCAGCAGCTCACCAGCCTATCTTGGATTAAACCCTTTCTGAATGGTGGAAAGACAAGGCTATCTGGTTTGGTAAGCGACGAGGCACCCCTAATGCCTAAGCAAAATGTGTGTGAACAATAGGGGGAAGGGGGAAGATAGTAATAATTGGAAATTCTTTTCACTTGTATAAAAGTGTTAATTAGTTGTTTATCTGCAGGCACACTGTGGGCTTCACAAAGGCGCACGCAAGTTACAGCAATTAATTACTAGCAGGGCCTGGGAGACTGTCACCTTAATTAAAATCTGTGTTCAAGAAGCAGCAATGGCTGATTCAAAAGAAAACAACAGAGTATGTACATATATATTCTTCTTTAAAAACATAATATGATTTGTGTCATAGGACTGGGTGATAAACTTAGTGTAATTTTAGCCATTACTGTTGTTTAAACTACAGATACATGTTGAATATGCAAGTGATAATTTTAAAGTGAGTGATTTCTTTTTACCTCGGCAGTTTATCTGTCAATCCAAGCAGAAACATTTTGAAGCTATGCAAGAAGTTGTGTCAAATCCAACAAATAGTTTGGGGTGAAAAAATGGAGATAGAATTGCAGAAAAAAATTATGTTCTCAGAAAGATATATTTAATTTTGAAATGACAAATCATTGCATAATGTTTCTGTTTTAATCTAAATTTTTTTAAAAAAAATCCTTGAGTTTAAAATACTCTTGATTTGAAGATAAACAGTTTTTCCAGTTCTCCCACAACTACTGAGGCACATTCTCCCAGTGTCTGTTCTCCCCTGAACATAAAAAGAGGGACAATTTAAACAGAGGCATCTTATCAGCAAAGAAAAAGACATGACAGTACTTTGGATAAAGCATCTAAATGTTTTATTTCTTTTGTGGAAAATACATTGATAATAATAATAGAATAGCACCAAATTAAACTTCCCCAGCTCCAGTGGGACTGTAAGCATACTGAAGATTTTGGCCTGCCATCTGCCTCAACAATGTTTGGGGTTTTTTTAAATATCTGATAGCTCGAGCAGTGAAAATCATTCCCAAAACAAAAAGTGATCTTCATAGTTATTTTCATAGTCTGTTTTTGACAAGGCTGCTTGAATATGAATATGATTTTCAATCAGTGTATTTTAAAAGTGACACGTTTTTCTTTGCTTCTTGTGAAGCAAAATTTTATAAAATATTTTTGGACATGAGATTGTTTAAGATAAGCTGTGAGTATTGTCCAGCCTGTATCTGGGCTGTGCTCATCAAATACAGTGTCTACAGCATTTTCTGTGCTCTGCTGGGTGCAGCAAAAAACACCTGCAAACAAGGCTTTGGAAGTGCTGCTACCAACCCTTCACTAAAACTTCCATTTCCATGTTTTGCACATTATGAAAGATCAACTTATTTTTAGTAATATTGCATCCAAGAAGCCAACAGAAAAGTTTGCTGAAATGTTTCCATGCAGAAACCAGAAAAAATTAGGAGAGAAAAGTTCCAACCAACTATTTGGTACAGTATAGCCTGCTTCTGACAGCTGCGTTCAGGAGGCAAAGAAAATGTTTCCCTGAGTCTTAGGACTCCCTGAACAGCAATGGGATTCCAGCAAGGAAAAAAGCAGAGAACCCTGCAAGCCCATCACAGCAATGAAATACGGGGTCCTGTGTCAGCTGTTTACTGCAGAGTATTGTCCCTTTTCATTTGTGGCAAGTCACAAATCCAAAGAAAAAAGTTGCATGAAATGAACCTGTAACTTTATATCTAAACATGTAACATACAAACTGAGTATCTTGGGCATTGGGCACAACAGGAGAAATTCCTAATTAATCTGTGTAAAAAAATCCAAGACCAGCCCTTAATTACTGCTCAATGACCACCAAAAAAAACCAAAAAAAAACCCACCACCACAAAAACCCTCAAATTCAATTATCTGAAATATTATTACTTGATAGTTTTTTA
This sequence comes from Florisuga fusca, assembly GCA_038090715.1. Lineage (NCBI taxonomy): Eukaryota > Metazoa > Chordata > Aves > Apodiformes > Trochilidae > Florisuga > Florisuga fusca. The sequence goes on from JAAWXA010000001.1 coordinate 47,011,908, forward strand.
GCCTTCTAGTTTGGATGCTAAAACATTCCTGATGTATGAATAGTGAATGGTAAGACCAACATTTTTTCCTCTGTCAATCAACTAGGTTTTGCAGCTTTTCTTGAGCAAAACACTTTTTCCTTTCAGAATATTATCTACCTAAAACACTTACCTTACAACATAGCTATGAGGAGCTAAGTTATGAAGAAACAGGATATTGGGGAAAAAAGGGGGGGGAGAGGGGTAAGAAAAAGAAATTGAAAAGAAATTAAATTGAAGAAAAGAGAAAATTGAAATCTAAAAAATGCAATTAATCTTAGATCATGGATAATTAGATCTGTCAGAAAGTAAGAATTTATCTTTCATCTTTTTTTACAAATGCATATTATTTTTTTCCTTTTTATACCAGAATGTGTACAAGAGAAAATCAAGTAACAGCAATTAATTACTCACAACCCACTGTAAAAAAAGTCAAGACACACCAGGTGGGTACAAAACTTTAAGCTATGAAGTGAGTTTGAGGAAAAACTCATTAACAAAATAGCAGAGGCAAACCTCAGTTAGCCAAGTACAAGACACCTTTCTACCAGTAAATTTAGACAGCCAGTCCTCTCCAGCTCAGCTGCCATCTGCACCTCTTTAAGTTGACATTTACTTTGATTGAAACATTCACATAGTAAAAAAAAAAAATTCATGACTTTAAGACAGCAGGGTTCTTATTGACGAGCTCTGTACAAATCAAACTTATTAAAAAAATAATTTTTTTTAAAAAAAGATAGAAGACAATAAATATACATTTTATTGGTATAGGTTTTATTGCAAATTCTGATTTGCACAGAAACTGCTTTGCAAAGGTCAGCAAACAATGTTATAGAAGACAATTACAAATCTCACCCCAACATTTTTATACTGTGACTCTTTTGTAGCATTTTTTGGAATCACTCTCTGAATAGCCAAAAAGGCAATGAGTATTTTTCATGGTGGATCATTGCTCAAGCACTGCTGTCATCTTCCTAATGTCACAGCACTGACCTGTCAATGGTCACTGCAATGGAACACTCTTGCACAGCAGTTTATCAGGGTGCCCCACACTGGGATATTGCAACTACCAGGGGTCTGGAAATGCTTTCTTGAGTCTTTGTATGCATGCTGTGCCACTTTCACACCCAGAGAGCTCTCTGACAGAGGTGTTGCTCCTCTGCTTATGAAAATGTTCAGTAATTTACTCCTAGAAAAATACTAAAAATAAAATACACACTCTCACAGGGCAGAAACACAGCTGCACCTAAGAAGGCATAGGTAACACCTGCCAGTGTTCTTGGCTAAAAAGCCTATGAAAGAAACATACTTCACAAAAAAGCATGTCTTCTGCTTCAGCAAGCCTGCACAATCTGTAAATTGATTCTAACCTTGCATTAAAATATATAATACTTTATATAATAATCCAAGACCAAGAATCCAAATGAAGGGTTTTGCGGGGGGAGGAAAAAAATCAAGGCTCTTATAAGTATCTGCACATTTGTCTTCCCTACAGAACTTTAGTTTAAAAGGTAGATAAGACGATATGCAACACTGAAAAATCTCTGGGAATTTCAATGGCCCACTGCTGAAGGTCTTAGCTTTAAAAAAATTCGAGGATTTATGATCCACTTGCAAAGAAACCATAAAAAGTGCGGGTGTAAAGAAGCACTACAGAAAATCCTTGCATAAATTTTTACATATACCTAAAGAATGTGAAGTCAGCAAAGTAAAAAGTGGAAATGTTAACATTTTTTTAGTTCTTATTCTAACATGTCTTTCTTTTTATTTTTTTTTTTTTTTTTTTCCTACTTTAACAGTTGTAAATGAGAAGTCTGTCTCGTTTTGTAAGTAACAAAAATGGATCATATTTGTCAATGAAGATTCCCAGAGAGGTAATGGAGTCTCCATTTTTGGAGATGGTCAAAACCTGTATGGACATGGTCCTAGGCAATCTGCCCTAGCTGATGCTGCTTTGAGCAGTGGATTTGGGCCAGATGAGCTCCAGAGGATCCTTCCAACTTTAACCATTCCATGATTATGTGATCTAACAAGAATAATGTGTGATGTCACAAGAACATGTTTACTAATCACATACTAGTGAATATTGTGTATGTACTCTATAATAGGAAGGAAGTGGGGTATTTTTAACAATAGAAAAAACACAGATAACTGTCATAGTTTAAATAAGATTCAGTTGCACAATGCTGATTTCTGAGTAAGTGCTCTTCAGCTGATACCTTAGTGCATTTTCAGTGTTGTAAGACTAAATAAAATTTTCACTTGACTGAGTTCTATAAGTTTTATTTGGTGATAAACAGACAAAACAGTGGGTGATAGCTTACAGTTCTAAATGTTGCCTATCACTGGTGTTTCATCATGGTATACATGATGATTTTGCATGTAACATAAAACTGCCATTGCTCACACCTACTCGGCACTGGTTTTTTTTACAAGAGAGAAGAACTCTACAGCACAAAGTATGAAGTCATATTTACAGTCTCTGCCTGAACCATCAGTGGGGCCTTTTCCCCAGTCAGAGTTATCTTGGCTGACTGATCTATATATCGCATAAGATCACAAATCACAGCATTTTTTTTTCGGGCCATGCTATATTTTATATTGTCTCAAGAAGTCTCACCCACTCTTGGCTTTCTCAGTCCAATTTCATTCTTTGTACTGGAAGATCATCTAAAACTGTGAAAAGTGCTTGGACTTTGAATGTATAGTAACTTTTCTTAAATTTGCTGTGCAGAGTATATGCTCCATCACTCCACTTCTTCCTTACCCAAGTCCTAACCAGGATGAACTCTGCTCCAGCCCCAGAGTGGCTCCCCTGAGGCTGCATGGAACTGCAACAACTTGCCCTCACATCAGTGTCTGAGCCTAAAAAAACTGTGCCTAAAAGAAAAAGGATTTGCTGATACAAATTCAAGGTTTAACAAAAGTTATTTCTGGTTTAAGAAATGTTGGGTAGTTGTAAACAAAAGATTATCTTGCCCTACCTCTTGGAGGCTGTAATATTTTTCCTAGCTCTCCCTCCATAGTGCTTCATAGTTTGTAACTACACTTGGCAAAGGCTTATCTTCTAAAGTTTGACTGTGGAAGAGTTTTTCTTATCTATTGTGTTCATTATTATGCAATTAGACAGTAGCCACCACATGCTGCAACTATGATGTGAAATGAGGAATGTGTGAAGATTTACTGCTTACTGTCTAAAGGAAGCTTAGAAACATAACTCTACGGGAATAAACTTGCTTTTCGATTTAAAAAGTAGAGCTCATGCATTGCCTCAGAATATTGAGGAAAATCAACACAGCAGGAAATCCCCAGCTGTGGCTCAGGTTGGTGCCACAGTTCTGACCTAATCTGGAAAGGAAATGAGTTACAAGTAAGAACCACAAGCCAGGGTCAGCAGCCTCCCTGACGCAGCAGGCAGGGGTGTTCGAGGCTTGGGCTCGACTCTCCTGGTGGCATCTGGTCACGCCTCTAGCACCTTCTCAGCCTCCCAGCTTGTCAGAAATAACAGAGCCAGAGGTGACATTAAGAAAAAGGTTACAGTGGAAGTCAAGAGAGGCTGGTTTCCTCCCTCAAAGGTTTTCACAGCTCCTCCAACACCATTCTTCCTTGCCAAAAGATCATGTATCTTTGTAGATCTCTCATGCTTTGCCTTCTAGAACTGTTCCACAGTGGAAAATGCTCTTGCCTTCTGATTAATGCCATCCCCTGCCAGAAGGGTGTGTGGGGCAAAAGACAAAAGACAGGTAATGGCAGGTGTGTAGTATTTCACACATGGCTCGTTTGGGGAAAGATAAGAAGGACTTGTTTTAGACATGCCTCAGGGTGCTGGGATGCAGGCACTCCCTTCAGCCGTTTTTGGGCTGTGGAGAGGAAAGCCACTTACACATCTCAGCCTCACCACAGGGTGCTATGACCCAGGCCCTCAGGGAATACTGCTTTTCCTCTAGGAAAGCCATCACTGTGCTCAGTGGGAATGCTCATGCCTCATGAGGGCAGGGCAGGGTGCCAGAGCCTCGTTGAAACTGCACCAAGACAGTCACACCAACATGAGTTGGCTGAGAGAGGAAGCTCAGTTTTCATGGCTTCCCCTGTGGTCCATGTCCTCCACGAAATGGTTCAGAGGTAGAGACCAATTTAAGGAGTGGTATCAGAGAATGTGAAACCCCTCACATTTTCAGCTGTCAAAGCTCCTTAGGATTTCACCTATGTGTCTCCTCCCAGCAATGGCATCTCAGCAGCACAGTGCATCAAGACACACTATGAGCCCCAAATGCTGATGAAAGCAGAGTTCCCCCCTGGGCCATCCAGACCCCTCACAGCTATGTCAAAGGACTCTCCCCAGAACTTATTCATGAGTTTTCTTTAGAGTTTGCCCAGCTGAAGAGTGGAGTGGCATTAAATTGTACACACAATTTTTATTGTCTTTAAACAAATGAAGCCCCCAAGCCTGACAGGCAAGGGCAGGGATGGGATTAGGCAAACATCCTATACAGATGGTTCCTCTTTCCATCTGTCAGCTTCTAAGTGCTTTCTCTTCTGGAACTATACAGTACTAACTGAGCCGGAAACAGTTATTTTGAAGTGATTATAGTGTGACATTTTTGTTTGACCTAACATCAAGCCATATGCAGCTTAAATGTCAGCAAAGCTATTTACTACAGGGACAGACAGGCCCTAGCATGCTTAAATCTACCCAGCGTCTTAAAACTGCTTGCTGTCTCCACTCAGTGCACATGAATGACACTGAGGCCAAGATGTAAAGTATAGCACTCCGTAAGCTGTGATGATTGACTAATATGCTGGGTGGCACAATGCATTCAGCGAGAGGCTCACGGGGAGGAAGAGAAAATAATGGATAATTAAAGTCAATCTCAGGTTAGAAAGCAGAGGCCCGTGCAAAAGGTTCCCTTGGATTAGCAGGAGTATGCCAATAGCTGGTGGGTTTGGTCCAGGGATGCCTGAGGAGCTCAAATATCTGGACAACAATAGCAAGCAAAAATTTTCTTGTTTTTTGATTAATACAGGAGCTTCATCAGTCACAGGAGAGGGGAGGGAGCACAGCTGTGGCTATGGGTCTTGCCATCAGCAGCCCCTGCAGCAGGGCCCTGCGGCCTCAGGGATGTAGTCCCCCGGGGCTGGCAGAGCAGACACCAGGTCCCCCAGCTGCAGCTGCCTTGCAGGGTGACAGAAAAGACCAGAAGCTTCAGAGCTGTGTCACCAGCAGGCAAAATAATAGCTGAGCAGTGGGGGAGTGTGATGCCAATGCAGCTAATTACGTGCACGTCTCTCTGTGTGAGAAGTGGATTCAGATTCTGCAAGGATGCTTGAGCACATACGGCTATAAAGTGATATACAGGGTTATATGGTAGCAGGAGCTATCCCTGGAAGACAATGAACTGTTTTGCAACGGATGGAGATAAGTACATTTATAGGTCCTTAATGAGACCAGAGGCATATATTTGTCAGTGTTCCAGTCTGACCTTCTTCTCAGAGCCTAAAATAACAAACAAATCAGTGTGCTTTTATTTTGAGAAAACGTTGCTCACAGTAATAAGGCTGGGTGGGGGCACTCAAAAGGAAGCAGAGCTGTGATAAAACTTCTGTTTTGTTTTCTTGCATGTCAGGAAAAAAAAAAAGTTATAATTCAGAGTGCCTTTCAGGGTTTATTTTTCTTTACATTGTTACGTGCCCAATGACATCTGATTTTGGAAGCTAAGTGGGGTCTGACCTGGCTGGTATTTGGCAGGCTGATGAAAATGCACTGGACTGATCCAGATCTGGGTGCTCGCTATATGAAAGTGGAGTGCTTAAAAGCATGACTGGAGGGGATTGAGAAGAATATTCACAGTTTTTACATATTTCAAAATAGTGGGTTTTTTTATATATAGAAACTGAAAGAACACAACCCTTTGAGCAAACTGACCATTAGGACATTAGAGTTAGGAAATAAATTCTTTAATTCCTGTCTGCTTGTTGTTTACTAAGTGTTGACAGTAACAGAGGACCGTAAAATTCTTTTGAAAATTCATTTAAGTACAACAAGTGAAAACAGTATAAACTTTTTAACAGAAAAGTGTGAGAGGTAGACAGAGGTTTTGCTGGCTTGTTTTTTATGTGGGATTCACTGTTCTTGCTCTTTTCAGCAATAGAGCTTAATTGTATCATATAATAGTTCCTTCCTTCTTGCTTTCCCTTTTAAAATTCCAGAAGACGAAGGCTAACCTGTTATGATTTTGCTTGGAGGATCCCAAACAAGAGTTAAAGCTTTAACAAAAGTTTTCTTGATCAAAAATGTTCATTAGTCATTCAAGTTAAAACAAATACCGTGTAAAAAAATAATTACAAATGTAACTAGAACTCCCTTCCTCTCTGGCTCTCTTACCAAATATCATCAATGGATACCATTCTGATCCTGAGTGGGTCTTGTGGGCCAGAGTGAGCTTCATTTTTTTTGTTGTTGCCTCCTACACCCAAAAAAGTTAAAAAAGCAAAAAGAACAGTCAACATGGTACAAAGAAAACAAACTTCAAACAAATCTTTGACTGTCTTTCTTTCACCTTTAAATATAAAATAAATATGATATGGCAAAGCAAGGCAAGCTTCACATGCTGTAAGCTGCTCCCAGGTACTGCCTGAGACGTCCTCATTCAGTTTTGCAGCCCTTCTTTGTCATATGGAAGTGTGAGGGATTTCTAAATCCTGATTTGGATGCATCCCTCAGCAGCAGAGAGAAATCAACAGTTACTGAAGCAAGACAGGTTGTTTTCAGTTTAGCAGGGTTTTTTTAAGCGAGGCTTGTGGTTTCATTTGAAGTTTGAACACTTCCATTCTCTAAGAAACCCAGTGGCTCTTCAGTAGCAGAAGATCAAAAGATATTAATCAGGCAGTGTGACCTAATCCTCTAATTCAGCTGCCTTTTTACATTAGAAATGTTCTGCTCATGTAAGATTGATTTGCTCTTAAATTGATTTGTTTGTTTGTTTGTTTATTTGTTCTGGTATTTTTGTTTTTTGTTAAATGTACTATTTTGAAGTCCTACTCCCAGCTCATGGATCTGGTATGCAAGTAAGGGACAATCACTTTTTCTTCCTTGTGTCGGTTTAGATAGACTAAGGGTTCTGATAGAAAAATCTCTTGTTAATCACTGAAAGCTCAAAATGTTAGACAAAAGCAGAGAGAGGAATATTTTTTTGGTAGTGATCCCACAGGTTACCTAAGACTGTATGGGACTACTCTGGTCAGCTGTTGCCAACTATAGGAAGGCTACTGTAAGTGTACTTTCTCTTCACCTTTCAGATACACCTTCCACCGATGTTTGCACATGTGTCACCAAAGACTGAAACAATCTCCTCACTCTTTTTATTGTTTCCTCACTTTTTCTGATGGGGTGCACTGCCTCATGTGGCAGGGCTGATCACCGGCAAAGGGCAGCTGCAGCCGTGGTTCCCTCTCTTTCCTCTCCTTTCCCCTCTCCTTTCCCCTCTTCTTTCCCCTTTCCTTTCCCCTTTCCTTTCCCCTTTCCCCTTTCCTTTCCTTTCCTTCCATAACAAATTAATAAAATCCATTAATGACTTTGCCTAAAGTAACAGGAGATTTGCAGCATCCACACTGGCAAAACACATAACTGGTGTTATGTTCCAAGCTGATGAAGATCCTCCTGATGATTAGTTAATGGACCTTCCCCCAGTCATCTGGCATCTGTGGAGATGATTTTCATTTTCATACTCCTGTGCCAAGGGTGTAAACCATCCTCTGCTCCCCAGAGCTATTTTCTTCATGTCATTGAAGCATAACTTCACTCTTCATTGGGTAGCAGCAAACGCGGGCAGCACAGAAATTTGTGGGCAGAGAGCGCCATCTCCAGATATAAAATTATAATTACTGAGCGATAACGAACCCAGGAATTCAGTATTTCTCCTTTGGGATTGCCATCTGTTCCGGTAAAGGGTTGGGGGCGGGAAGGGGGAAGCCCTTTGAGACTGATGAAAGATTGAGACTTAAGCCTTAACACTGTCTTAATAGCCTGTAGGGAGACTTTGCAAATCCTTGCTAAAGTTTCTGAATTAATTTTAAAAAGATGCTTAAAATTGCAAGGAGTTGGGCCTCCCAGATTTGTCTCTGTTTTCAGGCTACTTAGTCAAGAATAAAATCACATCAGATTTATTAGAGTTAAAATTTCCACCTGTTTATGGTCCTCCGGCCTACAGTGTCTATGTATCTTATACAACTTATGATGCATTTGGTAAGTACTTGGAAAAGCAATAAATTATACTTCTAGGACAGTCTGAAGAAGACTGGGTAAAAAACTAGTATAAATAAGCAATTATTTTTGCAGACAAATTGCATGTAGAGGAATCTAATAAATAAAAATACTACCAAAAATTACAGAAATAGTAAAAAAATACATTTTATTACATACATGCAAATATTACAAAACATTACAGAAATTTAAAAATACATAAATACATAAATATGAATACATTAGAATTATGTCTGTTGCATTAAGTACAAGTGTATCTCATGTACATCTTATCCCACATAAATGGTACATGTGTTAGTATGCCTTTTTAAAGAAGTTCTGTGCTGAAAAGGATAAGTCAAAACATTTATAGCTGATGCCCAGTAAATTGTTGCCCACCACCATGTTAAATGATGTTGTTGCCTGTTACCCATCAGCTTTCTGTTCTCCCCAGCTCTATGGGGAACCTCAGGTCTTTAGAGCATTCACTGCTCCAAACAGTTCAAATGGAGCAGAGATATTAAGTGGAAAATTCATATAATTGGAAAATTCACCTGTGAATGTGGGAATATTGATTAACTGGACAGCCATGGTTGGGGTCTGCGAGCTCAGCCTCATTAATATCATAGAAGAGTTTGCTCTAGATACATAACTTAGAGACACCAGTTCTCACACAGTAAAACTGAAAATCATGCCTCCTCTTCATGTGCACTTGACAAGACTTGTCCATTTTAAAGGATTGTCAAAGAATGACAAAATCAAATAAAATACTGGATTTAAAGGGCTATGAATAGTAAGCATGTATATTGAACAAAAAGTTCCAGGAAGGGTTAAAAGACAAAGTATCTGTTGTTAATCAGCTAGCTTTCTAAAATACCCTGAACTAGATAAAGCATCTTACTTAACATGAAAATGATTAAATTATTGTCATTTTATAAATGTCTGAGTTCAGAAGGTATTTGGCAAGTGTACAGAAAACCAAAAATTCGGTTTGCAGCCTCAGAGACTGCAAGATACAGAAAGCTGATTAAGTTCTATCAGAAAGAGACCTGTAAAGCAGAAGAAGGTAATGAAGAACAGCTGGCATGGACTTCAGAAAGACAAATCACACTTGGGACAACCTGATTGCATTCGGTGAGGAAACAGCTGGCTACACGGGCAAGGAGTGAGAAGTGGACACAATAGATCTGGACTTTTGTACAGCTTTGGAAATAATTTCCCACAGCACTTTCTATCAGAAACTGAGGAAACGTGGCACGAAGAAGCTGGAAAACTGCACTGAGGTGCACTGAAAACTGACGGGCTGTGTGTGGCAGCTGGTGGCTTGGCAATAATAAGTTGAGTATTCACACAGTAGCCTACATTAGGAATTTGGCCAATAAACTAAGAAAAGTTACTGCCCCCTCTCTGCAGTGTTGGTCAGGCACTGGCTGGACACAGGGATCTGTGCAGCACTTCCCCAGATCAAGACAACACATCTCCAGTGGAGTCTACAAAGATCACTAAATTACAGCACCTGAGGGAGATGCTGAAGGAGCTTGTGCTTGTCTACCCTGCAGAAGAGTGTAAGGGGCCATGTAACAGCAGCCTACAACTACCTGAACAACTTTATAGAAATATGACAGAGCTAAACTCACCTTGGTAGCAGCAGGCAATACAACAAGAAAACACAGAAGTGGCTCAGGAGAACTAAAGAGGACACCATGAAACAACTTACTTACTTGGAAGGCAGTTAACCTGAAAAAAAAAAACCTAGGACTTTTTTTTTTTTTTTAATGGTCTCAAGAGCAGACAAAAATGCAACAGATGTAACTTATTTTCGGGGTAGAGGTTGGGCTGTGCAACACCCAGAGGTCCTTTCCCACCAATCTGTGCCAAAAATGTAACATGGATGGCTTTCCTGGTCTATGATTCTTGTTTGTTGTTGATAGCCTAAAAATGGTCACCAAAATGTTGTCTGGACTTTGTTATTAATACAGGAGTATGTTTAAGTATACACACAAGCAAAAACAAAAAAAGTCTGCCATCTGTTGATGTCTGGCAAACTGCAGATGTTCTTTTCCGAAAACAGTTTTTCATCACCACATTTAAACTGTTATCCCCTATTTCAGTTGGCAATATAAAAATAGGAAAGATATGCAATGGATTTTGAAAAGTAATCGATTGTAAAGTAATTCATACATTATAGAGTGAGATAACAGTTTGCATTGGAAAGGACCTTAAAGATCACCTAGTTCCAACCTACCCCTAGACCAGGTTGCTCAAAGCCCCATCCAACTCGGCCTTGAACACTTCCAGGGATGGGGGCATTGACAGCTTCCCTGGACAACTTGTTCCAGTGTGTCACCACCCTCACAGTAGAGTTTCTTCCTAACATCTAATGTAAATCTACCCTCTTCCAGTTTGAAACTCTTCCCTCTTGTCTTATCGCTCCATACCCTTGTAAAAAGTCCCTCTCCAGCCTTCCAGCGTGCTATTTATTTAACTTGCAAAAGCGATGAGAAACGCCTGTTGCCAGACTCTAGGAGTCCCTAAAATAATCTAATAATAAACTCTTGAATGCAGCAACTCACATTACTAACTTCTCAAAAAAAAATTACACGAGTTTACACAATTTACCGTTGTAATTTTTTAATTAATAACATTTTTTAAAGTATGCTACTGGTGACCGATATGATCAGTTTTGACTCAAGAATGGGCTATTCCCGCCTACGCTACCGCCTTCCCCTCCCATCACACCAGGGACTTTTCCTTCTCTTCCCCTCACACAGCGGCCACTCCGTGAGCCCCTTGCTCCGCTGCCATCGCGGTTTCAGCTGCCACCATTACAGCGCTGTTCGTGGTTAATCACCCCCGGCACAGCCAAACCCTGAGGAGCGCGGAGCCGCCGCACACCCGGCACTGCCATCCCCCGCCACATTCCCCTTCTTCCCCCCCTCCTCCCTACGCCCTCAGCTGCCGGGGCGGGGAGAGCGGAGCGGAGCGGCGTCAGGCCCCTGCCTCGCCTCTCTTCCCTTCCCCCGCACCGCCCAGCGCCGCCGGCCCGGGGGAGGAAGCATCCGGGAGGGTGTTGTCTGACGTGGGGTAGATGGCGGCGGAGCTGGGCGGCGGGGTGCTGCCCTTCCTGCGGCTGCTGGGGCAGCTCAAGGTGAGCGCGGAGCCACAGCCTCCCTCGGGGNGCCCGGGCTCTGGGGGCCCGGGCTCTGGGGGCCCGGGCTCTGGGGGCCCGGGCTCTGGGGGCCCGGGCTCTGGGGGCCCGGGCTCTGGGGGCCCGGGCTCTGGGGGCCCGGGCTCTGGGGGCCCGGGCTCTGGGGGCCCGGGCTCTGGGGCAGGTGTTTCCCGGGAGCATCAAAGGTCTCTGAAACACGGAGGCCACGACAGGACAACGATTCTAGCAGCGTCTGTGGAGAGAGGTCCTTCCGAACTAAAAGTTTCGGTGTTTGCATTGCCGTGACGCTCTCCCTCCTCATGCAGAGAGTACCGCGGACGGGATGGGTGTACAGGAACGTGGCGAACCCAGAGAGCGTATCCGACCATATGTACAGGATGGCGATGATGGCTTTGGTGACCAAAGACAAAAGCCTTGACAAGGACAGGTGAGGCTGCTGCTCGTTGTCACGACCACACATTAGTGTTGTGGGAGCGCTGCAACCAAATTGGTAAAAATGATTCTCACACTGAGGAAGAGCTTTTAAAATACACTGAAGGAGTTTGAAATCTGTTCCTCTCTTTTCCCACCATCCTTTGGGCAGAGAGGCTGGAAGAGGCTAAAAAACTTTTATTGCTAAACTGTAAGTGCTCTGAATGCAGGGTCTCTGAGCTGGCTTTCTCTCAAGCTGTAAGTAAGCAAGCTGGAGACCCTCAGTTAAAACACACTTGGAAGTAACTTAAAGGAAAAGTAAAGCTGTATACTGTATGGATTTTGACAGAACAGCAGTGCAGAGCCTCAGAAATCATATAGCAGAGAAAGGATCATTGTTGAATGATTGTCAGGTCTACTATGGGATCATGCTTGCTTTGTCTCTTTAGGAACTGATGTGAAGGCTTTTTGAGTACCCTGCTGCAGAATGGCATAGCTACAGAGCTATGAGATAATGTACTGAATTTGGCATGGCTCCAATCAGATTACCTTCTACCTGTTGCAGGAATAATATGAAGTGTGGAATGTAGCAGATTATCACAGCATCTTCAAAAGCCAAGCATGTGAAAGCTAAGTACGTTACTTCTGAATGATGTGCTCTGGTACAAAGTGTATTTATACTTAAATCTACTTTTAAAAGCAGCAGTGGCTAGAAATTGGGAATTAAAAACCTGTAGGTGGAAATTACTTTCCTTAGCCAGAGGAGTGAAAAATGTAAAGATTTAAAAAAATAAAAACACAACTGAAACAACTTGTGAAATATATGAAGGTGGTAAATGATGTAGTCTCTTAGCTTTATGAATAGCAATAACATAAAATACTGCAAAACTAATTATTCTGTCTTTGCTTCTTGTCAGATGCATACGATTGGCTTTGGTTCACGATATGGCTGAATGCATTGTTGGAGATATTGCTCCTGCAGATAATGTCTCAAAAGAAGAGAAACACAGGAGGGAAAAGGTATGGATATATGGAGTGAACCCACAGAAGGAGAACGTTTGAAATAACCTTATTCCTGGCTGGATTTTTGGTAGCCTGAATTAGTCACGTTGACCAGCGTTATCAAGAGGTGGGGAGCAGGGATAAGTGCACTGGGTGGATGACAGTTCGTGGTGGATAATTCTTGCAGTGCCAGATTCTGTGATTATGACTTGATTTAAACCATTTTGCACAGATCTCCAGACACGGGTGTCTTTTTTTTTTTCATGAGTCTTTGGGTGCAGCATGTGTAGAGTTATTTTATTTTATTTTTGGCCTTGTACATATCCAAACTCTTGGTTTGTCATTTTTTTTGAGGAATATGTAAACCGCTCCTCCAGCCACAGCTAGAGGGCAACATGGTGCCTCAGAAACTCGGAGATTACAATTAGCTCTAAAAAAAGTGTGTAAAAAATGCTGCAGTGATTATTCCCCCCCTCCAACTTTTATACTTACCTGCTTAAAACTGGGGCAAGTGGGGAGAAGGGGATGGGATGGGACATGACAGTTTGATTAACTCTAGGAGTAAGCTCCTTGCTAAGAAAGTGGAAATTAAAGATCAAATGACTATACAGCATTCTTAACATACAGTCTTTACTGACTGCAGTCTTGTTTTTTTTCATTGTACTTCCTCATGTGTCCTTACACTAAACAAAATAAAACAAACAACTCTTTCTTGGAAGCCTTCAAAGATGTTTTTTTCACCGAAGATCAGGCTTCAGCTTTGCCTGGAGGGAATTGTCATTTGTGTATAGGCCATGAAAAATACAGCTTGATGCTTAGTTTTCTTAAGTATTTGCATCTCCTTCTGTTCCCGTACTCAGTGAGGACTTTGCTGTTGATTTTTTGGGAAAGAGGGTCAAGCATTAAACATTTATACTTGCTCTGAAATACTTTGTTGTAAAAAGACATTAAGCGTAACTGTTTCCTGAAATGGTTTGAGCTGATACCTTCCTTCTGCTGCAGAGTTCTCCTTTTTTTCCCTTTGCTCTACAGCTTATGTTTTCTGCTTGTGTAATAAGTTACAGTTAGGCTCACTAAGACTAAGGATGCAGAAAATTACCTTGATTAGAAAAATAAAATAAAAAAAAGTAGGGTTTTTTATTTTGGGTTTGGGTTGGGTTGTTTTTACCAGTTAAGTAATTTTGGCCTGCTAACCTTGAACTCTGCTGAGCTCCAGAGTGGGAAGGAGGTGGAGAGAATTAAGACCTTAATGCTTCAGCGGTGGGGAGCAGTTGATTTAGTTCAATCATTCTGAGAAACCTATGCCCTGTATTTGAAGTGGAGAAACAAATGATGGCCCAAAACCTTTGTTGGCCTGTGATGTTGGTTATTTCAGAAGCAGTCCTTAGTGTTACTAGGAAAACAGTAGAAACAGCACAGATATGAGACTGATCAGCTAGGAGAGCACAAAGAGGATGCAGAGCAATTTCTGCTGGCTGGTTATCCAGTCAGTTTAATACTGTGTTAAACCTTGCACCAAGACTTTTGTTGTTGAGCAAATGGTATCTCAGGCTGGGAGCACTGTATTTTATTGCTGCAGTGTATTAAATGGGATTTTTTTTTTCTCTGCTTTTAAAATTCGAGATTTTTAAGGCTTATGTTGTGTTGCCTGCCTGACAGATGATAGCTGTTCTCAGCCCTGAAATGTGGGAATGTGCTAGCTGAGTGTCTGGGAGACAGCAGTTTCTTGTCAATGGTAGGAGTTAGCCTTTTGAAGCTGCTTTTATGAACTGCACGTGTAGCCTATTAAGTTCAAATGTTGCCTCTGCTGGTTAAATCTGGAAGGGAGGGGTGGTAAGTGACAGCACTTTCCCAGCATTTGACTTACTTGTTATGCTCTGGGTTTATTTTCAGACTCTTTAAAATATTGGGTTGTTTCACTTTAAGGTTGTTTTTCTTGTGTTTTAGGCTATTTCTCTAACAATTTACTTAAACAACTCCCAGAAAAGAGTCTTCTCTGAGTGGTCCTGTTGTTTCTCTGGCAGATTTAGCTACACATGCACTTTAAAATAATATACTGTGTAGTGTATGTTTCTGCAAACTTTGAAAGAGGTAGTTCTTAAAAAAGATAATGATAAAAATGTGTTTGCTCAAAAAATTGATAAATGATAGTATCTTCTTTTTTTCAGGCAGCCATGCAACAACTGACCCAGCTTCTATCAGAGGACCTCAAAAAAGAAATCTATGAACTCTGGGAAGTAAGCTTGCATTCTTTTAATCCTTTGATAAAATTTAGGGTGACCCATTGTCCTTTTCCTGTTTACTTATGAAACTCTTTCATCTCTTATTTTGACCTCAAGCGAGGCAGATTCATTTGCTTGTGAGATAAAAGTAGTGTTATGAATCAAGGTCACTTTGAAATCCTTTTCAAACAGAAACCCCAAACTTTGGTAAAATAACAAGCTTCTGCCTTTGGCCTCTCAAAATTCCAGGTGAACCTATCCCAGGGCTTTGCTCAGCTGAAGTGTTTGTCTTCTACATCCAGGTCTTTTGGATATATATCTTTTTTTACTATGCTATCTCCTTTGTTCACATCTGGTTGGTTGCAGCTCATTATCTTTTAATACATGAAAAAAATAATAGGATCTGATGATGCTGTGAAGTATTTTCTGCATTTTATGCAAGTAATAATTCATGTGGCTTGCATTTCTTTACTGTACAGCCCATTAGGCTAAAATATTTAGTAGTAACTCCTGGTTTAAACTTAAATGGGGTGTACTGACACACAACAGTGCTTTTCTACAAACAACACCGATTGCTCGCTGGTCTTGGGTACCTTAAACATTTCTACTGGAAAATATCTTCTGTATTTAAAGGTGATTTAACTTCTTGATGTGAAATCATGCTGTTAAATTGATAAGATCTTGTACACTTGCAAACTTGGAATGATTAGATTATTTCTGAGGAGTTAAAAGTTTATAATTGTTGTGCTTTATCTTCTTCTGGCATACAGTCACATTAAGACAATCATTAGCTACAATCTCTTGTTCATGTGTTGTTGAAAACAAAGCCTTATATGTTTCTTGGACTCTGTGACCTGAAACTATATTTTATGCTGATATTCTTACTTTTCCATGTGGACTGAATTTAAATTTCAGATACTTGCAACCATTTTCTGCCTTTCATTACAGCACCCTGTTTGTTTGTGCTTTTTTCTGGTTGCAGTTGTGTGGTGAAACTGGTAATGGGAATGGGCTTTCAGTGTTATAATTCAAAGTAAAGGGGGTAAACTGGCATAGCCAGATCTGGCATGTGTATGCATTTATTTAGTGAGCACTGGTTCATTCTTTTTCTTTGTCTCAGACTTCCCTCATGATTGTATAAGAGCTGGTTCAGTATGCTGTTAGTTCTTCATCATGTTAGCTTTTTATCATTCTCATTAACAGTAGTTTAACATATGCACACTTTTGATACTTTGTTCTTTGTTTCTACCTTCAGGATAACTTTTTTGCATTCAGCCTCCACCACAGCAGTGTGAGTCTAACCCACTTAGCAGCGAGTGTAACAAAGACCTAATATTCACATGTTGGCTCTCTAGTTTTATTTTAAGTGCAAAACTAGATGCTTCTTAAAAAAAAGGAAATAAAAAAAGGCATAAAATACGAAGCCTTTCATCACTTGGGCTAGCCAGAGGCATTTCCCTCCAATTTCTTTTTGAGAGAAGTTATGGCCTAGAGCTGAACAGAACAAGATCTGCCGACATTCTTAGCAAGTCCTTTCTGCCCTGTTCTGCCCTTGTCTCTGCCCCTCTTTCCCTTTCAGCCTTACAAGGACTATTGCCTTGGATTGTATGCCTGTGATGTATTTTCACTATATAACTTAATCCAGGATACTTTTGAAACAACAGTAAGGTTGCTGTAAGTAAGTAAGACTTAGCATGCTTCAGCTCTGTCCTGCTTTTTTATTTTCAAGAGCAAAAGCACAGGAGTTATTTTTAAAAGCCAAGACTGTGGTGTTTGAGAGAGGAGTTACTGTTGTTCCAAAGTATACTGTTATTTTGCACTCTAATACACCTGCGGGAAGGAAACAGTGAGCGTTTAGTTTAGCTCTGTGCACAGTTGCACATACAATAGCTGATGTTTCTTGAGGTTAATGTGAGATGAGGAATGAATAAGAGCTGGTGGGTTGTATGCCACAAAGAGTTTAGTAACAGATTGATACTCCCAATTAATTGCTGGAGGTGAGACAGACCTTTGTAAGCAAACAGCCATAGTTTTCCTTCTCCTGAAGTTCTTTGTAATGCTGCCAAGAGCTGGTTTTGGGGCGTTTTTTTTTGGTGTCCAAAAGAAAAGCGTAGAAAAAAATAGCTTTAATAATGTAGTAAGTACTATTTAAGCAATTCAAATAAGAAGCAAAATTTAGAGTGAAAGGAGGAAAGGAAGGTTAAAATATTGAAATTAAATTGCTTACTGAAATAATGATCGAAATGTAATTGCAAATTCAAACCGTTGTTTAAACCCACATAAAGTAGCATATGAATCAATCATGGCCTGCAAAATCTGGTTTCTGACTTTCAAAGGTAAAGCAATAAGCATAAGAACAAACAAGCTCCTAATAGTATGTCAGACAAGGAAATGACCATGACAAAACTTATCTGAGCATCATTGTTCTGGAATTACAGCCCAGGATCTTGTTACTATGAGTGACACCTACAGCTGTCATCTTAAGATGCAGAAAGAGATGCCATGTTCTGTGGTTTCTGGTAGGAAAAACTCTTCCTGGACTTGTGCAGCTCTCATCTGCAGAAGTGCTGGGTTTTGTGATTGTGTGGATCTGAAAATACAGATGGGCCCAGTGTGTGCTTAAAGCATCTGGTGTGGTTGGGGGTGGTGATGACAAATGGGGTCAGACCTGCTGGGGCTGTCAAGGTGATGGTGACCTGCACACCAAGAAGCCTTTTTCTGCAGTTAGGTTTGAAAGTCAGGACAAGACCAGCTGATGAGATATCAAATACAACGCAGTAGATTGGAAAAGAGAAAGTGAAACAGCAAACCTGTCTGCAACCATCACTGGAAGAAAATAATAGCAAAATTATTAAAGTTGACTGGAAATGTGAATGACTCATAATATATACTGATGATGGCTGAAGAGAGAGAAGAGATAGCAGAGGGATTAAAAGACTTAAAAGTCTGAAGGGAGGAAACCCCTTAACTACTCCCCTGCCTGTCTCCTTGGGGAGACACAGAGACATAAGCAGCTCAGACAGATTAGACCAAAGAGATGAAGGAGTGACAGAAGAAATGTAAAGAACAATTTGTAAAAACAGGGGTGGAGAAGAGTGTAAAGTAGGTCTTAAAAATAAGTGATGCTAATTTGTGGGCACACACTGTAGTAATTCTTAGCTGTATCCAGGCCTGAAATGATCTTTATTTGTAAAATATACATTAAATGGAACCCGTTGCTGTGTATCTTGTAGGGTTGTCTCCGTATCTTCCGTGATTCAGCCAAAACACTTGGTGTGTTTTTAAGTTAGAGTATGCAAAAGGATTGTGTTCTTAAGTCTTATTACATCTAATAGAAGTTAAACATGTAGTTACTCAACTGTTTTGCTGAATAGCTGTCTTAAAAAGAGTGAAAAACAAAACTGTTGTGAATATTTAGGTATTGGCTTGTACTAATGAAAATTCTAGATGCATAAAAAGCTTCTAATACTCTTGTTTCAGAGCAACAAATTTTTTTTCCTCTAACTGCAAATCTGTTCAGGAATATGAAAACCAGTGTTCTGCAGAAGCCAAGTTTGTAAAACAGCTGGATCAGTGTGAGATGATACTGCAAGCATTTGAGTATGAAGAATTGGAAAACACACCTGGCAGACTGCAAGATTTTTATGATTCAACTGCTGGTATGACATTTGGACTTTTGTTTATTTGTTTGTTCTATAAATTAAATATATATTGTACCTTTTTTTCTGATAGACATTTAGACCAAGTGAGAACTAGTCATTTTACTCATTGCTCAAGTACCTTAAATATTTGGGGTAAACTTGCTGCAGGATAAAAATACCTTATGTGTATCTGTGTGTATTGAACCTGAATTTCATTTATGCCAAGTTCCTTTTATGGGAGTTTTTACCTAGAGACAGGACCCCCTTTATGCTTGCGTGTGTTTAAGGATCTCCTTCTACCATTAGAAGGCTGAAAAGAACATCTCTGTTCTTCATTGATGCAGTCAGCACCTTGTTTATGTTTTGTTTGTGTTTCATGAACCAGTGAAGTAAAATGTGTTACCCCTGTGTGAGCTGTGCTCTGGTGTGACCTGCCCAAGGTACACATGAGAACCAGTTCAGTGAAATAAAACTTTAGGTGCAGTTTTGCTGCTTTCTGTTCTGTCTCTTTTATCCTTTCCAAAGTAAATGGGTAGTGGAAAGGAAAACCAGGTAAAATAATAGTCTTTATTAATTTAGCAAGGGGCTTGGGCACCAGAAGATGACTGTGATTCAGTCCTATCCTGGGAAAAAAATAGGGACAGCCAAACTGGGGGAGAGGACCAGCAATCACTAGATGCAGTCCCTTACAAGTCCCATTTATACTTTGACTCCTCAGGGAAAAATAAGCTCTCTGAAAAATGCAGTCATTTGATTAGGGAGGAAGGGAAAAAAGAAAAGCGTTAGCATAGCAGGAATACTTCATATTGTAATTGACATCTTTGCCCTCCTTCTAGAACTTGGTAACTTAAACTAAGCTGGTGTCTTGAATAGAGCCTATAGCATATACCCTATGTGCATCTGTAATTGGGGTGGTTTCCTGCAGCAAGATACAGAGCATGGGATTGTCCTGGTCAGAGTGAATCAGTTTTTCAGCTCTTAAGTGTCTGAGTAGAGCATGAAATTATTATTTTATTTTTTTTTTTAGGTTTAGGGGGGGAAAAATAGCTGTAACTACTCTTACAGTTATTCCCTAGTTGGAGTAAAGTGGGAGTACTCCCTTGCATAAGAGAATAATTTGGCCTTTAATTTTGAGCCTAAAGCAACATCACTTGTAACCTTTCGCTTGCCAACCTCTCACACACTTTCCCTTTCTTTTGCAGGAAAGTTTGTTCACCCAGAAATACTCCAGCTTGTATCTCTGATTAACACAGAAAGGAATAAAAAAATAGCTGCTACATCTGATCCACATTCCTGAGGTGTTCATAAATGCTGTAGCTATAATAAATCCTTTGCTTTACAGTCTCTGCATTATTTTTCCTTTGTAATACTGCTTTTTTTCAAGCAGATTTTTTTCTGTGTATTCACTCTTGATAATCCCAGGACCACTTAGATAGAAGCAGGTAAAATAATGACCTCCCTGATAAGAGGTTGTGTCAAGGACACAGTACTTAGAATGGTGTGTTTTCTTTGTTTTAATTAGTCTCTGGCTGATGCAGTCTCAGTTACAAATAGATTCTCTACTAGTGAAATTCAGTTCCATTTAAAAAGCAGCTGATTGCAATCTGATCTGTTCACGTGAAAACACTGACTGAACTTACTGTTCTGTGACTTCTAAGTGTGCATGCATTTAAGTGCCTTCTTTATTAAATGGGTTAATATCTTTCCACTGTGCTACTCAAAAGTGAGACCAATGAGCACAGTTCTCTAGAAGCTCTTGACAGAGCCAGGCTTAGAGATGAGATTTTTTTGGAGTGCATGAGCCTAAGAAGTGTGATGGTGGATAAAGTTGGTAATCTCTCTAATTACATTGTCTCAATGCATTTATTGCTTCATGTTGTTTTTCCACAGTTTGTGTGTTGTACCAGGGAACATTGCTGACATTTCTGTAAGGTGATTCAGTGTTCCTGACTCCTTCTCATCCTAGGCTGGCAATTTTACAAACAGGTAATTGATAATGGAATAGCTGAAGTTGGGAGGGACTTCTGGAGCTTGCAGAGTCTAATACAAAAGCCCACGTGAAGCTGGCTGAGACTTGTTCACACTGTTACACACTGGCACTGATTCTGCTGTAAATGACAGTTTTTGGTGGAAGCAATAATGCTAATGTAAGAGTATGGTATGTTTGTCAAGTAAAGCTGTAATGGTGGTAAATTCCATAATGAGGCTAGTGTCTGCATGATTAACTCTTGCATTGTGTGTGCAGCTGGAGATTAGGGTAGGGTCACAATTGCCAGATAATGAAAGTTTGCACCTGCAGTAATTAGATGGTAGAAACCCAGAGCTGGCTTCTGTGTCTTCACCCTCATGTCAAATGAGGCAGCATAAAAATAAATTCTTTTGCCATCCTCTTTAAGGGATGTGATTTAGCTGAGCCATACACGTTCAGGCACCATGACTCTAGGAAGTGATTCCTTGTCATGGACCTCAGGGGCCTGACTGAAGCCTGTGCTTTGCTCTGCAGTTGGTGCCTTCAGCAGAGGCAGAGAGTGCTGGGCAGAGCTGCTGGCAGCTCCTGTCCTGGCAACCGGCACAGCGCACAAAACCCACAGAGTGTGTTGGTCCAGGTGAGACGTGGGGTGCCTGCTTTGCTCGTGCAGGGCTGCAGTTGTGCCCTAAGGAGGCCCTGGAAGAACAAGCTGCACTTCACTGAGCCGTAGGGAACTGATTAGAGGTTATTTGCAGCTGATTGTCATACTGCAAGGGGAATGGAGCGGGGCCTGCAGAGCTTTCTTCAGCATTTTTATCCCACCAAGATGCATAGAGAGCACGGTTTCTCTTAGTTCACATTGAATGCCAGGCCTGAAAGAGCTACAAGAAAAGTGGCCTTTAAGGGATGTTTCATAGAAACACAGCAAGAGCAGTCAGTTTCTCCAGCACAGCAGGTGACTGCTGGCTGGATATCTACCTTTTGGCAGGGGACCCAGGGGACAGAGCACTGAGCCCCAGTGAGCAGTGCAAGGGTGCAGGAAAGGTAAATATTGGCCTGGGAAACAGGCATGGCTTGAGCTTGTGTTGTGTGGGGTTTGGTTTTGTTTAAATCCATCTAGCAGGTACTTCATGTAAAATTACATCCCTCACTACTCAGATCCTCACCATCAGTGCCATTGTGTGTCAGTTTGGGCACTGCCTTTTTCTAGAAAAAAGGAGTTGGTTGGAAAGAGACTGGAGTGTGTGATCAGAAAGCATGCACCATGATGACAGGTTGATCACAAGGTTAGCAAACCTCCTGGGGGTTTCAGGCTTCCTAATGCAGTGGCAAAGGGAATATTCACATGTAGGAAAAGTGTGCTATGCCCTGGGCACATGACCTGTGAAAAGAAATCTTCTTCTGTCTTTCTCCTGATCTCCCTGTCAGCGCTGAGCCTACACAAAGTGTCAGCTGCTATAGTGACAATAACATGGAATGATTACTGTGGAAGAGAAGCTTGTCTGGCCATCCTGCCTCCACTAACAGGCAGAGTCAACACAAGCTCTTTAAATTATGTTCTTAATTAATGTAGTTTGAAGTAATTTACAGCTTTCCCAGAAGCATTTTTCTTTTTGTATGTGCATATGCATACATAAATAACACATAAAATGAGGGCTAAATCAGTGTCCTGGAGGAGGTGACAATGCTTGGAGCCATTGTTTTCACCTTGATTTGGTTGCTTTTCCTGCTTGCTTAAAAGGTTGTCAGTACTTCTAGACCCAGAAATGCGTTCTGCCGTGCATTTCATTTCTACTGAACTCCAATTAATTTTTTTTCTCCTTTGAACCTGAGAAATTTCAGATCTTGAGCTCCAGCTTTCCATGGGAAATTTCAGGTCCAAAAGAAACTGAACAAATTTTAAAGACTGTAGGAATAGCAGATGTCATTGCAGCTGACCTTGTTAGTGTGCAGTGACATAGCAGGGTTTAGAGATGCACAGTAATACTGGTAAATACTCAGAATTAAAAAGAAATCACAGAGTGTAAAAGAGTAAGAGAGAAATTTATTTTTAATAAGAATATTAACTTCATTTACACAAACTAAGTTGACCATTAATATTTTCTCTATTTTAAT
This sequence comes from Florisuga fusca, assembly GCA_038090715.1. Classification (NCBI taxonomy): domain Eukaryota; kingdom Metazoa; phylum Chordata; class Aves; order Apodiformes; family Trochilidae; genus Florisuga; species Florisuga fusca. Next base: position 47,034,694 of record JAAWXA010000001.1, read on the forward strand.
AAATTCACATTTATGCACAAAACCATGTAAAATGAGCTAATAAACTGTCACAAGAAAACTGTACTAAAAAAAACCCTAAATGGATTTGCTTCCATACTAAAAATCACAATAGAGGCATTTGATATAAATGTCCAAACTTACTTTATGTCCTGTAGGACATTATGAAAGGACTTCCAGCTTCTTAAAAACTATAGCAAATGCCACACAGGAAAAAAAAAAAATATCACTTTAAGTTTTCTCACAAGATTTTAAGCAGTTTGTAATGTCAAATGCACTAATACTGATTTGAAGCTTTGGCTGATGCTCAAAAAATGCATCCCTTTTAAAAGCAGCCAGACTCTTTTCCATCTTTATCCATAAAGTTGGGTTCACCTCTGTCTGGTGAACGGCGTGTGCGGCATGCAGACTGACGTGTGCTCACTAGACAGCAAGATAGCGTCACAAGTGTGCTGCTCTTTTCTTGGGAAAAAGACATTAAAAGGATGCAAGAAAACATGCGGAAGCAAAGCCAAGAGATGACTGGGCTCTTGGTGATCAAGCAGATACAATGCAGTTGGTGGAATTACATCCTGGGGCAAAATTTGACACCAAAAGCCAAGCGCCTGCGCATCCTGCGTTACGGTAAGAGAACGGGGTTTATGAGAGCAGCTCTGAAATGCAGACTGAAGGTGTGGGTTCTCTAACCTGCAGCATGACTCCAGCCAATTGTTGGGTTTGTATTCTTTCACTTAAGGCTGTATCTTGACTGAGGCTCATAAATAAATATATCTTCCCTTCTTTTTGAGGAGATGTGGAGGCAAAATATTAGAGGGTACCCTCCACTCCCTCTGTAATTAACTTACACTGTCAAGGCTTATCAAACCAGAGAGCAAGCAATGGAATGTATCTTTAAACTGAAGCTTTTTGAGCTACACTGTTCATCTTAAATCAGCAGCTGTGATCAGTTTGGTTTCTGTATGAATAACTGGGTGTTGCTCCCTGTCCTTAATGCTGCTGACTGGGTGGAGAGCAATGCCAGACTGTACCAGCTAAAGGAGAAAAAACTTTTTGTAACAGTAAGGAATTTAATTCTATTAGGAAGCAGATTATGTACAGATACTCCTGAGCTAAGGGCACCTGGTATGGCTGGTAGACAGCTGGTACATGGAATACTGCTGGCAGTAAAAACCTTTGCACAGCTCTGAGTCCATCTGTCTTGATGTGGCACTGAGAGGAGAGTGTGAAACCAAGAGATGGAAAACAGAAAACTAAAAGAAATAAGGAGCGATTGGGAGATTACTGAAGGGATGTTATGTGAAAACTCTTCTGGTCACTTAATATTTGGAGCATTATAAATCAATGACTCATGTACAGTTTCTATGGTGTACAAAGCACCCGATGACAAAATGGCCCATCCAAAATACAGACAGGGAGAGGCAACGTTTTTCCAGCATAAGGCCTGGGAGGCAATTTTCCAAAGCTGACAGAACCATGTTGCACAAATTGGGTGGTGAGGGAGGTCTAAAAATCACTGGCTGAGCAAGTCTCTGAAGAGAGGCATGTGAGGCTCAGGGGGGCTAACACTGAAGCTCTTCTTCGCTCTCAGGGAGTCGGCTGCCGGCGAGAGAGCTCTGCGCGCTGGCGTGGGCTGTAGAGCTGAGAACGTCTTCAAAACTGCCCCCTGTGTGGCCTGTTCCGCCAACCTTGGTCTGAAATTAGGCAAAAAGAGTACAGCGAGTTGCTCTGCTTGCCCTGCAGCAAGTGCCATTTGCATTTCACATGCTGGGAACTGTTCAAAGCAGGCAAAGAATATATGGGGTTGAGTTTGTGAGGTTTTTTTTTTAACAAACCCAATAAAAACAATGAAATAAAGCAACCCCTTGTCCTAATCCAATTTCTGAAGTTCTAGATTGCAATCATAAAATCTGTCAGTGGCATTTATCATCTGTGTAAAGGAACCAGTTCTTAAGTAGGTCCCAGGCAGGATCTTAGACCCTACTAGTAAACCAGTTCTTCACATGAATAGCTCATACTGCTTGCAGTGGTTTTCCCAGTTCTACACAGGCTGGAAAAAAAAGAGGGCTATTAGGATGAACTGGTTCATTTGCTGAGTAAAGTAGCCCATGACGAGCAATGGTAACATAGCTGCTCTCAAACATACATAAATTGTACTGGGATTTTGGACAGCAGAAGGAATAGAGTAACCAAAAAGCAAAACCAGCAGCTTGCCTTCCTTTAGGTATTTGTAGCTACCTAGATACTGATATATAAAACTGCCCACGGCAATTTCCTGGAGGGGGAGGGGAGAGTGGGAAGCAAAAGATATCAAATTCCATTGGTGAAACATGACAAAGTCCTCACAGGTCATCTACTCTCAAAATGCTTCAGTTTGCTGAATTTTTATATGTAAGTATTAAAAACCACAATATGACTAAATCTCTGAAAGAGTTTTCCTAACAAAGCCAGAGCTTTATCTGGCGCTTTGGAAATGGTCAACAGTAAGTGACAAAGAGACAAAGCTGTTCTGATTAGTTTGTCTGGGTAAGGAATGTTTATTTGTGGTTTCTCTTTCTGGTATGTCAACTCGAAGCTGAGTCAAGCCTGAAAGTAGGGCAAAACCTTTTACTCCATCCAAGAGCTGTAGCTGGACTTAGGCGTTTTTCCAGCCTGTCAGCCACTGAATGCTTGGGAAGATTATTTTAATGAAATGAACTTTGTGTCCTAAGTTTCCAAATGGTTAATCCTATGTAATCTTTCATTTCATCAGCTACTACAGGAGCTTCCCTAGCTTGAAAGTTCAGTAAAATAACAGTAAGCTTGATATTTGCTCTGACAGTTTGAGTCACAGCTGCTCAAAAAATCCGTGTCCAGTCTAGTGGGCTGTGCTGCCTTAAAGAAAGTATTGGTCCATCACTGATTTTTGCAAACAGCCATACAAAATACATATCTTGTTAAATGTTGGTAGGCACAGAACATGCAGGGAAAAGGCAGTCACTGTCTAGTAAAGCTCCTGTTAAGTTTTTATGGCAAAACTCATCAATTCTATTTCCAATCAAAATTTTCAAAAGAGCATTGATTCAGGCTGTGAAAGTAGACTACTCCTGCACTTTTTCAAATTACTCAGATAAGGTGCATCTGAGATCGGAGACCTCAAAAATCAGAAACATTAATGCAGTTTAATTTTCAGTTTGCTTTTCTGCCTGTTCTTCCATCTGAAACCAAAATTATGTAAGTCACTTTACTGAATGCCTCTGGCAAATATTTAATTTACCTGTGTTCTGGTTTTCAGAATGTTGAAGAGTTGGGCACCCAGGTCCCATTGATTTCCAGGAAAAGCTGAACTAATGCACTGTCTTAAGAAAGCTGCAAGTCCAAACTCAAGAGCAAATAACATCTAATTTGAATTTTGACTTCTATATGTACTAAATCTGAAGATCAGTTTTGGCTGACAGCAGAAAGTTGTAGGACCACTAAAGCTCTGTAATTAATATGGGGGAGGGAGGGCAGGTGAAGATGATAATGCTACCACTGTTCTTTTGGCAGAAAACTCTCTGGGAAGTTCTCCACTTTTTCAGACCACATCAAGATCCTAGAATTTAAGGAACAGTCTGGCCCCTTTGTCCCAGTCTTCCTAATCTTGCAAGGCTTCAAACAGAGGCAGGGAAAAGGAAGAACTGTGCCGAGGCATTCCCAGTTGTACACAGCTTATGTTAGGTCCCTAGGTCCATGACTCCACAGTTTCCTTTCTCCATTTGCATAAAGAGAAAATGTTAGCAGGTTTGCCTGTAAGGAGGGACAATGAAGGTTTTGTGGAATGTGGAAAATTAATTTAGACTCAAGACTACTTGTTTTGTCCTGCTTAAATAAAGTTTCCTTTAAGGCTGATCTAAGAGCACCCTGAAAATGATAGGCTCAGAGCTGGCATGACAAATACTCTCTGCTAGAAGAATATCTTCATCAGCAAAATAAGATCAGGCTCTTCAAGCAAATCACTGTTATAAGAAATAGTCTTCAGATCTGTTCAGGTTGAACTGACTTTTTCTGATTGACACACTGAGTGGACTGGAAATGGGACACTCCTTCCCTGATGGAGGAAGGAAGTCACATTTATCCTTTAGCCCTCAAAGTAAGGCAAAAGACTTTAAGCTGTCCCTTGCACAAGCTGGCCTAAGTCTAAACTACAAGTACTACTGAAAGCTTTCAGAGTATGTTCAGTAACAAAAAAAAAAAAAAAAAAAAAAAAAAAAAAAAAAGTCCATTTCAGATCTCAGGTGTTCCAGTGCGCTGCATCCCTTATCTAAATGGGTAAAAGGAACATAAAGGGTAAGCAAGTGATATGCTTGACTGCAACAGACAGGAATTCAGACCTTCCAAACTGATGCACCCCACTGTATGAATGATTTCTCCTACAGTGAAGCTAAGTACAAAAAGCCTTTGCAGCTAAGATGAAAAGAATGAATAGGAAGCTGTAGAGAGGCACTGAACTAGAGCTCTGGAGGCCTGTGTTCTGTTCTGGCTCCTTGGGATGCTCCTATTCTTCCCTGAGATGCAGCCTCCCACCTGTAACACTGCAATGATGTTTGTTTCTCTGACACAGTGCAGTGGAGATGGTATTCCCCTACACTATAATGACTGAAAGTTGTCAGAACAGCCTGTCACTAAATAAATGTGAACATTCAAAAGGTGAAAATGGTAAAGCAACTCTGCATTCTCTGATGGATGTGCTTATTTAGAAACATAAACTAAACTCTGCTGCTTACTTTCCTCAGCTATCGACTGGAAAATTTTATCTCCCGTAGGAGAGAATTGGTGCAAATGCTGCTTCAGTTGTAGCTACAATTCACATTACAACAAGGAATTACAACAATTCACATTAGTAACAAGGACTGTTCTTCTGCCCCAAATGGAAGGCCACTTTCCTGTCTTTTCAATGCCTTACATAAGGTGACAAGCTGTTGACATTAATCTGGTATTTTCAGTTCCCTCTAAAATGAGGAGTGATCAATTTGGCCCATGTCCACTGACAGACTGTACTAGGAATGTGTTGGAATTTCTCTATTGCAGAAAAGTAGAATGCCATTTTAGGAGCACACTTGACTTCAATGGACTAAAAAGAACCATTAGGAGACAAATCCTCTTGTTCTCCCCTTGAATGTGCCTTACCATGCAGCAAAGATTAGCTCTGTGCTAACTTGCCATGTTCTGTCCTGCTGTAGAAGGGCCTTAACGAGTAGTATTAGTAGTGATAATTGGAAATTCTGCCTTAAGATCTTCCCATCCTACAGCAAAAGCATCAATATAGTTTTGATATTTTAAATCCAGACAAAACACGGGCAGTTGAGAGGAAACACACTTGCATTACAGAAGGATGGGTTCAGTGCTAACAGCCACCCAGGCAGTGTGAATCACACCCACTGAGTAAGGGACACTGGGTGAGTGCATCTCTGGCATGGAAAGGAGGGAAGCTCAGAGATGGAAGTTGACTGCAAGGCACAGACAGCTGCAGAGTCTGGCAGAGCACATCACAAAACTCATGAGGCCACACTGCTTTCAAAATCCAAGTCTGCATCTCTGCATGGCTCTGTAATAACACCTTACAGGATTCCTCATCATTTTAGAAAGGCTGGGGGGTTTTGGTATTTCGGAGACTATTTGTTGACTTAGGCAGACGAGAAGTAATTTTTTAGTAAAAAAGCAAAGACTTTTTGTCTATACATTGCCTCCATTTTCCATTAGTGCTCTTGCACTTCTCGATGGAACCGCAAATTCAATAGGTTCCTCTTAGAAATGATAGGCACAACTAATCTGTCACACTTTTTACACACACAGCCATGTCACTCCACCTCTAACCTTTACCTTAAGGCTTGTGACAGTGGTCTCAACCCTCTCTTCAAAGGATTTGAAAGTTGGTGAATTCCTAGGAGAAAAAGGAAGTTGAAGGAAAGAAGAGTCAGTTGCAAATATAATTGGGTATATTTTTTTGTATTTTTAGCTACAAATTTGCAAAAGCAGAACCTGCATGGTAATTTAAATCAAATAGTGACTGGCCTGCCTGCCATCTGATATAGTTAATATGTTTTCAAAAGAACAGCCAGAGAATGCTGGCTGTATTGCTTCATGGTTTTATCTACTTGTGTTGTTGCTGTAATGAAATTAACTTTTTTTTTTTTTTCAGCAAGTTCATAATCCATATAATTTAAAAGATGTTAGTTTAATGTCCTGAGACTAGGATGAAGGAGATTAGACCAACATAGGAAGTTATCAAAGGCATCCCAAATGCCTTTGAGGAATCCTGACCCCCCTCAGCTCCATGATTTTGTGACTGCAGGTGTCTCCTGCTGCTTTCAGAGACAAAGAATTTAGGGAAACTTTTTCAAGGGGTGCTCCACTGACAAAGCTGAACTATTTTTCTGCTCTTCACTCACTGTGGAACAGAGCATAACATGGTTTGGGGGAAAACTGTAAGTTGAACGTATCTTAAAATAATTTAAAAAAACCACAACAGCTATGATTTTCCTTCTTTAAGCAGTCTGCTGCCTTGCCTGACAACTTGCTCTCCTTCCTTCCCTTCTTCTTCAAAACTTGAAACACAGCTTCTCTTTCATTTTAAATGCATTCCATTATTTAAATTTCTTCCATACATTTTGGAATGTACTGACCACAGCTAATATCTGCTATGTAATAAGTATAATGCATATGCTGTTTAAAGATCCCCACAGAGATCTGTTCTCAGGTTGCCCCTCAGTTGCTTAGATAATAAAGGGAACCTTACTCAGTTTCTCTGCTCCTTGCTTGACAACAGAGAGCTCAATCATAGCACACTTCGTGCTTCATTATTAGTGAAGACTGCAGCTCAGAAACTGTTGTCTGGCAGGTTTCCTCTTGTACTTTCTTTACCATAAGAAACAAAGAGGTAACAGGATCTCCCCAAGCCCAGTGCAGTATAATGAAGCAGTTACATAACTGTAGTTCTTCAGGATCTTTTTTCAACTTTCTGTTGTGGTACAGGCAGAAATAGATTATAGAAACTACTATCATGGAAAGCACAGGGTACCTCCTAACAACATGGTCAACAGGATGTACTAAAACCACTACATCCATTTGCTCCTACATGAAATGAAACATAACTGTCATCTTTAACCAGACCAGAGGGTACCCTCACAGTGGAACACCGAGACAGAAACACTTTATCCTGTCAAATGCCTGTACCTCTGTGTCAGCCACACGGACAGGCAAACACGTGCAAGAACCTGCACTTCATGTTGCAAAGCAATGAAGTCCATGGCTGCTGTAACTTTAGTGTTCCAGTCCATCCTCTTTGTACATTCTGGGAACTTACCTGGAGCATGATGATGGCCTCTATTTCTGCAAATACATTAATATCATATCCCACATCAGACTAAGTTAATCTGACCCTAATTTAAGGAAAGGGCAAATAGAAGCCAATTGGAACAATAAGGCAGATTTACTTTTGGTTTCTGATAAATAGGTGACAAACTTATCATAGGGCAAAAAGGGTCAAAAGGTGAGAGAGACTGAGTTTTGTGACTTACATTTTGCCCACAGATGACACTGGTGAATGCTTGCCTCATACTATCTACCTGCTGAAGTGAGTGGATTAGCAAGGAAGCTGAGGAGGACTTTGTACAGGGGCATTTAGCAATAGGATAAGGGGTAATGGCTTTAAACTTGAAGAAGGTAGACTTAGGCTAGACATTAGGAAGTAATTCTCCACTATGAGGGTGGTGAGACACTAGAACAAGTTGCCCAGAGAAGCTGTAGATGCTCTCTCCCTTGAAGTGTTCAAGGTCAGGTTGGATAAGACTTTGAGCAACCTGGTCTAGTGGGAGATTTGGACCTCCTATGCAAGAGGGTTCTAACCAGATGATTTTTAAGGTCCTTTCCAACATAAACCATTTCATAATTCTATGCTTTAATGCTTTAGTTAGGAGATTTGCTTTCCCCACGTTTGACAGTAAGTGGGGATATTAATGTATTTAGAAGCTGAGGGGTAAAAAGAAAGCTAATCCTAATTTTATTGAGAACAGTCAAAGCTTTACTTGTATAGACATCAATATTTGGCTGCAGTCAAGTAAAGAATGATTATAGCCATTAAAATATGAAAGCACTCATATAAAATCCCTCCATAGGAGCATGAGCCAAAGCCTGCTGGGTTGGAAAACATCTCTGATGCTAATGGGCATCAGATGGGATGATGTTCTGGAGACAGAAAAACAACTGAATTTCAGAGTCAATAATAAAACCTGGTAACAATCAACTACCCAAATACATCTCAGAACTGCTTCATTTGCTGAAAGGCTTGTACAAGAGATTAAACAGTTAATACAATTAAAAGGAAAAAAACCAAACAACACAGATGGCCTATCCTGCAGCTCTTATCTACAAGAACATCCTTAATTGATTGAAGTGGGATTACTCATCCAACAAAAAACTACAGGATCAGTATGCAAAAGTATGCAAATCCCCCCTCAGTACACTGTTGAACATCACCATAGCAAACAGAATACGGGCAGCACATTACCTCATCGCAGGCATGCTTATGGAATGGCGAATAGAGTAACTGTGGATGAAAGCAAAAGATAAGGAAAAAAAAGCTGTAAAATCCAGTTTGCAACATGATTCTAACGTATCATTTTTATTTTTTCAAGTTAAGTGCTGTTACTCTTCCTGTCCTGATGGCAACAGTTAAACTCGCTTGTGAATTCCAGCTGACTTCTAGCACAGTACCACGCCACATTCTCAAGTCAAGCAAGCAGGGCTCTAAAGAATGATGCAAAACAGCTCTTGGAAATGCCCACTTAAATGATGCAGACCCCTGCTATTTACAGAGACATGCAACGTGTGTCAGGGGAACAGAGCTAGCTCCATGTTCCACAGTGACAGAGGGTAAGCTCTGTGCTGGGAGAGGGTATGCCTCAGGTTGGTGACCATCAGCAGAGATGCTTCGAGGCAGCAGAAAAGCAGGCAATGTCCTGCTTTGCATGTGGCAGGTATACTGTTCAAACAGTGCCAGCTCCCAGTTCCTATAGGCTTCTGCACAACAGGCTACTTGCCTTCAACCAGAGAGGCAGCTTCTGTTGCTGTCCCCACCTCTCTAGGATGTTTCAGCTCCTCCTTCGCATTTCCACGTTACCAAGGGTAGAAAGCTGTTTCCCACAGCGGTCCTCCAGCTCTCCTTGACACACCTCCCTCCTCAGGCTTCCCAGCAGCAAGAGCAGTAGAAGGTTGGCAAGCAGAAGATGGAGCCTCTGAATCATGCAAAGAACCCCAAATTGTCTTGCAAACCTTTAGCCCTGCAGATAGCCACTCACTCTAATGTACTATATTAGAATGGACAGCCCTACTATTCTGGGAAGCATCGAGACTGTTCTGAATGGGAATCTATATCTGAAGTGTAAGAACTGTCTATAAGTACATATCTGAACACTAGAAGTACATTGTGCAATTTAAGAGCATGTATTGTTTCAAAAATTCATGCGTAGCTACTTTCAGAGCTGACTGACAGCTGCAGCCTGGTCTGATTAAGAACAGTGAGAGCTTTAAAGGGAACACCAACATTTGGCTGCAATCGCACAAAGCATGATTATGGTATTAAAAAATGAAAGCTCTCACATAAAGAGAATATGTGTTTGTTCTAAACTATACAAATTCAGAGCAGCACTGTATCCATATACGCACAAAAGATTAATTTTTTTCTGCAGATTAAGGTTTCAGAAATGGGGGTAGAGGGGCAGAAGGGCAGGGATGGGGAGGAAGAACTATTTGGCAAGCAGGTGGTGCAGAGGGATGTTACACAAACTGTTTGCTGTTGGGTATATTTTAAGGGTTCTGCTAAGCTTAGACAAGAACTGACAGCAGACAATGAAAATGTTTCATGTCCATTTTTTCACATAATTTTTAAGACTTATAAAAGATTAGCCCAAACACTTCACAAGTGCAGCAAATCTTTAACAATCCTAGTTAAATTAAACAAGCACCCTTTCCATTTTAGTCTTGTAACATATGATAAATAAGCCAAAATAAGAACTTGGAAGTATTTCAGCATAGGCTGCTCCTCTTCTAATAGCAAAACATTCCAAATATGAATGTCTAAGTAAGATTACATTGTGCCAAATTAAATTTGCACAGCTAAGAGATGGCATGTGAAAAACAGTCTGAATACTAAGTGCTCATTTCACTGAGTTAGTCTTTCAATTTCTTCAAAGAAGTAAGGATGCAAGTTGCAAGAATAAATTCAAGCTCTAGATATAAAGAACCCATCTGATCATGTTACGAACTTGGCCTATAGGAGATTTTCCCAGGACTCAAAACTCTTGAAGAGTCACCACGTATACTTCATGACTAATAGACTTTTGCTTTACTGAACAGGAATGAAATGCTTTATACAAACTCCATAAAACTCTGTAGACTGAATATAATTTTTACTGAATGCTTACTGTTTATGTTCCAACCTGTGGCAGAAAAAGATGGTTGAGAGAATGGGATTATGTATAAATAGGTTTTCCCAAGAACAACATCTTTAGAATGTGTTCATTATCTGAACTTGAGACTTCTCTATTCAGGAACAAGGAAAACACTTAGTCCAGTCCTCTCCTCATTATGATCACCATGCTGTCAAAATGAGGCATTATAACTTTAAGTAGAATATGTTTTTACCATATACAATGACACTGAAAGGAAAGAGGTTACTGAATTACATTCCATAAAACAGATCCTGTCAAATGCAGAGGCAGTATTAAAGGACAGTAACATGTCTTACCTAATTGAATGAGATCTGTGATGGATGCATGAGGAAAGAAAAGCAAGAGTTAAAAGCATTATGAAAATGTAACAAAAATATATATCTATATCTGTAGCATGTCAGACTTCCTGAGGAGAAAAATACAATCATTTGCATTCAAATCTTGATGCTAGGATTCCCACCAAAACGTGTATCAGTTGTGATTCCTTCAAAGTAAAATTTTTCACACACTCCTTCACAACACAGTGACCTACTCTGTGTGCAATGGAAGTTTTGTCTGATAAACTTTGTGTTCTCTTCACTAGGTCAAGCAATGCTAACTGGTTGCCCCCAAAAAATCCTACCTTACCCTCATTAAAGTATAGGTGAACTGGAATTGTACATGTACATCAGCAGCAACTGTCTTTTTCTTTCCCTCTGGATTTCTTAATCAACTCTCAGCTGAGAAGGGTATGGAAAAAATTACTGAAAAGATATTTTCTGAAATAATTCTTCCTTCTTGAAAACAATACTTGAAACACTTTGACGCTGTTTTGCAGCTCACAAGAAACTTAATTAAGGCAGCAGAACGGGGAGAAGCACACCAATATACAGTGTTCAAAGGATGTCATTAGGGTTCCAAAGTCAAGAAATGAGGAGGCAGACAGCCTCTCCTTCATCTGTGTGCTATTGATGTAGTCTTTAATTACAGACCACTTCAAGGGAACACCTGTCTCATGCAGTGAACCACGGAGTGCACACCTAATGAAAATCTCTTCAATACTCATTTTTCACATCCTTTTTCCATGTGTGGTGTGATGCATTATTTACTGCACACTATGCACCCCGCTCTGAAGAAAATCATTAATTTCTTCAGGACTATTTACAGGGCTCATCATCATTTATATTGGTGCTTCTCAAACATTCACGGATGTACCTTCCCAACACATTTTTGCTTAGACTAGTTTAAGTAATACTGTTGCCATACAGAGCCTCCTTTTACTACCTGCTAACTCCCAGTAGCAGCCCCCCCCCTTCTCTATGATAATACAGATAGTGTATGGTAGGGAAGTCTGTGTTACTGCAGAGCTCTAAAAACCAGCACAAAAGAAAGGGCAAGTGTCAGTAGAAATAAAAGAAAACAACTGCTTCACCCATCAGCAAGATAAATGCTTTTGATATTACATTCTGGAGCAAAACAGTATTACTATTTCCTTTATGGGTGATATCAAGAGTCCTAGAGTTTTGGGTATGAAAGCTACAGTATTTCAAGGAATTAACTCCCAGTGGTCTCAGCAAGAGTTTTAAGTGTCCAGAACATCCCTAGGTCACAAAAATCCTGGAAATGCACAGCAAAAGGCTGTGCAAAAATTCCAGCACCATCACAACAAGAAACCCAAAAAGGCACAAAAATAAAGGCATAGCAACAATCATCTCCTACAGCACTGAAGCAGATTAATAATACCTGAGCTGTCTCCAACAAATATTGGCCTAATCTGCTTCTAAAAACCTCCAATGAGAGAGATTTCACAGCCTTCACAAATAACCTGTGCCCTTGCTCAACTTTATAGCTGAGCCCTTTTCCTGATTTCTCAAATTAATTTACTACATCCTCCCTTTCCTTTCATTTTTCAGCCACATTTGCCTATCCTAAAAAACAATAAAAGATCCAAACTTAAACAGTGTGCAAAGTTAAGGATAAATACCCTTAACTTTGTATCACATCTCTGCTCTACATGGAAAGAGCCATGTCAAAACATCAGTGTGACTTCTGCTTTTGAGAGATCTGAGCCCATGCTACTAACCCACGAGTGACCTGGAACTCCCCTTTGCCTTCCTTCTCCATGTCAGAAATTGTTAAAGGAGATAATATGTGTTGGGGAAGGGAAGGCAACAAAAAATCCCGGTGGCATATCATTAATCACAAGAGCTATTAATGAACAATCTATTATCTTCAGTATATTACTAGTGCCTGCTTTGTACCCCAAAGCAAATTATGTGTATACTGGTTTCATAAGCAGTTCTAGTGTTTCTAATACTATGACAGTATGAAATAGCATGCATTACAAGTGTCAAGAGACCTTACAAGCACTAATAATAAGTACAAAATTTAGAAGCTGTAAAATGCTAATGATTACTTATAAACAAATGAATTAGACAGTTTGTGACACTGAGTCTATCTGGCCTGTTGCTGATATAAGATATTTAAGTGTTTTTAGAGAGAATAAAAGATTCGTTCAGGTTATTAGAACCCTGCATTTTCAGAACAGAAATACTTGCATTTCATTTTGTGCTCTGCCCAGCTAAACATAGCAAGCAACCTGGAAAACACCATTTTGTTTCACAAAGAAGGAAGGCTTCAATATTTCAAGTCAGGTAGACTTACATGCTCTTTCTAAATCACCATCACCACAGACAGGGGGCAAAAAACACCAGACTGCTGACCATACGGGGAATTACAGTGATCATCTGGATTTGAGAAATCAGTTTCAAGCATCTGCTTGGAATGAAAGCAGAAGAGGGATTTGCATCTGGACGCCATTGGTGACTATCAGCCTTAATGCCTGAACAAGAGAATTAAGCCAGAATCTGATGTGTATTTAAATCAGCATTGTGGGTGGGGAGTGTGTGATAATCCCCATACCAGATCACTGAAATTATTTGGGTTAGCAAAAAAGCAGGCAAACCATGAAGCAAAGAATGTCTCCTGGCAGCTTACACCCCCTTAAATATGGCTGGCTTTGGAGTGGGAGGATTTTTAAGTGATAAAGTTTACAGTGTGACCCCACACAGAACTGTACCTGCCCAAATTGAGTCAAGATCTTAGGCCAGCTTTGTTGCTGAAGGAACCACAACCAATCATTACTTCAGATTTAGGATGTTTAGAAGATGCAGAAGGCCCAAGTCATGCCATGCTTTATGTAACTACAGGACACTGGCTGTACTGCTTGCTTCTTCTCATCAAACACCAAGAAAACTCTCCTAACTGAGAAGATACCTGAACACAGTAGTAGTTCATGTTTTCCTGAAAAATTCCTAGACAGGTTAAAGAAAGCTACTAGGAACAAGCTGCTTGATTAATCAAAATGCTGATGGACTTAGCTTCTGCTTTGTGCCCTTGGCTAAGGGGCTAAGGGAATAAATACCACCCATCTGCTTTCTAAGTGCTCCTCAGAAGCATGATCACCCCACGGGGGTGGGGGTTGGTACTGCCAGGCAGGACAAAAGAATTTGGTAGCAGTCATTAATTAAGGGAAATATTGAAGGAAAACCATGCTTTATTACAGGAAAGATATTTCTGTCTTTGCAGTTAATCTCACACCCTTTGCAAAGTGCAAGCAACAGGACCTGAGGGGTAAGGAATTTTTAGAGTCATCCTTCCCCCTCTGGTGAAGAGGCAGTGTTCAAGGTATTTGCACACCAACTCTTTGGTCACTGCTGCAGGACCCAAGGGATGGAAGCAGCAACAGGACTTGATCACTGAGCAGTGAGCTTGTCTTAGTGGAGGAAGTGTTAAAATTGTTGAAAAGACAATGAATCAGGAATGTCTGTGCCACACACAGCACACAAATCTCCTCATGCATTTCTCAAAAATATGCAATACAACTATGAATGCAGGGAAGGCAGTAAGAATAAACAAAGGCTGGAAAAAAGGCTTGTGAAAGCAACTCAGGCAACTGCAGCCTCAGCCTGGGAAAGAGAGGAACTGAAGGGAAATATGGTAAAACTAGAGCAAATCATGAGTGATGTGAAGGACAGCAGGTGAACTAGACTCACTGTTTCTCATAAGAGAAGAGCCAAAGGGCATCGAAGACCAGGTGGACTCCAAGTAGGGAATGAATGAATGAACAAACAAATAAACTTCTTTACCACATATTTGTTCATCTGAGGACACATGAGGTGTTATGAATGTCAAAAGCTCATACAAGTTAAAATATTTTTTTTTAATAAATTCATTGAGAAAAACCCTTAAAAGACTTTAAAATGAAACTTCAAACCTCTGTTTTAGAATGTTTCCAGCTCTCAGATTGCTGAATGCTAAAAAAAAAAGGCACTAGGACAACATATCTCCATACCTTGTTATTCTTAAATCCTTTTCTAGGCATGTACTACTGATAGATGTTTAACTTCATGGAGTCACAAAATGCTTAATTTACATCCGTCCATACCCTGGTTGCAAGTCACTCACTAGATTTTAATTTTAAATTGCAATGTGGAAAAAGCCATTGTAAAGCATATCATATAGTGATGAAGAATTTCCTTTTTTAGTTTTAACTAGAAAAACAGTAGTACTTCTGTAGAGGGTTTATTAGGCTGGATGTAAAAGATAAGTATGAAGGAGGGAGTCTAAAGATTTCTTAAGATTCAGAGTAAAAATTTTAAAAGGTCAAAAAATAAGTTTTAGCTGCCAGGAACTATGCTTTAGCCATTTGCAGTCCAAATATGCATATGTATTTGAAATACTGTAATGTGGAATCACACCACTTGTAGAACATAGTTACCTGATACATGAGAAAACTCACCAAAAAAAGTGAGTACATACCAATGTCTTTAATAAATGGCACCCTAATTCTGCAGCTCAATATGTTGTAGAGTTATGCATGTCCATTTCATCACAAAAAATCAGGTCCCTGAAACGCCTGAGAAATTCTGTAATCCTGCCACCAAGATGAAAACTGAAGTGCTGTTTTACAACATACTATTTCTTTATTTATGCTGTCATTCTAAAGAACTTTAAGATCAACATTTTAAAAGATACACCTGCATATAAAGCCTGATATTTAAGTTGTGCTTAAGTGCAGTTTTTCTCCTGACCTCAACTCCTAGTGCTATCATTGTATATTCTTTTATAAATACAGCTGCAGAACAAAACTTGGCACTTGTACATCTTTTAAAAGCTGATAAAAACAGCCTGAAATGGTTTTTTCTATTATTTATCTTTAGACCTGTGTCTAACTTGAAGCTAATCAGCTCCAGGGCAGGATTGTTTTCTTCAGGTTATGCTGGTCACCAGATGTATGAATATAATCGGGTAAACAAAAGTCTAACAGCAACTTTTTGTTCTATTTTGCTAGTACAATTCATTCAGCTTGCAAAGTGATTTCAAAAGGATTTCAAAATTGTACTTAAAAAACAAACAAAAAACCCCCACAACAAATAGGACTCAAATAGGAACTACATACGTTGTTACCCATTCTTTTTGGCTGAAACTATGAGTGTTGTAAAATAATCTGACTACAAACTGTTTGAACCTTTTCAGAAGGAAAAGAAGAGCTAATGGATGACTTATACTTTTTGTCCTCAAAATAAGACCAGAGAAGCTGCAGATCCCTCTACCTCATATCTCCAAACTTCTTGCTGATAGCAGTTCCTACGTTGCTGATAGCGGCTGTTGCTTTCTGTCCGGCGTGGCTCAGGGTCTCGTGTGTTTTCTTGTAACTATAAACAAGAAACAGAACAGGAATAGTTTTAAGTATTAAAAAAGAGAGGCTACAATCCCCAGCAACTGATTCTTTTTTCCCTCTATTTCCACATCCTAAAGTCACATGAACTGAAATGTTAAGAAATGTCGTAACCATAAGACAACAGATTACGAAGATGCCCACTTCTGCACCACCACCTCATGTCAGCAAAAGGGTCTCCAGAAGGGTTCTTCACTGCATTTCTCCTCCTGTCAGACAAGACCCCCTGAGAGGTCAGAGCAAGCTATTCAAGTGGGATGTGGTGATTTGTTGAATACCTGTTTGATACAATTTACAATTTCTGTACATTTACATCAAATAAGCATTCTCACAACAGACATATGCTAATTTTTTTTTTGTAGCAAAGCTGCTGTCAAAAGCACAGTAAATAATTAGGTCATACATAACTTTGCTCTTCCATACATACACAGATACCTTTAAAAGATGCACTTCAAAAATAATTATTGATATTATTATTTATTATTGATATTTCAAATTGATATTGATATTCATATTTCAAATCACACAGAGTTAATCAGATCAGCTAATCAGATCTGTTTCCACATGCTAAAATTTTATATATTTTAAAATTTATTTTAAGGAAGAATGTTTTGAGAGACAGAGAAAGAAAGATGAAAAAATCTAGACAGACAATGGAAATTATAGCACTTTCAGAAGATGCTCTTTTCATGTATACAATAAACGTTCAAATACAGAACCATCATAATTTACTGATCCAGAAGATATGCTCTGACCCACACAGAGTATTCAAAACAGCTAAACTGAGATTAATCAGAGTGATCAGTAAGCTTTTCTGGAAAGATGCTTTTTTGCTGAGTAAACTAACTCTGAACATGTCAGAGGCTTCCTTCTGACTAAATTATCTGATACTCCCAGTGTCGCAGATAAATCCAGAATTAGAAGCACTGACCTAGTAACAAAAAAGAGAGCACATTATAATCACAGCTGTATCCTGTGGTGCACACAAGGAGGCAAGAAACGAGGAAATTATTGAAAAAAATTAATTAATACAACTCCACTGATTCTAATTCTCCTTTGAACAAATTCTGTAAGGTTGAAAATGTGTACCAAAATACACTGTAGATTAATAAAAAAAACCTACTGCCTAATTCCTGAAACAGAGTATTTTCTTTTACTTTCAGGTAAATGAAAGCAGTCTAAATTTGCAGAGGCAGGAGGGGAAATAAGAGAAAATTAATATTTACAATATGGCACATCACATTTTATGTCAAGTCCTTTCAGCTTTAGCAGTATGTATTGCCAAAAATCCTCCTGAGGACTCTGTTTTAAAAGCCACTGGTGAGAAGGTAGATGCTAAATAATGCTCTTAAATGTTCTTAAAATGCCTACGTTACTGCATACAAGTCTTTAGACATTCTCCTACCTGGGAAATTTCCTAAACCAATCAGAACAAGTGGAATTTTGCTGATGAAAAAATGAAGTCCAAGACTTGACTTTCAGATGTCAAAGGTCCTTGGTAGCTGTATCTACTTATGTACAGGCTGACTGTACACAGTACACAGTGAAATACTTTGCAGATATCCTCCTGAACTAATTTTTCATAAAAAAGTTCCTTTTATCCATGGCCATATTTAGGTGTATGAAAAAACATCTCCCTGTCTTACCTTTCTGCTGCGGGTTCTTCACACTGTGTAAACTGCTAAGAGACTTGTCCCAAATATGCCATACAGAAGCAAGACTCAACTTTAATTGAGAAAGATTTGGGTCCTCTATATATTTCTTAACATTACGTTGGTCAGAACACACCTTCTGGGAACTGGCTGAAATGACTGACTTTAGCATTCCAACTAATATTGTGTTTTCTATGTAAATCCCATAAACCCCACATCCTCCCCAGTATTTCCACTAGCAAGGAAGACATGGAGACTGCATTTATGTTCCTAATGCTTTTGACATTACATAACAGCATAAATCCAGCTAAGACTGTTACACAACTGCTCTTTTTTCAGCACGAACTTTGGCAAAAATGATCTTTGGCACGAACCCTCTCTCTCATAAAAAAAAAAAAAAAAAAAGAAAAAAAAAAAAGGTAAAAATGCAGTGAATCCCGTGATGCCTGTCAGCAGAGACAAGAAACAGTAATGTGCATCTTAGTAGATTTCACTGACAGCTTAAAAATCAAGCATGCCCCCCACCCCTGCCTCTCCACTATTATGTATATCTCTATGCCTTTTTCATAAATAAATTATCCTTTCACACCACACATTGCCTTACTGTAGTTAGTTATGCTTTGTACTGATACACAGCACAGTATTGTGCTTCAGATATTTTTATCATCATGGAAATGTCATATTTACAGAGTTCACTTGATACCCTGACAAACCCTCCAGTAACAACGATCTCTTCAACATACTCTCTGTGACCTCTGGGAATCTTAATTGTATGTAGCATTAATCATTTGAGGCAGCAGTTTTCATATCCTCATGTAATACATATCTGTTCATAGGTTTTTTTAATGCACTGAACACCTTTCAGAATGTTCAGAAGCATCAAAGAGTAGAAAAAGTTGGCTACTAACATTAACTCCTTCAGCTGAAAAATGGTCAGCGACCCTGAACCTTATGCCAGAAATGCTCCAGCAGAAACAAACTCAAAGAATTTAGGACACAGACATTCAGGAAATACCACATCCAACACACAACATTAATTTTTCACTCAAATGCATCATTAGGGTCTCTACTATTCTTACACTAATACAAAGTCACCATAACCTCCCTGAGTTCACCAACATTATATCAGATGCCCAACAGCTTTAGTCAAAGTAGAACCAAGCTACTACGTACACAGTTAGAGCAGGAATGCCTTCTCTGGTTTTATGGCACAGATGAATTGGTGGTAGTGGCTAACAATGACTGTATTTCATGCTTTTTACTTAGCACTTTTAACACAATTTATAAAGTATTACATAGACAAGAAGGATTAAACGTACATGGAACGTGAATTGCTGTCACAACCGTAAACTTATAAATAAAACTCATGTCATTTTGAGCATTACCTTCTAATATCATATTCACCTAAGACTGTCGTTCATCATCATCTAATTATAATTTGTTGTATGGTTTTTTTTTAAATAGGGTATTTCTTCAACAAAAGCCATAGTTTATAAAACTTATTACTAGAGCTTATCACAAAATATGTTGATATTGCAGTTATAGTATGCCCAATATATTAAAAAGAAGTCTTAAAGGAAAATCACATATCCAGTACTGTAACATACTAATTAGGCAAAGTATATTTTGACTGCATTTTTACCTGATAGTTTCAAATATCGCATTTAAATTGGGCTATCATATGACAACCAGAACTCACTATCTGATTTTTACAGCCAGTGAGAGCAAATGGAAGAAGATAGTGTTTCATAAAATACAATGTCCAAAGGAAACAGTGATTCATACAGAGTATAGCCAGGCAGCAGGTATATAGAGAGGTCAGAGAAGTAGATGCTTGAATGACCAACATCATCTGCAGGATAAGACAGGATAATCATACTGCATGCTATTTGATCGCTTCTCAACTCAATACCAACATGCCCTTCCCACAGCAGAGTTAAATCTAACCTTCCTTCACAGGTGCAATACATAGGCTGCTGACAAAAGTATGCTACAAATTTAATATTCATATTTTGCACAGCAAGCTGAGCATTCGAGCTACTACAGTAAATTCTAAAGAATTTAAATTCAGCTTCTGTAAAATTAGTACATCTGCCAATTAGTACATCTTTATTCAGCATTGTGCCTCTCCATCCATGCTTGCTGGCAAAATTAATCCATTTGAGACACCCTCTTCTGTGATAAGGCTTACATAAAATTCAACAAAATGCAAACAAT
This sequence comes from Florisuga fusca, assembly GCA_038090715.1. Lineage (NCBI taxonomy): Eukaryota > Metazoa > Chordata > Aves > Apodiformes > Trochilidae > Florisuga > Florisuga fusca. The sequence continues at coordinate 47,054,745 of JAAWXA010000001.1, forward strand.
TGACAACAAAAGCATACAGTAGAGCAGAGCCTGGTAGCACAAGCCATGACTTATGGAGCTTGTTTCTTTTTAGTTTTCAAACCATTAGTCAGCTTAAGAATGACATTTCTGAGATCAATGTAAAGCATCTGGATCTCTGAGAAACTCTCGGCTATAAAACTGTTTTCCTGTAGATTTGCTGTGAAAAATAGGGCCTACTGTTAAGGAAATAATGTCAAAGCTCAAATGAAATAAATGTATACATCAATGGCAGATAACATGTACATAAAACATTCTCCAAGAGAATTCATACTGCCATTTTGCCTACAAATAAACTCTTAAACTTTTGGGGGTTTTTTTTTTGTAAGTGCTCACCTGAAATTCATTCCAACTTCAAAACCAAATGACAGAATGACATTTTTAGACATTCTTCCCTTTGCCAATCATGTTAAAAAATAATTGAGACTGTGCTGGCACTTGGATGCGTACATATGCCTTAATCAGTCAAAGGAAGTACACCCCAGATAGTTCCTCAGCCACAGAGAGAGGAAGGGCAGAGCTGAGGGAACCAAACCTCTGCAGATCACAGGGGACCTGCCTGCAGCCAGAAATCAGTGCTCAATCACACCAAGATGACTGTTCAGCAGGCTGGAGAGAGACATGGGTCAGGAAAGGTTCCAGATGAAGGTGACTAATATTCTGTAGTGCCCTGCATTGCAATATTCAAAATCTCCAGGTACAAATGCCACAATATGTTAGTTTAAGCACAGATGATCTTAAGGTATTCCGGAATGAAACTTCATAGTTCATCACACCTTAACTATGCCAGTAACACTGTCTGTGGGCTCTGTACTGTACAGTAGATGAAAAAAACTATACAGACGAAATATATCCCAGCCTTCCTTCCCTTTTCCTTTTTCTTTCACCTGTTCCCTTTGCCTGGATATTTTAAATTCTGGTCATTTAGTGATTGTTATTTACACTCAGGCCTCCCCTCCTTACAGTTAGATACACATACATACAGATATCTATAATATAGGAGAATTTCTATAATCTAAGGCAATTTCCATTAGCTGAAGCTTCTGGAATAAATAAGTATCTTTTAGGAAACAGAATATACAAATACACTAAGTTAACTTCTCAAAATCCTTTCTCCAGCCTTATTTTCCATTACATCACCCTTTCAAGTTCAAGGCCGGGGCTACAGGTGGAAAAGAGGCAAAAAACTACTTTTGAAGAAGGCATGGACATTCCTTGTCTGACTCAAAGGACACAACATCAGTGGAACTCCTTTCTAAAGCCAACGTGCCTATTTCTTCACTTACACAATGGCAACACTTACTTGTAGAAGAAATGTCAAAAGGTGATTGCACGCATTATAATCAATGGAAACACCCACATTTCTTTTAATACCATTCATAATAAATAGGAGTGTGGGAACATGGTAATCTGAGATCCTAGAAGTCACAGTAGGACCGCTGTTGATTACAAATTATATTGGACTTCCTGAGAAAATTCTAGTTATAGGAATGAAGACTGCAGGTACAGTAGATTTTAAGTCTAAAGCACATGCAGTGAAACTATTATTTCCTATTTTGTCATCACCTGGCAGAAATTTGAACTACAAAACATTGTTTTCACTATTTGTAAAACCCACACAACCGCTCTCAGGTTCCCTATCAGCGGAACCAAGCTTGTTCAGAGTTTTTAACCAGTAGTCAACAAAGGGATCCTTTTTATTTCTCTGAAGGAAATGGCCAAGCCCACGCTGAATGCTCTTCTCTTAAATCTCAGATAAATATTACATGTAAGAGCAGACAAATATTGAAACCTTTCTAAAAAAAGCTTCAAAAGACATTCACCACCTCAGAAAGTCCCAAGCACTGTCTAGGAGATGTTCCTTTTGGAGATAGCACTTAGAATTCTTTTGATTCTGACCACTAATTCTGTTCCTACAAAATGTGAAAATTTTTGTCTGTGAGAGAAAAAAATGAAAATTCATTTTGAAAACACAGCTTTGTGAGAGTCCTATCCCAGATATCACTCTTGCATGGGTCCACGTTTCATTGCATGATAGTCTTCCCAGTCCCCGTGCTGGAATTAGTAAGTATGAGGCTTTGAGACACTTCATTTCATGAGTACAGCCCTCAAGGAAACAATGGGCTATCTTTAAGTTTTTAGCTCTTCTAAAAATTTATTGACAATGTCAGAACTTCCACTGTAAGAGTGCTGTTTTGGAGGAGAGTTAGTCCCAAACCCAACCATTTTCATCTCCCCAGAAGCTCTCTCTGTAGTTATATTGCTATTTCAGTAGTTTAATTACTATTTCATTCATAGGTTGAAAGGTTATCCATTGAAAACAGAGGAGACTTATGCCTTCTAACAGTTGGTAACATTTCAAGAAAGAATGACAAAGGAGCTTCTGGGAACTATTGGGCAGGAGTAAGGTGATTTGTGAGTAATTTTACAGATGCAGCTCCTCTTTAGAAACTCCATGGTATTGAAATATCTCATGAGAGGACAACACTGTAACACCCTATTAATTTTTACCAGAGACATACAGAAGAGCATCAGCTTAAAAGCTGACGGACAGACAAAGCTGAGCATGGTTAAAACATATAAGCTTAGCAAAAGGCAAGGTATATCTTGCAGATCTATCTTGTTAATGCTTCATGAGGGATTGGTAAGGAGGATAAATTAACCCTTGCGACCTCCTCCATATATAATGCAGTGCAATTCTGTAACTGCATTGAAGAATACAATCCTTCATAAGGGATGAAGGAGCATCTCTCATATGAGGAAAAGCTGAGAAAGTCAGGACTGGTCATCCTGGAGAAGAAAAGGCTCATAGGGGAATCTCTTCAATGTGTCTAAGTAACCTGATGGAAGGGAGTGGAAATGATGGAGGCAGACTCTATTCAGTGGTATCTAGTGAAAGAAGCAAGGGGCAAAAACTGAATTTAAAAAATATTTAATCAAAATAAAAGTTTTTTTCAGACTAAGGGTAATTTAACACTGGAAGAGGTTGCCCAGAGAGTCTGGAGAGTCCACAGCCTTGGAGACATTCAAAATCTGACTGGACACAGTCCTGAGCACACTGCTGTAGCTGACCCTGCTCTATCTGACCCTGCCCTGAGAGAGGGAGTTAGACTAGACAGTCTCCTGATATTGCTGTCAACCTAAGTTGTCCTGTGATTCTGTAAAATTAAGGTCAATCTCACAGAAGCCATCTCCTTACCTTGGTGCCCTATGCAGTGAAGATCTGAAGTAAGGAAGCCCAGAGAGAGCTGGGAAATCTTTATGGAACAATATAACAGCTTTAAGTGAGCGCACACAATGCATTCAGGTTACATAAAACATTTCCTTTGTAGCAAATATTCATTAGAAAAGCTCAATTATGGCCTTTGTAAATATCCCTGGAAAGATGTTTTTAATGATTCCTTAAGCTAAATACATATCCTCAAAATCTGCCAACACTACCCTGCTTCTAGCATCTAAATATGAATGAATTGTCTATGTTTAAAATATAAATTAAAACCCCTGCATTGCTAGAATCTAACTGAATGTCCACCCACCTCTATTCACTGGAAACCTGATCTTTAAAAAGATGTGTGGGGGAAGTTCATTCCAGTTGAATGCCTTACCACCATGAAAGGAAATTAAGCTTTAGACAATCACTTGCTTTCTATTTACTGATATCCTCTATAATAGAAGCCCTGGCCTTCTTTAGCAGATTATACTAAAAATCAGTGCACTGAAAATCACAGAGGAAATGTAACAATGACCTTGAAAAACACCTTATGATGCTGGTCATCATAAAAAGTGCTTGACTTCCAGGTCTACTTCATAGAAAGATGAAAAAATGCAAACAATATTACAGATTTTCCTTAGAGAAAACCAAAGTCGATTAAAAAAAGCTATTTTGATACCAAAAAAAAGCTGCACATTATTGCTGCAAAAGTAATGTATTGCTAGAGGTAGTTAGAATTGGTTTTGCATATCGTAAAGCATGAATTAATGACAAGGAAACAGACTTGGCACAGAATTGTAATTGATCCTGACATCATCTTCAGTCGCTGGAGGACATCATCTGACTGATCTCCAGCTCTAACTTTCCTCAGTATGAAAAGCAAGAAAGCTTGATTTTTTTTTTTCCTTTTTAATCATAACAATGACATTTTCTGACATGTACATATCAAGCATACTCAGCTAACTCCTAAGCTTTCAATGGCCAACCATTTAAAATGTAAATGCTTAAAACCAGACAATCTCACTTTTACATTTAGTCATTCCAGGCGGCATCCATCTTATGAGTTCGGTCACGAGTCTTAACTCGCTGTGCATACACACTTGACAGAACTTTTTTTCTGAGAGCAACTTCACCCCTTCAATCCTAAAACTGCATCCCTAAATGGAGAGCTTAAAAAGATTATTAACAATAAGAGGACAAGAATTTGGTGATTAATATTTCTCTGTGGCTTTGAAAAGCTCTTTGTTCAAAAAAGTGGCTTTAACTGCCAGAAATGAACAGCAGCTTTAAAACCCAGTAAGATTGAGTGAAAGCAAATTTTTTTTCTTTAAAACCATCTCTTTTTAAAATTATCATTTGTGCATTTAGAAGCCTAAAGTACAAACATGCAAACATTTTGACCTTTTATTTCTTAACACAGGCTTTTCACCCTTACTAAATCAGAGACCCCTGCTGCTCAGTTCCATATAATTACTTGTGGGCAGCTTGTTGATTTAGAAAATCATCTTAAATAAGAAGCAGCAACAACCACACTGATGAAGTCTTCTAAGTCTCTCTATCTTTGTGGAAACTGCCAACATCATGAAGGGAAAATGAAAATGTACCTTTGAATTTGCAACCAAATTTCAAGTAAAAATGGTTTTGTTTCAAAATTTTGCTAGTGTCTGCCAGTGACTCTAGTTCAGGTGTTTTGTGCTTCACCTCACTTCTAAAATTCAGTGGCTCCAGACTGTCCTCTCTTTTCACGTCTCTTTTTCAGACATCCTCACTGAGACAGCATGTGGGTCCCTATTAGTAACATCTAATGAGAAATAGGACCTAGCTAAGAGACTGTCCAAAAGTTAGAAACAGGAGACATAGGAACTACATTTCCTATTAAGGGGTTTATAACTTATTTGACTTCTCATTAAAGCAGAAAGAATTATTCTTTTAATGTAAAAATGTACATTTTTTACATATTCTTTCAAAGCCTCTGTCAGGGCCTTGAGTGTACCAAGAGGAACAGGCAAACTCTTCCTCCCTGCTCCCCTGCATTTGGCTGCCTGGTCTCATGGCCAGCTCTGACACTGGATAAGACCTTGGTGACAGTGCTGTGACAGAAAGAGCTGGGAGAAGCCTTGATAGGCTCCTCTTGCCTTTGCTTGGGAGGTACACTAAAGCTTAAGACTGCAACAAAGCTCTTGGTCCTTGCCTGAGATACATTACTGGTGCCTGTATCTGGGCAGGTACCTCACTGACCCTGACACAAAGATTTGACTTCATGTTTTGGCCTTAGGCCTGCCTTATCACTACAGACTCGCCTGGAGGTCTGAATTCTTGGCTTGACTCTGTTTACTGTCACTGCACATGCTTTGGTGCTGTAGGACTGCTCCTACGTGCCTGATGCCACTGCCCTGCCTGCCTTGCTGTTGACTCCTAGCTCATCTCTGTTGTGGAGCAGCACACCCTGGCTTTTCTCTAAGAGCATCAAATTCAGTTGTTAACTGGAAAAAAAAAGAAAATCAAATAACTTTTCAGACAGCACCTGATGAAAGGTGGATGGTTCTTTCTACCAGTGTTGCTATTAATTCAGCCAAAGGAGGCTGTGAGAAGTGCCAGGACTTGCCTAAGAACATGCTGCTGGAAAATAAAAAGAATTTTATAGATGTAGGGCTTTTAATAACCTCAGAAATGGTACAGTTACTCCAACAATTTTTCTGTTTGTTCCTTTTAGACAACTAGAACCAGGAATTAAACAGTCACACATCAACTTTTCCTGCCAATATTCATAATTCAGATAACAATGCTGTTTGTTTAATGTTTTGGTAGGTTTTATTAATATTTAACATTGTCTCTCTTGGAAGTTAAAAAAATATAATACCTTGAGGTTAAAAAAATGTCCTTTGTCTCCTCAGCAAGGCCTCTAGCAATGTGTTATGGGAGAGGAAGATGACCTAACCTCAGTGTCATGAGAGCTGTGATGCTGTAAGAGCAAGGTGTGACAGAGTAGCTAAGCATGTTGTTGCTGAGGAAGGGGTATTTTTCAGGTCTCCTTGCTCTGAGAAGCTCAATATATTTGTCCTGTCATCTACCCCACTTGGCAGGTAATTCAACTGCTAAATTTCATACCAGGGCTCATCAAGACAATGCTCCCCACATGCTACACAACATTTAAGAACAGATTTGTGCAAGGTCTGTACTCACGCAGAAGTTGTCTGCATATCATGCCAGCTTTTGCTAAAGTTCTGCTTCAGTTCATTCATCAGACTTATGCCAAGCTTTTGTTTAATTTCAACCAGATGCTTTTCTTTGGCTGCTAGCACTTGTCGCAAAGTTGAAATTTCATCCTCTAGCTGAGAGAAGAAAGAGGGAGAAGAAAGGAGTTAGCCTATTCCCAAGGAATGATAAACATATACTATGTGAAGACAGTAAATGACTCTCACATAAATTATGTTTTTTGTAGGTGACTGGAGAGAGAGATGAATGTCAAATGCTTGATGAGATGACAAAGACATGTCCAGAACAGAGGTAACACCACATTAATGTATCAAACTTTGTAATAGAATTAATCACATAATCATAGAATGTTAGGACCTCAAGGATCATATGCCCCAACCTTTCTAATGTTGTTTATACAATGTCTCAGCATCCTGAGCTGCGACTTAAAACCTATGTGTCACCTATGTGCACAACCTTGTCACCTACATGTGCCACCATACACACACATCTGACAAGAGAGAGAATTCTCCAACGAGGAAGTGACTATTGAGCAACTTGACCAAGAGCTGCCTTGAAGCATTAAGAGTTTCAAACAACAGCTTTTTGTTCACTTGTATAATGGGAATTAGCAGAACAAGAGAAGACTGGATTACTTAGATAGGTATACACAGGGTTTTAACTTCATACTTGCAGCTTTTTAGTCTTCTACTCATTAAAAAATAGAGGCAAGTTACTAGGAGCAAGTTAAAAAACCACACATGATGACATATGACTTGAGAGTATCATGGAGTTACACCCTTGTCATGGGTTTTATCTATATATTTAGGCCTTACATATTTCAAAATAGTAAAATAAAAATATATACCAGATAGACTGTTAACATAAGAGAACAGGTCCTACCCAAGCATGTAGATTCATTCAGAAGACAGAGCAGGTTTGATTTTTCAAAGCTCCTAGTCATTAACTCAGCCATGAGAATTCAAGTTGTGAAGATGCCACTCAGCCCAAACTGCAGTGGGCATTATTTGAAACATTTAAACCAAACCAGTGTTTTAGAAAGGCAAAGACCAGAAGACTTGACTGAGAGGAGGCACTGATCAGTCAACCTGCCACTGGCTCAGGATCCTCCCCTTTGGGCAGCATTCCTGCAGGAACAGGTTTGACCTCTTCATCCAGAAGCCTCCCAAGCCTATTACACAGGCAGCACTCAGAGGTACTGGAGATAACAAGGGCAAGTGACATCAGAGCAGCTGCCTTTCACTTCAGGTTCAGAAAGGTCCCTTACCACCTGTGTTCCTTCCTCCATATGCTAATAGGGGAACATATGGTAATGTATCTGATTACCATATGTTAAGTTCCCTGGAAACACACTCTCCCTGTGATTTAACTCCATAGGCTGCAGGGAATGAGGCAAAGCACCAGCTGAATCAGTTGCTGACCTCCCAGGTTATATTTAGGATGTCAATACCAGCATGATTTTTATTTGATACGTTAATGTATTCTGCTTCCCTGTAAAAATGACTTCAAGCTCATGTTCTTGGAAAAGTTTTGTCCTCGAATCCCCCAGCTATCAAATTCTCTTTTGTCACTAACTGCTATCTAAATTATTCAAGCAGCTCAGGAATTAAGCAGGAAGTCTAGGAACACAAAGCAAAAATATTACCTCTGTGAAACAGACACCAGTATTGACCAATGCCTGTGATGCCAATGCTTTGCTGGTAAAATACATAGCAACCTGAAATTGCTTTATTTCATCTTTTTTTTTTTTTTTTTTTTTTTTTTTTTTTTTTTTTTCCATTAAATTCCTAACCTGCAACTGAAATATTGTCAGGAGGCAGCATGAGTTTTGCTTCTGAGAAGATAACCAGATAAATGCTTATGGAAAAAAGAAACCATGAATGCCAGCATTCCCCATGCAGCAGTTTAGAGATCCCTTGAGTTACTTCACACCCACAGCAAACCCCCTAGGGCACAAGCCTGCTGAAATAACACTGCTAAAGAGATTAACTTAAACCAATACTAGTATGCTTACAACCATTTAAACATTAATATTCTCCATATGGGCCAGCATTAGGCTGATCAGTAGGTATCTGAATAGGTAAACATTTGAGGGCTTCTATTGAAATGACTTGACTTGTTCCAATGAATAGGGACCTAAAGCTGTAAAGGCCTAAGCAAACATTAACAGTGTGCTCAATGTTCTAAGTATGAACACTTTTTCTGTATTAAAAATAATACATTATTTTTCTTTAGGGATCAGGGTCTGGTTTTGATTTGACAAAATCCTCCACAAGTTCCATAATTTTAAAATAATGGAAGTTACAAAGTCTCCCTGAAGTGCTCCAGAACCAGTGATTGAAGACTGAAGTAGGAAGAAAAGACAAGGGACTTGTGGGATCTTGAAAAGCATTTAAGCAGGTTGCATACCTAACTCCCACGGAAGTCAGGCATCACCTGCTAAAGCATTTTTTAAAATTCACTGTTATAAATTCAAATTCCATTATGAAACTAGGGCTTAAGTCAACAGAAATACAAGCTTCTAGCCCTCACATTTCCTTCCCAAGTGTAATACAATCAGAAGAACAGAGATGCATCATATAGGGACAACATTCCCTTCTCCTGTCTTGTGGGCTTAGGAGTCAGAGTTAATAGCTGCTTTTTCCTGCCTCTGTTATAGTGCAGGATGTGCCAAAAACAAGGAGAGAAGTTGAGCACCTCAGACATTATGATCCCCATGATTTGCTGATGTGAGTAACATGTAAACCACACAGAAGTGAGGCTCCAGGAAAAAACCCCCACAACTACAGGTAGATCTTGCTGAAATCTGCAACTAACTGGCACATGAAAGGGGGACAGAAGTCCAGCACACAAAACTAAGATTATTTTCCCTTGTTCTGCCATTTTTTAATTATTATTTATTCTTTTAGGGCAAAGTGTATGTTTAGGGCATTGAACATCCTTTTAAGGAGGTGGCATACCTGAAAAAAAAACCCAAACCCTAGTAATTCTCCAAGAGACAGCCTTTCCTAGTTTTTCCAGTAGAAACTCACAAAACAGCTCATAAAAACCAAACAAAACAAACTAAAAAATTATTCAGTAAAATGGAGCACTGTGGAAAACTACTATGAATTAAAAAACTGTGTCAGATGGTATTATCTGTATTCTGAGACATAATAGTATGTAAAATGTGGAAGTGGAAAGATTCAGTTACTGGTTGAAATAATACTGATGTACATATGGAATGGTAACTTGAATAGTAAATTGGATATTCATTATGCTTGTTTTAAAGATGAAGGCAGTAAGAGATCAAAATATTAAAGGGCAAGTAAAGGAGGAAATAAATAATCTTTTATTTCAGTTCACTGGCTTTAAAAAAGTACCCACAATATTGTCTTCTCTATGCCTTTCTTACACATAATCCATTTTATGTCAAAAGACACAAAGAAAGCTAGAGCAAACATACAAAACAAAAACCAATTAAACCAATCCACAGAACCCTTGTGTTTTGATTAGCTGTTGTATTTTGTGAACTAGTAATTGTTATTGAATTGCTACCCCTTTTCCAAATTGTTGAGTATTTTAACATGCATATTAAAATGCATACAATATTTGTAAAGAAATGTGAGCACTTTACAGTGGTAGCCTTTTAATTGTAGTTGTAATTGAACAGAATAAAACATCACAAAAATATCACAAAAAATAACAGGCTCTTTACTCATATAGCTCAAATTTTATACCTCCAGCCTGAGTATCTGTTGATTTATGAGTTTTTCCTTGGGTGAACAGCACCAGGAGACATCAGGGACACTCATAAATAAAATTAGTCACAGGTTCGCAGGACACAGTTCTCACATCTTTCCTCAAACTGGGAATAACATGCAGTAACACACACAGGTAAACTCAGAAGCTCTGCAGCAGCTAGAAAGCTTGTAGAACAAACCAGACTGCTGCTTACAAGAAGATACGGGAGGGGGAACACAGCAAGGGGCAAATGACTACTTTGATGACTGTAATGGAAAGACAACTGACAGCAGTGAGTAAGAGACCTCAAAGCCTTATCCCCTGTCATGACTCAGGAGTCATTGCACCATGCCCCTTGCACCTAGGGAGGAAGGGGGAAAAAAAGAATCTGTTCTGCTAACAAGCTTCTAGCCTCACATAAAGATTTCAGGCTACAGCTTTCTGCTATTATTCTGAAGTGTCAGACTGACCTCTGTTAATTCAAATTACTATTAGAAGCTCCTGTAAGAGTTATTAATTTTACTTTCACTGCAGAAATTCTAAGGCTTGATCAGAGTCAGAGCCCTGCTATGAGAGTCAGAATACAGAAGTCCATGTTCTGAGAAGCTTCCAAAAAGACTACTAGCAGGGGAATAGGAAAAATGTATACAAGAACCTTGTCACAAAAATTGCAGTGCTAGTTCCCCTCCTAATGGAAAGGGAGAAGAGGAAGAAGACAGAGAATATATACAGTAGATACACATCACAGTGAAGGAACATGTTTTCTGTTTAAATAACAGTTCTGTTAAAACAACAGTTCCCTATTATATCAACTATAAAGTGACTGCAGCACGAAGGAAGATTTGAATGTTTCAGAATAGTAACAAAAAAGGTGGCTGTTCCTACAGGCTCAAACAGGTACTATTTAACACATAAGGACATAAAAGAAAACAAAGCTACCACTGGTGGAGCAGAGAGGCTTGAAAGTAAAGATTAATAAGGTCTTTCCAAGGGAAACCTTAGCCATCTCCCACAGAGATTTCTTTCTGAAGGAATCGAGTTCTTACATTATTTCTACAGTCTTTTCTAAGATTCGTATGCCTTATTTAAGTTTAGACTTTGTTCCCTCTAAATTCAAAATTTCCAAACCTTTCTTAGCATAATTATCAGTTTTACTTTGTTTTTAAGCAAAAGCTGTATGCCAGAAAACTGCTGCAAGCAATTCAGAAAGTAATTTCTAGGTCAGTCAAGACCATATTTGAAAGGCAATAGCTCATTTGTTTGGTGGTACATGAATTAAAGCATTTCTACCATGAGTCACTGAGAACTCTCTGCTCCCACAGGAATAAGTGAGCACGAAGGATGCCCAGAAACTCTTGAGTTTAATTCTCCTGAGAGGCATATTATTGTCAGATGGTTATAGGAAGTTTTTTTTTTTCCTTTCTTGTTTCCATCTGCCTTTTAAGACCCTTTCACCAGAAAATAAAAGAGAATAGAATGCCTGAGGCTGGAAGGAACCTCTAGAGGACATCTGGTCCAGCTCCCTTGCCCAAGCAGGGCCACACAGAGGCAGCTGTCTAGAGCTGTATTCAGACAGCTTTTTAATATCTCCAAGGATGGAGACTCCACAACCTCTCCAGGCAACCTGCACCAGTGCTCACTCACACTCACAGTAAAGATATATTTCCTGATGTTCAGAGGGAACCTTTTGTGTTTCAGTGTGTGCCCATTGCCTCTGGTCCTGATGCAAAGTCAATGATGAATATCCCAACTCTTATCTCATTGCTAAGTACTGAATTGAACATGTAAAGTTTCAGCTTCTTTCTTATTGTTTATAGATGTGACTGGATCAGCAAAGGAGTAAAAATTAACACAAGGCTTGATAAAACACTAAACACTGAAGTTCTTTTGCTAGAATATCAGCACTGAAGGTAAATGGCCTGAAAGTCATGAAGAACATGATTTCTTAGATTATTTACTATCACAACTCAATATCAATTTAAGTATTTCTGTTGTATGAAAGTCAAGAATCAATCTCTGCAAAAGAACCACCCTCTGGATATACCCGTTCTGTGTGTAGTAGCAGCAAATGCTTCACAGAGCACTATGGAACAATTATGAACAAAAGCATTTTCCCTACACTTTGAGGGTATATGCTCACAGTCCCAGATTTTGAGTTTCTTACTATTCAAATGGTTTGTTATTTTATTCTTGCTATGTGAAGTTTTCAACATACTGTCTTAAAGATTCATTATTTCAGCTAAGAAAAAAACAACAGAAATCATAGCAGTATGAAGAGGAGGAGTTGTTTGTCTCATATTTCAAACAAGTAAACCCTCACTTTCTCCCATAGTCTCATTTTCCATTTTGAAATTTAACTGCTATTTCTGCAGTAATCAACAGCATGAATTCAAACTTAATCCACCCTCCCATTATAGACTGATTCTAGAAAATTTTTAAGCTTTGTAATAAAAAGACCATGTGGTTCACACTATTTTCTGCCAGGTCCTTGTTATTAAGTATTATTTTTAAGCCTCTTCATGGTGTCAGGATATCTCCTCTAGTTCTTTAATTAAGCAGTCAATAAAAGCAAACCAAAGAAATAACCATCACCAAACACATCACCGCCGCAGGTAACAAAAATGTCACAAAATTACTGTGATCATCATCACTCTCTTCTGAAAACACCATCATCAGCTTTTCCTCTGAGCACCACATTACGAATATTTCCATCAGATGTCACAACCACCTTAACAATACCATAGATCTAATAAGAACACCTTCCATTCCTTATAAAGAAAGACTTATAAAAAAAGACACGTCTTGACTGAAATGGTATGGTATATTTAATTTTCTTTCTACAAACATCAAGTAGAAGATAGATAATCTTAAAAAAATCCTTTATATTCTTGTAGCCTAGAATAATTTCACTAAAAAGGAAGTGCATACCTTTGTGTGGTGTACTTTATCCTATGATTACTATCTTCCAGTTCAAGGAAGTGGAAAATATAATACCCACAGAAATTCAAATTCTTTACCTTGACTAGCTCAATCTTTAACTCTTCTTTTTCTTCTTCAGAAATCATGTTGGTGAAATCAACATCAGTGACCACATCTTCATCCGCTTCTTGCAAAGACTGGGTTTCCAACAGGCCTTAAAGAGTTAAAAGGTGAAGACAACCATTATCAATTATTTCAGCTATGATATTGATCTCCACTAAAATCTAAGAATAACACCAAGAATTCCCACCAGAGGAAAAAAAACCAAAAAAACCCCCACCAAAACAAACCAAGGAAAAACAAAACAACCTTTTCCTGCGGAAGGTCATTTGGATTCTGCTCCTCTTTGCTTCTGGAAAGCTATGGGAAGTATCAGATGGTAATGTCTGCACAGAGACATTTAGTATGTGAAAACATAACCCCAGAAAGCAATCACCTTGGACACCACAAGTCCCTGATAAGGCATCTCCTTGTTTCTAACAATACAGAAGAAAAAGGGATGGGGGAGGGGAATGAAAAAAAAAAAATTAATTATTTAAAATAAGAAAGCTTGTTAATGTGGATCACTGATGTGAACAGTGCCAATAGTACACTGAGCAATTCAGGAAGTATGTTACTGAGCCAAGGTTACTTTAAAAGTATCTGTGACTCCAGCAATTTAAGAACCTTCCAGAGGTACACAGATTGCAGAAGCAAATGCCATACCCACTTGCTTTAATTTTCTAAATGTCAGAGAGAAGCAAATCTTGATTGCTCAATCTAAACCTGTGAAGGGTGAACAATTATACTGGACCTCTAGTTACTTTCTTCTTCTGCATATCCAAGACCAGGATCAGTATGTATAATAATCAAGATGAGCACAGACATGAATGTTTGCAAGACCTGGGCCTGCCCGATAGGAGATATATATATATATATATATATATATATATAAGGAAACAAAATACATTCTGTCTCCCAATCATTCAGTACAGAGATGATTGCTGGGGCTCCAGCCATCAATAGCCTCTCATTCTTCATTGTCTGCAAAGAAAACAATGCAAAACATGAGATAACAGAAAACACACTCACTCATTTGAAACTTGTTTTAAAGTTCTTGGTCTGTTTCTGTTGTGGAAGAAAATTCTCCTCCAGGCTAGAACTAGGGCAGCAATTTTTCCCTGTTATTTTAATTCTTCAGTGGGGTAATCAGCCATCTCAGCTGACTCCTGACATCTGTACACTACTTAATGCAGAAGAGAACAGTTTATTTCCCAGGTCCACAGAGGCCTGTATACTCTATTACATAAAAATTAGAATTTATTTTTTCAAAAGTTTTGGCAGTAGGGAATAGAGTTTAGAAGCAGCAAGTCCAGAATATTCAACAACATGAAACTGAGTACTTTATATACTCATACATAAAGCAAAACTCCCTCCAGCTGTTATTTCTTTCACCTGAAGTCCCCCAGTGTACCTGGATTTCCTCCTATTTTAATAGCACAGAACTGACTTGATTCATATCATCAGCTTCACTGCAGAGCACAATGTGGTGAACTTAGCTTTGTTAATTACAACCTCCCCTGAGTGGGAAGATAAAGAGCAGCAATGTAGGTGCTGAACTCCTGCCTGGCATCATATGCAAGAATAGAGCACCACCCTTAAGCACAAAACCTTTTAAAAAACATGAAAGCATATGTAAGTAATTGATACTTTAGCTATTACCCAAAAAGCAGCTTGCCAGGAAAACCTAGATAGCCAAAATCACAATAAAAGAAAAGCACAGAGGGGAATATTCCCAAATCTCCTTTATTAAGACCCCTCCATCTCTAAACACAATAGTTGTTTGGTATTTATTTCAGGAATAATAGTGTTGCTATGGGAATCAGGCTAAACTTAGTCCCCATGGTCTTGGGAGCAGTCTCTTTTTTCGTGGATGAAAGCAGCAGTACAAGGGCAGCTTCTGGAAATGCTGGTAAGATTCTCAGAGGCAACTGAGTCAAGGCTGAAAACTTTTAAGGAAAGTCTTGGGGTAGATGTTAGATAAGGTCATCTTGGAGAAACTGATACCTGAGCTAAAAAGAAGGCAGATCTGTGCTCAAGGAACAGCATTATTTTGGGACTGGCTAGGTAAAGAGGCCAAAATCACTGGAAAAAGGTTAGATGGAAGCCAACATGGGGCAAGATCACCAAAGATTTAACCCAATGTTTAAATTCAAGCTTGATCTGAAATCACAATGCTTTCTAAAATAGCAGATGCATGTCAGTCTTCTGCATGATCCTTTGCAACCTCATGCAGTTCCAGTCCCAATTCTGATCTCTTGCTTCTTATCCAACTCTTCTACAATCCAGTCTGAATCTTCAGTATCTGTATTCTTGCTCAAGCCACTACCAGAGTCCTCTCTAATGGTCACTGCCCCTGCACAAAGGCTTCACTTTGGTCACCTAACAGTTCCAGTCTGAACATCTGTCCACCACACTGTGGGCCACAATCTTCTTTCAGCAGTCTCAATTCTGAAACTTATTCATGAGTGCTATCACAAGCTACCTACTCTCTCACACTCTTCCCTTGCTGTTCTCTCAGTCTGTGTCTTTACTTCTCTATACAGAAAGGAATTAGTGATTTCACAGACAGAGGGATTGTTAGATGAGCTCAACTTTATATGACAGATCAGAGAAACCAAATAGGGATGAAAGGTCACTAATAACCTCTGAAAACAAAAGGAAAAAATGCTGACGTTTGTAATTCTGAGAACCAGAGCATCCATTCCTCCAAAGTACCCCTTCTGTGACTCCTACAGCACCTTACCCAGAAGGAGTTCTCACTCTCAGAAGGAACTACAGTAGTTGCTTGATTCAGGGAAGTCAGGCAAGCACTGACTTTATTTGGAGAAAACCTTTCCTGCTCATTAGGTAACTTATTAGTTTTTCAGTCTCCAAGGAGATCAGAAACCTGCAGCAAAATTCCCCCTCATCCCCATATATGTAAGAACTGGTAATGATTTCGGTAGCAAAATAGTTCCTATTGCTAGTATTGCTGACTCTAAAATATTCTGCCCCTTTCTACTCTGTGCAGGAAGCACAGCCTTCTCTCAAACTTCCCTGTAGGGTCCTTTCACCTAGGCAGCTTAGGAAATACATCTTTCAGAAACTGGCTATAGATGCACCAAGTACAGAAGCATAAAATAGAGAGCTTAGTGGGACAGCTGAAATATCCTGAATTAACCACAGGAGTAATTCTTTAAGAATTAAGGAACAAACGTAAGATATCTTTTAGTGTTTAATCTAGCTACACATTTTGTTAAATACACTTAATCTAACACTTGATGAAAACATACACAAGGATGAGTTGATGCAGCTAAATTGTTACAGCTGAGTCCTAGAAGCTAAGTATATTTCTGTGCTATTCAGTCAAAATATTAGTTTTCCTTATGAAGTGACAAATATATGCCTGGTGAGAATCATTACTGCCAAATTACCTACTGTCTTTATGTGCAGGGAACTACAACAGTTTCACCTGCATGCTTACAAAAGCAAAGACATCAAAGGAACCTACTCGTTCAGGATTCCTACCCTTGATTTAATCCCAGTTTCATAGAACTTCACTGCACTGAGACTCACAGTAATTCTTGAGTTGCAAGTTATGTGACACCCCTCAGAGACATATATAATGATACTTTAATCCTGCTAAATGAAAGTCAAATTCTGTACAGTCAATGGCACTGATAAAGCTGCAACAATAAGCAGAGTGGTTACAATTAGGCCATTATTATATTTGAACTGAAGCACAATGTAAGTCAGCATCAACCGGCTCAAATTCAGGTTTCCATTCTCCTTCTCTGCTAGGCAGTCATGCACAGGGTTGCACAGTGTATAGAATCATAGAATCATAGAATCATAGAATTGTCTGGGTTGGAAGGGACCTCAGAGATCATCAAGTCCAACCCTTGATCCACTACCACTGTAGTTACCAGACCATGGCACTGAGTGACCATGGCACTAGGAACACTAGTAACAAATGTAACATAACATAACATAACATAACATAACACAGAGCCTTGAGCTAGGACATATGCTTTGGCTAAAATGTAGACCAATTGCTCAGGACTTGTGAATCTCTGCACTGTGCTACACCACAGAGACAGCAGAACATTCCTTGTAGTTCCTGCTTTCTCTCTTTAGCTACTGTCTTCTCACACTCTTGCTGTGCACTTTAAGTAATGTCATGTAAGTCCATCTGTAAGTACTGCTCTCTCATACAGTCTCAAAATCCAGGGCAAGCATATTCCACTTCTGCCCAGCTATGTAAGCTGACAACATCTAAAGATGAACAGGAATTAGTTATGAGCCACGGAAGTTTGGTCACTTTTGGAAGGGAGCTGTACAAACATCTGTGATGTTTTCAACATTAAAACAAAATCTTGATGGTTCTCTGGTAACTGAAGAAAGGAAAAACAAAACAAAACAAAACAAAACAAAAAAACGAGAGAAAGGAAAAAAGAGAAAGGAAAAAAAAAATTAAAAAAAAAAGTTTGGTCTGATTTTCTCAAAGCTCCGCCTTTTCCTGACTAGTATGTATGTGTTTCTGCATAGAGAAGTCACATTCAACCTGCATTCCCTGCTCCCCTTCCCCAGAAACACTGAAAATCATGCCTTGTTCTAGCTGTGGTCAAAACTGGAGAAACTGGCATTATGATGGCTATTAAAATTGTTCAGATGCACAGCTGCTATGATTTCAGAATTATACCAATATTCACCTGTGGCATCAGGAATTAATTTTCCACCCATTTGGGAGAGCAATTTAGTTGCTTGGTGGGCGAATAGCTTCTGCTCTGTGGAACAGCCTATGCTCTTGTAGCACAGGTGTTGCAAGCTTCCCAGAATGAATTAGGATCTTCATCCAACAGACTACCAGCCATCACAAGAACCCATTGCATTGCGGATGTCCTTTATCTCTTATGTCCTTTACTAAGAGCACAATATTTTAGGCATTGACCTCCACCTATTCTACTAAATCAGGGGTTTTCCCAGTTTCATTCAGGCAGGTCACTAACAGATAGGAAGTGAGGACACAGCCTCATACGCCACCACTTCCTACCATCTGTTTTCTTTTCCTCCTCTGTCTTGTCCTGATTAAGCCAATCTTGGTTCTCTTGCATTTATTTTCATCTGCTGTGCCTGGTGTCCAGCAATTGAACCTTTTCCATTAACTTCTTATCCCTCATACCACATGGTCAGCTGAGGAGTCCTCATTGCCTGTTCCCTTCTCTCCACTTCTTCCATTTGTGTTCAAACTCAATCAAGACTTAGCTCTGGAGTGTCCCACCACAGGACCCAGCCCAGGGAGACTTAAGACCCAGTCCACATTCTTGTGACCTGAGATTGCTGAGGACAAGATCTGAAGGTCCCTATGGTCTCAGACAACCTTACAGTCGTACAATAAATTACACTAAGAATATATTCATGTATTAACTCATTTATCCTCCACAAACCGGCAGAGTAGTCATTGTCTGGACACGCTGTACTTCAAAAAAAACCCAAAAAAAGACTCCATAAATTGTATGGGAAAGCATATGGTAGGTATACATCAGTGAAAAGAGCTGTTTGGCTTTTACTGTCACACATAATTACATAAAATATGCAGGAAATTTACAAAATATGGGACCATCACTAATTAGAAACAGCCAATCATACAGAAAGATCCAACTCGAAACAACTGAGTGAACAACTCTTAGTATTAGGATATTTATACAGAAAATGTAGGGGGTGGATAGCTGGGGGAACACATTTAATGTCATCTTCTGAAAGATTCATATGACAAGTTAATACAATAACCATGCAAGGAGTTACAGTTTGCTGAAACCCTTCACAAGCATTTTTGAGTTTTCTCCCAAAGTTATGGTAGTTGTGGCTGAGACTAGTAACCTTGTGTTCTACAGCCTGCTGTTAAATCTGATTTACTGCAAGAAACTGTTTCAGCACTGATAAGTACCTGTGAGTATGTTTCCTACTAGAACTGCAGGGATGACAATTAAATTACCCTTAGATGCTACAAGATATGTAACTATTCCACAAAATTAAAATGGCCAAAGAACGTAATGATAAAATCCAAGACAGATTTTTAGATTTATTCAGGTATCTGAAGATTAACTGGATTGAAGGTGTTTTAAACAGTGCTTTTCCTGTATTTTCTTCATGTTCACCTGAGGCTCGTGTTCTGGAAGAGACAGGTATCAGACTAATTTTTCCATGTTAACCTTGTTCACAATCAGACCAAAACAACCCCAAACACATACTGGCAGTGCTGTCTGTTGAATTAACAATACTGTCAGACAAATTAAAGGCAAGACCACCAATTTTTTACTTGTGCACATTCTCTGACATACATTTCAGGGAAATACATAGATGACCCTTTATTCTAACAGATAAGAACTGAAGCCCTTTTTCTGCTCTATTGTTGTTTGTTTCTGAACCAGTTAAAAATAACAAACCCACCTTATCATCTAAGATTCATATCAAAAACTGAGAAAATATCTTCTAATTGTAGAACATTTCTATGAAACAAAATGATATTTTACTATTCTTTTGTCACAGTTGTGGTGTAGTTAACAGCATAGCAGAAGGACTGGAAAACTGGAAAATATTTAAAACTGGAAAACACTTGTTTACAAATTTAAATTGCAATTAAGTCTTCAAAGGGATGAAATGGTAAGTAGAACAAATGAACTGTTCAGACACTGTATTAATGTCTTTGATCATCTTTATAATGTAGTCTCCATGCCAGATATAGAGATCAGGGGAAATACAAGGGGATTACAATTATATACAGTAACATAATTAAAGTGATCAGAAAAATTATTAAAAATTGCAAGGAGTTTTTCCACTCAGAAGTTATTATAGGAGAATTTAAATAGGAAAAGACGTTTTCATTTAAAATACCTAGAAAATAAATTATGAGAAGGAAGATCTTCCCTTCTGTGCTAACTGTGGACAAGTCTGAACTGCTTGAGCTTAGCTATTACCTTATAGCCTGTACAGAGGACTTAGAATAGAAGGAATGTTGATATTGGTGCTATGATTAGAAAAAAACAGGAGCTGGGTTTACCTTGGTTCAGAGGTGGAAGAATTGAGATGCACGGGTAATGTAGATCCAAAATGTAAACATAAAAAACCATGTAGATTCTACTTCCTGTGCCTACAGGGGCCCAAATCTTCCTTTTCTCCCAGTATGCTTTCTGGCAGAGAGATATGGATGGGCAAGTGTCATAACTTCCTCTCTCCACTGTTCTTTGGGTTGAGGGTCGTGTCAAGGAGAGGGAGGAAGTACAGCTTTTGAGTGTTCAAGAGCTTTAGGATGCAGCCTACCATCTCAGAATAGGTGTCCTCAGTCATGTTGGAGCAGCTCATGACAGGCCCTACAAAGGCTTTCCATTCCATCTCTTAACCCCTGCAACACCAGACATTAATAAGAAGTCCATCTATAGCTACGAGATAGATTGACAGGTTTCCAAACCAAGGAACATTTTTATTGGAAGCTACTGAATAAGCAGCCAGTTGTAGTGTGCTAATTATTCTCTTTATTTTAGTAAAATAAAAAAGAAATGAATCATACATTGGAGATCTCACTTCATTTTCCTCAAGAAGCCATTGACACAGCTGCCAGTCTCTGCCAGTGAAGAGAGACAACCCACACAGAAATGACTGGGAGGAAACAGACTCCACAGAGGGTGACCACTGCACAGAGAAGCCGTACACATTGCTAAGGAGTTTCATAATCATCCCAAAGACATAAAAGCAATGGTTAAAAGTGAGAATAGCAATCATGGTAAAAAAATACACATCACTTACTAAAAGTAGGTACCAAGCTTCAATTCAACAACTGATCTAACAAACAAAATAATTCCATGCAATGGCCAGAAATGCAAGGCATGACCTTATGCATTCTGTTCAATAGCTATCTCTCTTTGCATAAAATAATAATCCTGCCTGCCTGGGAAAGACAAGAGCAACATTGCTTTGGAAGCTGTAGCTATGGAAATACAAAGCAATTGTTGTGAAATGTAACAGTTTAAAGACAGCAGATGCTGCTTTCCATTATGTCAATACTGAAAGTAATTGTACCACTTACTATGCATCCCATTGATCATTCTGAACAACTTTCTGTGAGGTCAAGGGTAAGAAAATGATGCTAGAAGTGGATGGGTTATCATCTCTTTTTCTGTCTTTAGGCAGAAGAGAATAAAAGAAAAGAAAAAAGATGAAGTCACAATGGAATAATAGGGAATGAGAAAGTGGATGACACTGAGTCACAAAAGAGATTTGTTCTCTACAGATAAGGTGTAACCCTAGAAGCTGCAACTCACTGTATAAAATAAATGAAAGAATAAAAGCATGTATAATCAGATCAGAGAAAAAGCAATGTAGGGGAAGATAAGAGCTATGACAGGGAAATGCTGGCAGTCAGAGGTGGAAGTTGTCAGTCACATTTCTTAAACCCACCCTTTCACACTAAAAATACATGAAGGTACATTTTTCTAATCTCAGAATAGACAGGCACCTTGAATCCCATCCTCAGCTGGCAAAAGTGACTGCGATCTCATCGATTGTGTAATTAAGCTCACACATCTGCTTCACTGAATCAAAATCACAGAAACTTAATAGAGGGATTTAATAACCTTTTTCTCCCAAGAAAGGATCAGTTTATTGTATTTTTCTAAAGCCAGGTGCAAAAGAATATCACTAGATAACAATCTAACTGCAGTGTAATTAAACTCACAAGCCTCCTCAATTAACTTTCAGCAAAGTATGTGTGCTGCAAGAAGTGATAAAATTATTTTTAAATTAAGAAATAGATTCTTCAAGTAGCTATTTTTTTTGTATCCTTCAGATCACAAAACACGTAACTAACTAACAACTAATAAGTCTAATTTAAAAGGGAGCAAAATCCTGCTGCAGCCAGCAAGCTGTTTGCTTTCCCCACACCCCCAATCCAGCTATTCCAGCAATTTAAGGCAGATGTGTCACTTTTGGACCTGTAAAGTTACCAGGGAGAACACAGAAAATAATTATAGCTGGGTACACAACATATTTTTTATTCTCTTCAGGCTCAAATTCATTATTCCCATTGTTTTAATACAGATGAAATATCTCAGAATTTTTATATATACTAATATACACATTTAGGAATGCTGAGAGAGAAGGGACAAATTATCCTCCCCTGTATCTGCTCAATCTCTCACATTGGGAGAGTAAAAATTACAGGTTTTAAGGATCAGGACTGTCTTTTTGCATACTGCTTGGCACAAATGGTCCATTATCTGTGACTATGCTTTGTAGGCAGCATCATAATTATAAATTAACAACAATAAATCACACACTAAGTTGTGATAAAGGCACAATTCCCATCCCCAAAGTTTTCCTGAAGTGTCAGACTAGGTAAGAGCTCACAAGAAGAGGCAGTGAATCAACACACTCCTTGGAGCAAGCATGTCTTGCATCCTTCCCCTGTTCAATTTTTTCAGCATCACCTGCTTCATTTTGACCTCTCTATAATTCAGGATTGCTACTTTGCACCAGTGTATTTTCTGCCTTCCTAAGGGGGTGTGTTATCTGACAGGGTAGACTTCCTCCAAGCTTCCCTGAATAAATTGACCTATTCTTGGATGCATCTACGTGCAACAAAATTGCATTCCCATTTAAAACCAATAAAAATAAAACTCATTTATATTAATATTATTTGAAAACATGCCATTTTATCAGAGAAAAAAACCTTGTACTCCCTTGAATAGGATCTTAGTTTAAGATAAAACTAATTTTTATTTGGTAAAACGAAGACTCCAAATATATTGAAAAGATGCTCTAACCTGTGCCACCTTGCTTCTTGAAAATTCTTAGTTAAGAAAACAAAAACTTACAGCTAAGCAGTCATTTTACTGTGGTGGATTGTTCTGATAAACCATGAATTTGGAGTGAGTGTGACACCAGTTCCCCTGACACGGGGAATTTCCAGTCAGAATACCACTATCTAGCCAGAACCATTTAACTTAAAAGATTCATTTGCTTTTTCTTTCTTTCTTTCTTCTTTTTTTTCTTTTTTTTTTCTTTTTTTGTCAGCACCCTGAACTGTGAAATGAGCTATTTATTATAATGCTATTAATGTTAAGCTCCATGTCAAGGCCTTTAGAGTTTTTGGCATCATTAATTTCATGGCTTTGCCCACTCTGTTTTGTAGCATGCCATTACAGGGAAATATGTTCTCCCAGCCAGGCTGTGGGTGGGGACATCTGGGGCTTAGGGCCCTGGATATCTGTGAAGTTCCCATAGAAACAGGTTTCTTGACCTTTCCTTCTGCTGGGTAGGATCTGAAGCCAGGAGGCATGCCTCTGCAGCAAGCCTGAGTTACACAGATGACCACGCTGCGGGCGAGGAGGCTGTCTGTCAGACCAGGAGAGAGAAACTGGCAATCCCTGGTACACCATACAGTCCCAGTCTTTGAGGTCTCTAATTTACCCTCAAATACCAGCCAAAATGGCAAGTGTCACAGCCAGCATGGTTTTTTTATTTCCTTCAACACCAATAGGGAAGAAAAACCCTGAACCAAAGACAGTCTCTCTGGACAGAGGTTAGAAGGGCAGAGGTTAGCTAAGCACATGGCATGAGTTGCTGCTCCCTCAAGGTTGCATTTGGTCTCATGCAGTGGTCAGAACAACATTCAAACCCTGTGCCCCACTCCATACAGTCTTTTATCATGCCTACTGTAACTTCAATTCTTTAAGATAAAGTCTAGAAATGACACAACACAGTCCTTGTGCTCTCTTTGCTCTTCTACTACCTTACATTAGAAGACTTTCCTGAAGATTTGTTGCAGGATGGACATAACACCATGTACTTTTCCAAAACAAACCAGTATTCCAATGCGTGCATCTTTGCTAATAACTTTCATTCACCTCTTCATCCCTATTAAGTTGAATTATGTTGAAACCTTATTCTTAAAATTTTATTCTTTCTTACCTTTCCCCTGTCTCTGATTGCCACGTGCAATGTGCAACTATGGCTAGAATACTGCTGCTCCCCTCTCAGGACATATTCATGCTCAGTACCTCTGTGCAGACCTGGACACAAATAAGCAGCCTTTTAATTATAAATCTAAATCTAAATCTAGTTTCTATCTTTGACCGTCTCCTGAATAGGTACAAACTATTGTCATTACATACTCATCTGTATTCCTTGTGTTCAATATCTATCTATGCTTCTCTGTTTTTTTGCAGAAAGTTAAAGCCACACAGGAGACATTTTTTTCAAAATACTTGTAGTGTTTGACTTCCATTTTGCTGATAATATCTATTATTATTTTATTATTATATCTGGAGTACTGCATGCAGCTCTGGAGCCCCCAGTACAGGAAGGATGGATCTCATGAGTGGGTCCAGAGGAAAGCCACAAAATTTATCAGGGGGCTGGAACACCTCTCCTTGAAAGACAGACTGAGGGAGCTGGGGTTATTCAGGCTGAAGAAGAAAAGGCTCTGGGGAGACGTAATAGAGACCTTGCAGTTCCTGAAAGGGGCCTACAGGAAGGCTGGAGATGGACTGATTGCAAGGGCCTGCAGTGATAGGATGAGGGGAAAAGGTTTTAAATTGGAGAAGAGTAGATTTAGACTGGATGTAGGAAAAAAATCTTTACCATGAAGGTAGTGGAAAAAGGGAACAGGTTGTCCAGGGAGGTAGTTGAGGCCTCATCCCTGGAGATATTCAAGGTGAGGCTTGACAGGACTCTGAGCAACCTGATCTAGCTAAGGGTGTCCCTGCTTACTGCAGGGGGGTTGGACTAGATGACCTTTCTAGATGACTAGAATGGACTAGAATGGACTAGATGACTAGAGGTCCCTTCCAACCCAAATTATTCTATGATTCAATTTAACTCTGCAAAGACCTTATTTAAAGCTTCAAAACCACATTATTATTCATTTTATATGAATTACACTATTCAGCTGCCTTTTTTTTTTCACATCAGTCAGGCTGTTCAAGTAATTGCTCTTTCTTCACCATCATCTTTTCTGCGCTATCAAAGCTTCTGCACCATCTGACCCACAACATGATTGAAGGATTTAACCTTGTAAGACCACATTGTTTCATTGGTTCTTCAGTATTCTAATATGCATATAACAGTGTACAGCACTGGTTAGATAGTTTAATTATGTGGCAAACACCATTCTCCCTGATTATGACTTTGATTCCTTCCTCCCACAATAACCAGTTAATAGCTGCCATCTGCCTATTCAAATACTTTCAGAAGAAGATAATCTGTTCCTGGCATAATTGCCCCTCTAACTCTGTATTGTACATTTATTTTGCTTGTCGCTAAGGAAAATCTGATTGTGTTCAAATACAACTATCTCTGATCACTTGTTAATAAAAATTTAGCATGTACCAACCCATCAAAGAAAGAACATAAAAAAGAAAGAATATTTGAGGCCTACAGAATATATTCTAACTAAACACACTTGCACCAAATCATTCTAAAGCTATCAGCATCTTCTAGTGACCCAGTTGAGATCTACTCATTGGAGTTAAGAGCATTTTAACTGAAGTGGGAAACAGAGAAAGAGGAATTAGATAATCAACTAAAATGTGTAAGCCAATGTCAGTCTGACAATTTATTACTAAATCCACCTAATGCACAATGAAAACAATCATTTCAAGGGAATTATGCAAAAATACTTTAAAACTTTAAGATGGTTATGAACAACCTTTTAGTAACCACAAACCAGCAACACCACAGTTCCATCCAGGCGGCAAGGCAATTTCCTGGTAAGGAAAATGAAGAAAAGAGAACCCCTGAATAAACAGATGAACACAGGAAATCCCATCTCTGGTAAAGAAGCAAACATGGAAAGCATCAGCTCTCTTTAGCCACCATTTATAAATATTTACAGAATATAAATCATACAGCATTTTAAATCCATACCACATACAGTTTTTAATCAGTCTTTCCATACTTCATAGAATCATAGAATCATACAATCATAGAATCATAGAATCATACAATCATAGAATCATAGAATCATACAATCATAGAATTGTCTGGGTTGGAAGGGACCTCAGAGATCATCAAGTCCAACCCTTGAGCCACATTAATTATTAGGCAATTAGTAAATACGACTTTAAAGTGTGGCACAGATACTCAGGTTCAAGAAATCTTGCACAGAGGTTATTAACAAGAACAGCCTTTTAGAAGCACACCAGAAAAGGTAAAGTGAGCCAAGCAGGAAAGGGAAAATGAAGAACTCAATATAGGACTTTTATCATCCTGGCAAAATAGTACTCGAGGCAATATGACTTCAAGCATGTCACATTCTTGCATTTTTTTTACACTTTCAGAGAATCCTTGCAGAAAGATCCTCATTACTGACAATCTACTTGTTTTTACAAAGGAGAGAAGGAGTGAGAAACAGATCAAGAGAAAGCAGATTTAGTGCTAAAGTGCAATACAAATGTTTGTTAAATGACTGTGTCTTTTACAGTTATCCACCTGCAATACTCCCCCCAAGCCACAGATGCAGCAGTGGAATGGTGATAGCCTAGGTACCTATGATTACATGATTTTGATCCAAGGATCTCAAAGATGGCTAAGCAGCATTACCTCTGTCCCAGACAATCAAACAAATCAACAAATATGCCCAAGGTTTTGGAGAAGGTCAGGGTGACATCTAATATGGAAATCCAGATTTGTCAGTCCCCTCTCACCATTTCTCATACAACAGAGGTTTTGAGAAAGCAGGACCCCAAATGCCCAGTTTAGGAAGCAGCAATAAGACTACAGAAGACTATGCCTCTAAAATTTGGCATTGCATCTGTGCAATACAAATAATACCTATGGGATACAAATAAAATCAGATACAACTAGCCTGCTCAGATTTCATATATATATTACCCCAAGAGGTATTTTCTCATTGGTAAGAAAGATCTAATCTTACTCTTGAAACACTTGCTGAAACAGAGGCTGACTGCAGTGTTTCTAAATGCAAATTCCAGGATTATGCTGAAACAACCTATTAAACATTATCTGGATTTCTAAATATAGCCAAGCAGAATTTATTTCAAGTCTTCTGCACTCTTCTGCCAGGCTTGTGTTGGCAGAACACATAGCTGACCATCCAGCAGCACATGGCCTAAGCAAAGCACATGAAGAGTTCCTTCCATTTCTATTACTGTACTGCACAAGTCAGTGAGGCACATCAGGGCCTGAGTGCACTTAGGAAACCGATGGAGAGCAGATTCAGAGTATAGTTGTGCTGGCTCCACTATTTCTGATGCAGGCCAGAAAGATGCTGTTGGCCTTCTTGGCCACCTGGACACACTGCTGGCCAGGTTCAGCTGGCTGTCAACCAGCACCCCCAGGTCCTTTTCCACCAGGCAGCTTTCCAGCCACTCTTCCACCTGCCTGTAGCATCCCATGAGATTATTGTGACCCAAGGGCAGAACCCAGAACCTGGCCTCATTAAACTTCATACAATTGACCTCAGCCCATCAACACAACCTGTCAAGGTCCCACTGAAGAGTCTTCCTAACCTCAGGCATGTCAACACTCCCTCCCTTGAAGATCCAAGAGGAAGAATAGAACAAGAATTTAAAAACTGATTTTAGAGTTTAATGCGTTGGATTTTGCATGTTCTGCATTTTGTATCTTCATGGTTGTAAAACTGGCAATGTTACAATGTGTCATAAGACTGGCCCCAGATTTTAGAGGAGGTGTATCTCATGCATCCCTCTTCCAAAACCCACTGTTGTTCTATTCTCAGTTCTCATGCGTAGCATGAAACCACTCAAATTCTCTCAGCTTCAGCAAACAGAATTTCACCTTTTGACAAGTGTCATAAAGCACTAGAAGCACTACAGGTTTAAAAGGGTAAGAGAGAAGCATTTGATTTTAGATGTTTATTTGCTTAAAATCTGATAGACACAATAACTCATTTCATGCGTTTATTTTCCCTCTTTTTAGTATAAAAGGGATGAAAGCAATTATCTGGGCACTCTTGGAAAATATTTAAGAATACTATTATAAATGACAACCCTACCATTTTCACTTGACTTAATTTTCCTGCGATCTTACTAACACATCAGCTGAGACTTCTATCACGCAGTCAAAGATGCAGGTTATTGATGGCTGGTTCAATAACCTCAGTATCCTCCTGACCCTTCATAAAGTCCCCTCTCCTGCTTTCCACAGTGGGGTCATGGTGAGCTCCAGAGGGCCATAGGGAGACAGCACGATTCCCTGGGTAACTGAGAGTGAATCCTGAAGCCTCAGAAGCACATATAGCCAGGCACTTCCCTTGCAAGCACAGGTAAGGAATGTAAACACAGTTCTTGCAATGGAAGAAACTAGCAGCTGCTGCTGGGCAAGAAAACCAAGGTAGCTCTTGCCTCAACCTTCCCATTTTCTCAGATATATGGAGTCTGACCAACCCGTGTGCTGATGGACTTACCCAACCAGAGGATTTTCCTCTCATAGAACAATTACACTAAATCAGCCCCAAGCCACTAGTTAGTTTTACTCTGCTCTCAGGGAAAAGGTGAACAGAGAACACACCCATCAGTGCTCTGTGGTAAAGCCACTGACCCCAAAAATGAGGCCAGGGAAGATCCTGCCCTACCCAGCAAGGCTGTGCTTTAGTGTGGATGGCCACAGCACTGCTGCGGCTGTGAAGTAACACCTCCCTGTGTTCCTTACTCACCTTCCCACTGTGAGACTGACTCTGTCCAGATTCCTGTTAGTAACCACATGAGGAGCCAGGGAGGGGAATGAGGGAGAACACTGACCAAGCTGCCAATGCTTTGGCAAGTCTACCACACCATATCACAGGCAACACAAGACCTCCTCACCACTGCCTCCCACCATGGGATTCCTCAGACCACCTGTGACTGAGAGATGACAGATGCCACTGTGGCAGGGAGAGGGCCACTGGACTAATGCTGTGGCTTCTAATAATTTGCTTGTGATCACAAGCTCCAGTCAAATGGCACACGCCCAGGTTGCTCTTCATCCTCACACAAGTCAGATGTGACTGGCCTGAGGATCACAGATGGAGGAGAGTGACAGCTGCAGACAGCAGAGGAAAGAGGTGCAGTGATGTGGGCCTGTGGGGACACAGACCTCAAGGAGGAGTCTGACATCAAAACTAACCACAGCTCTCACCACAAAACTTTACAGGTGCATGCATAGCCACAGAAAGCTATTATGGCTACAGTGCACAAGTAGCAGAGGATGTAGAACTCAGAAGAATCTTTAAGAAGACAGAGAGATGCCTCAAAAACCATTTCAGAGGCTGTAAGTGCAAGAAGCTGGCGAGTTATCAGTACAAAGAAGTATAATAGTAATTCTCTTTCAGTCCATGAAATCTCTTTAAGATCAATATCAGAGCATGTGACTTTCAGAGGCTTTGGAGCATGGACTGATGTTATGTTGTGCCTTGAACCACACAGAAACTCCTAATGTTCACTGTGACCTCTATGCAGTACCTTGGTACAGTTACACGTAATGATACTTTTCTAGTCAACAGCTGCATTAAGATCTATGAAGTCAGAATCATAGAGTACTTAGGGTTGGAAGGGACCTCTAAACATCATCTAGTCCAACCCCCAAGTTGATTTGTGCTGCTCTGTAAAAAAAAAAAAAAATAACCAACCAAAAAAATTTCACCCTCTTAAGAAATCTGCATGTTTGTATTTCTTGAACATGAAATTGATCTGCTCATGTATTAACCTCCCTTCAGGACAATATAAAATGGCACAAAACCCCCCACAATTACACAGAAAAGTCCTTTCATATTAAATTTTTAAAGTATTAAACCTGAGAAATTTAACAGTGATTTTATAGCTTCTACTTTGCCTTTCCAATTTTGCTTTTACTTTGCCTTTTCAATTGGAACACAACTCCCCAGCGGAGCACACTGGAACAAACCATTTCTCTGTGGGCACCTGAAGGCTCCTTAGAGGCAATCCATAAACTCATTAAAATGTACACACATTTTTTCCTGCTGCTTAAGCATATATTTGAAGTGTGGTGTTTTTTTCCCAACCAAATTGCTACTGTTTTGTTCGTAACCTCCTATAACTATGTTCTGCAAATTACGTAGTGGGAATGAAAAGTTCAGATTTCTGGCCAGTGCTTATATATATTTAACTGCATTAGACACATACAGGTTGAATTATTTTTGCCAGCAAGGCTCCCTAACCACAGTAGCATGCACTGAATTATATATAGAAGGAAAGAGGGGCATTTTGGAACAAAGATTTGCCAGCATGCAAATACCTACCACAAAAACCTTGGCTGCATTATGTATCCAAGAAAGATACTTTGTAAGCAATGGGAGTCTGTTCTGAGAAACTGTAGACATAAACCACACAGGTGAGAAATGGAAGAAAAAAGTGACTTCATGGTTTTGAGCCACTAATTAAACAAAATTAAGCAATACCAAATGCTCTTATAATGTCCCACTAGCCAATACATATTCATTCAGAAGAACAATTTATTAAAGGCCCGTGGCAGTAATGGAGTTGCTGATGTAAATACAGATTAGGAAAATACATTTATTGGCTTGAATTTTTAAAGTCTACCAAATTTACTCATCTTACTTGTCAGGGAAGGTAAAAAATTCACATGCACATACACCACTACCTGGCTAATTAGAATCAGACACTGTTTTCCATAAGTTCTACTGAATATAAAATGATCAAATCCTTTACCACACGAAGTTCCAGCTTAAAGAACAGGAGCTCTCAGTATAGTACTTGTACAGATGTATTTGGAAAATTAAATAACAAGCTTATGCCAGAAGCTTAATACTGACTTTTAAAAACACTGGGAACTGAGCCACAGATCTATTTTATTTTGCCAGTTTCAGCCATGTATCCATTAGGACTGGATGTACACCATGATTTTGCCAGGAAGGCTTTCTCCCTCAGAAGCATCATGACCTCAAATTCCTACTGTTTGCCTTTACATACAACTGTATTTGCAATTAAGATTTGCTTCCTTTGTGTGCATTTGTTTAAGACAGTTTTTAAACTGTCCTGGAAGGTTTTTTGTCAATTAATTTCAATAAGCATATGTCTCCCCCTTACATCATCTCCTTATTTTATAGATGACATTAAGTGGTTTTTAAACATTCTGCTTTTTGCGTAAATATTTGAATATTTGTACCACCTGCTTAGTACTGTTGACTTACAGACATGTAGCAAAGTCTTAAGGTTTCCAGAAAATACAAGCAAGACCATAAAAGTTAAGCAAGATCCATGTATATTAAATACCTTAGGTTGGCCCAAACATAGTCTAAACCTTCTATGACAAGTTTCTTCTATTCTCTGGAGGCCAGTAATTTTACCCAGAGAGAGGTAACAGCTAAACTAATCAAAACTGTCCCAATGGAAAACGTTATCCCCGAATCAATGAAAGCCGTGTTTGCAGAACTGCAGAAATGCTTTAGCACATCCAATTTTAAGCTGATCTGGGCGAAGAGCCCCGCAGGACATCCTGCCGTATGGTCCCTGCTGCCGGAGCCACCTCTCCGGCACCGCAGCATCCCAGGATCAGGGATGCGACTGGGGCGGCTGCTGGCACCCTCCTTGCCTCATCCCCGCCGGGAGACAGGGACTGAGACGGACCGGCCGGTGTTCCGCGGCGGTCAGTCTCAGTCAGGCAAGATAGCCCACACAAAACTACTCCAAACAACCCGCAAGAACCCCGAACCCTCACCGAGAAGGCCAAGTTCTCTCTAATCTTTGCTACTGGACCGCGAAACGTTTTAAACCAGCAGAAGGAAAGCAAAGAGGTTGCCACCCCAGCCTCGTAGTGAAATGGGGAAAGACGAAGGGAGCCGCGGGGGGGGAGATGGAGGACAGAGCGCACGGCGAGGACGCTCCCCCGGCCAAGCCGGGACCGACCGGGCAGGGCCATGCCTCGGAGCCCGGAACCGGTTCCGCCAACTGGGGTGCCGGGCAGCCCCTCACGGCTACCTTAAGCCACGCTCCTCTCCTCGGCAAGCCGCGCTCCTCTCCTCTCCCGGCCACTTCCCCGCGGCAGGGGGAGCGGCAGCCCCAGGCGGAGGAGAAGGAAGGAACGGGAGGTCCCGGCGAGACTCACCCTGTGCCTGCGGCTCCATGGCGGGGATGACTCTGCCGTCCGCCGCCCCGCGCAGATCCACGACTCTACCGGCACCGGGCTGGGCTGGGCTGGGCTGGGCGGCGGACAGCAGAGTCATCNTCCCCAGGGAAGGACTAAAGGAAATGTCCAGAAGTTGAACCAGGGGAGGTTTAGGCTAGATATTAGGAAGAATTTCTTTATTGAAAGAGCAGTCAGGGACTGACTGGAACTGCTGCCCAGGGAAGTGGTGGAGTCACCATCCCTGGAGGTATTCCAAAAACGTGTCCACTTGCTGTAGCAGGCATGGTGCTTTTTTCTGGGGTGACAGTCGGATTCTTTTATCTTTGAGGTCTTTTCCAGCCATGACAGTTCTGTAGATCTGTGAAGCAGGGAGCCCCTGGGAGCCCCAGGGTGCCAGTGGCAAGAGTCAAACAGGTGTAGCTGGTGTATTGGCAATGGGGTGAAGCAGTCAGGTGTCTGCAGGAAACAATTATTAGGCTTACTTGAGTACTGTTGGGTCAAAAGTAGTAGTTCCTGTAGCAGAAGCATGGGAATACATTCAAAGGAATACTGACAGTGGCTAAGCCATGAGGTAAATTTTGAAGTTTAAGTAAAAATTGTGGGTTTTTCCCCATTTCATCCTTTGTCCTGCTATTCACTAGAAGCTGGGGTGACAATACATAGCTCACAGTGCAGTGCAGTTTTACTCTAGGTTTTGTTCATGACAGTGTAACTTACACAGTTCCTTACCACTCCCTGTTAACTTCACTTGTGAAAGGGCCCAGAATACTTGTTTTAGCCATCCTGCATTCACCGTGGCTGATTACCCAAGTATTTGTCTGTCAAAAAACAGTATCTAGTTTGTGGATATGATACTGGTGAATACCTTCCAGGACACACTGGGGGCACATAACTTCTTGGGGGCTGTTTAAAGCAAGAGAGTAAAGGCAGATGAAGGAAGGATGGGATGTTTGTTCATGAAGGTAGTACAAACAAGTACCTACAAACAGGTAGTACTTTAGTTGAAGAAAACCAAATACAAAAGAAAATTATTATGTGGTGAAATCAAAGGGGAAAAAAAAAAAAGATAACATTTACAGGTAGAAAATAAGTTCTTTTCCTTAAAATATTTTAGACCATGGCAAAGTGTGAATGTTAAGTATTTCTCAACTTTGCTTTTCTAACAAATTAGAAAAATAAGGCCAAGACAGCTTTAATTTTTGTAGGTATATTGAAGTTGTGCTTTAATATGCACATGCTGGTGGTTTTGAATACGAATTAATGTAAAACACGAATTATCATTATTTTTTCTAGGCAAGCCTCTCTTCACCATGATTTGACATCTCCTTAGGCTGGAATTTATCACTTACAAAAGCAGAACAGAGGTTGTCAGAAGAATTAATTTCTGTACGCATATAATTTGAAATAGAGACATCCTATCATGACAAGATTTGAGCTCAGAAATGCCATCAACTTCTACATGAAAAAAAAATTAAAACCCTAGTCCAGCCACAAATGCATGAGGCAGCTGAGAAATTTCAACATGTCAAACTATCAGTATAATTAGAACCTGTACTTTTCTGCAAACATATGCAGAAAGTTTTTGGGCAGCCTAAGCAGTTTCTATAAAGCATTATGAAAACTGAGCACCCAATTTGCTTACAAGGCTATAACAATATTAACACCACTGTTCATGTACAAGCATAATTTGAAATTTTTGCAGAGGTGAATGCTGTTCAGAGTACTGAACAACAGAAAAATTTACCAAATTTTAGATCTGTATTTGATATATTCTTTACACTGATATATATTACTTATTTTTTCCACACCAGAAATCACAGAATCATCACGGTTGGAAAAGACCTCTAAGATGATTGAGCCCAACCATCAACCCAGAAAAAAAGACAATGCCCACTACAGCATGCTCTGAGGTGTCACATCTACACTTTTTTTTTAATACTCCAACAGTGGAGTGGCTCCAACAATGTTCCCTTCCATAAGTCCCTAATTATTCCTAAGGGGTGTTTATGTCAGTGCCAACCCACCACAGTAACTAAGTACTGATTCATAGACTCATAGAACCATAGGAAAGGCCAGGTTGGAAGAAACCTCAAAGCATCATCTCATCCAACTTTTTGTGGGGTGGGATTATCTAGCACCCTGCCCAATCACATCTTGAAAACCTTCAGTGATCAGCAATAAGGCCGCTCCCTGTGTTATGGGGGAAGTTGTTCTAGTGATTAATTATTGTCATTGTTTAAAAATTCCTCATATCAAAATGAAACCTCTCTCCTCTTTCATTAAACAAGGAAATACCATGTAGTGGAAGACAGGACTGAGGATGAAGACACAATGGAAATAAGGAGCATTACATTCATTTTCTCACATTAGTGTGTCTACCTTAGGACAATATTTTCCTTTACACAAGTACCTGATTCATAAGATTCTATTAAGATATTGCAATTCTGCAAAACAGTTTTCTTACTGGTATAGCAGATATCCTTAAGGTTTCTTACAGGCTGTGTGGATACATGAAATGTGCTAGGGACATGCAAAATCACTGGGAATGCATTCTAAGTATGAATTTGTTTTAAATTTATGTGAGCTGTAGTACCTGGAACTGGATATCATACCAGGCCTGCTACAGAAGACAGTAATTCTAACCTATAAAAAGGCCTGAAGATGTTGCTTTTTAGTGATTTAATTTGATTTTGAAATCTTATATGAACAAATTATCTTCATGTTGTGATGACAAAATATTTGAATTGTTTCATTTTTCCTACCATGAAATGTTTTCTTCTCCATCTATAACTAACAGAATGTAAGAATGAAGATACAAATCTTGTGCAGTTTTTGAAGTTATGTTTCAAAGCTTTGCACAAAACATGCTTTGTGATGGAACCATATTCTGAAAATTTTTTCTTTTTTATTAATATGAATTAAAAATGCCTGACTGCTTCTTCTGCAGCTCAGTTTTCCTTAAAACATCCTGACTTTTTTTTATAACAGGTATCTGTGGGACTGAATCTCATATTGGCTATCTGGCATTGACCACTATGCTCCTAATGTCAGGAGATATTTAGCAGCAGTTCCCAACTGTAAATGCTGCATAGAGTATCTGGACCAAGATCTTTATTGGATGACAACTGACATCTCTATTATAACCAATAAAGTTCTAATTAACCACTCTGACAGGCTTTGATGAATGACAGTCAGTGACAATATTAGGATACTGTATATAGAATATTATTGAGATGTGAAATAAATATTTATTTCCATTACTCAACAGATTTCTGACTGTCCTATTAATGGAAAGTGTCTCTTCCCCTCCCTCTCAAACTTTTTCCCAATTTGTCTGTGTTGAAAGAGGATAATTTAATGTGAACAAGGGAAGCTAAGCAAGCAGGAAGGCACAACAAATCGTTCACCAGAAACCAATAAAATAGAGAGAATATGCAGGTCTGATCAGATTAGAATGTATGGATGAAGTGGATGCAGAAAAATTAATTCTAATCTTCATTTGTAATCTTGGGCCATTTCCCTAGAAAACAGAAGTGCAGGAATCTTCCAGGGCTGTGGAAAATTATATTATAAATATATATATATTGACATAAATGGAGAACAAATTGAAAGCATGAGAGCAAATATCAGCAGGAGAAGGGCTATTAAAATGACATGTGTTGCTGACAGCTATAAGTGACAGATCTGAAAGACAACTACTAAATCCTCAGGACCCACAGAGGCTGGACAAGACAGAGACATAAATTCCAGTCATTTCCTGAAGGGTGTGATAAGACACCTCCCAAATCAGCATGCTCCAAAGGAGAGTCCAGGAAGTGAGGTGGAGCTCCAAACCCTCACCCTCCACATTTTGCAAGCAGTCCTGGACAGGCTGCCTGGATGTGGTGCCTTAGTCCCTGAATGCTCAGCAAACTGCTTATACACATCCTGGTGTTTGTGGATATCACAGTGTGACAGACTGAAACCAGTCTATTTTAAAATAAATCAAACTTTCCTTCTTATGAGATATTGCCATGTTGTTGCTGAAGTGTTGAGATTTTATTTCTTACAGGACAATTCTGTTGTCATTATGTGTTACAGACTTTCTCATAGGCACGTATGCTGTAATAAGCAATTCAACATTCATTCATATAACTTGTAAGATGAAATACACTATTTCTCCAAATAAAGGGCCATATCTTGGGTCAGAGTACAAAAAAAAAAAATCTGCATTTGTAGGTGTGGGTTCATGCCATCCTGACATAGAGCTCTAGAGTGGTTTAGATAAACTGCAACCACAGGAGCTCAGAGTTGAATCCCTCTTGGTATCTTTCAGCACCAGATGGAATATGACTAATCTCAGATGTCTAAATGTAGGAAGGCAATTAAAATGCCTAGACAAACATATGTAGAACCATTTTAGGTATCCCAGAAGATCTGAGATATCCACATGAGCATGCATGACACAGGATCTGTAGGAGAACTGTGAAATGGCATCCTAGGACAGGCAGGGTAACCTGGGACATCTAAAATAGTACTAGACTTTTAACTTTTAGCACTTGATTTATTCTGTACAGAGAGCATTCAGTTACCTACAAATCTTCAGCATCCCTAGGGAGTTCCTGGTGGGCCTGAGATGCCTCAGTAGAGCAGAGAAGTGTAGCAGAGCCCCAAAGTCCAGGCAGCATTGCTCTAGAGCAGCAGCTCCAGGCCAAGTAGGACTCATTGTGATACCTGAAGTGACAGGACAGAGCCTGTTATCAGACAGCTGAATCCTGTTCCCTGCAACCAGAAGTGAGCTAAACCTCTGTAGACAAGTTACTGTTAAGACATACCTAACAGCATGTTGTCTTTAGAGAGCTGTTGCATTTTCATTAAGTCTGCCTGCCTGTGAATCCACCTCTGCTACAATCACCTCCTTTCTTTAAAGAACATTCTTGTGATGACACCTTGTGTAAGCTGTAAGGGTCCTGGTTTGCAAGTCAGATTGCCAGACAGATTGCTGGCTTTTGTTCAGACCAGCAATTAACCTTTTGCCAACTTCAAAATGTGGATTTATCTTGAGGAGTTTCCCACCTTTACAAGAGCATAGTAAACACCTTTTGACAGAAGTGATGGCATGGACGTGTCTGCTGGCACATTGCTGCTTCACACATCAGAAATGAAACACTGGACTTTAACTCATGCAGACAAAAACTTTGTACAAGGATATTGATGCAAAGACGACAAAACACACAGCATCCCAGTGTGCACCCTCTAACAGACTCACAGTCAGCTGCTGATTCCTTCACAACCATGACCAGGGGCAGGTCCCCTCACCAACAACCTTCTGTGAAACTTAGAAGTGTAATTTCTGAATCACAGGCCCATCAGCTTGTTCTCCTGGTTCACATGGTCTGGTTTTGGTCCATTTGGACCTCCTCTGTGTTGTTTCCACATAGATGTTCTTTGTTGACATTTTGTTCCAGTTTTCCATTTCTGTAGACAGCGTTGCCTGTGTCACAGAGCACCACACAAACCCCAGAGGCTGTCCCAGTAGTAATGAAAGCAGTAGGTATTTATAAGCTGTGATAAGAACCTTCCTGAGCCTGCAGGCTAAACAGTCCCAGCCTTCTCAGCCTTTCCTCAAACAACAATCTTTCCATCACCCTTATGGCCCATTGCTGGACTTCTACCTTTATAGAATCATCATAGAATCATAGAATTAGCTGGGTTGGAAGGGACCTCAGAGATCATCAAGTCCAACCCTTGACCCACCGCTGCGGTTGCTAGATCATGGCACTGAGTGCCACATCCAGTCTCTTGTTAAATGTCTCCAGGGACGGAGAATCCACCACCTCACCAGGCAGCCCATTCCAATGCCTGATCAATGTCCATGTTTGCCCAGAACTGGATCCAGCACTCCAGACACGGCTTCACCACTGCTGCTTAGAGGGGAAGGACCCCCTCCCTCTGCCTGCTGGCAGTGCTCAGCCTCATGCAGCCCAGTGCACTCCAGGAACTGGGCTTTCTGCTGCCTTGAGCCCGGCACTTCAGCCACTTTTCAGTTCACCTCTCGATCCATTTATCTAGCTGTGTGCCAATCCTGCTTTACAATAAACTTCCAGTTTTAAAAAACGCTGCAAAATGATGCTTTATGCAGAAAGTCGGTGTGGTGATAGGATGAGGGGCGATGGTTTTAAATTGGAAAAGAGTGGATTTAGACTGGATGTTAGGAAAAAATTCTTTACCATGAAGGTAGTAGAAAAATGGAACAGGTTACCCAGGGAGGTAGCTGAGGCCTCATCCCTGGAGATATTCAAGGTGAGGCTTGACAGGGCTCTGAGCAACCTGATCTAGTTGAGGGTGTCCCTGCTTACTGCTGGGGGGTTGGACTAGATGACCTTTAGAGGTCCCTTCCAACCCAAATTATTCTATGATTCTATTACTCTATAAAGTCAACTTGGTGAATCTATATTATCATAATTAAAATTTTAATGGGTCAAAAATAATCTCTGATACAGGTAAAGTAATCATAACAGATCCAATGCAATTTAATTTTAACTCCACATAGCTGATGCAGTTACTAGTGTTTTCTTAGAATAAGAAATAAAATTTATTTTTCCTATGTCGCTAAGGAGTGTAATTCTTGACTAGGACTGCTTAGACTATGTTGGATTAGAAAGCATTCATCTATAGCATTGGGAAGCTGGTACACAAGTGATTACTAGAGGGATTTAATTCATCCTCTTAAAGGAGTTCTTTCTCTGAAGCGATCTTGGCTCTGATGGAAGGCCAAACACATTTAATGTTTGCTGTATTGCTGGATACAATGCTCATTTCAGCACTGTCAGTCCTTCATCTCCAGACTGAAGCAGAAGTGCATCCTGCCACCTGACTGGAAGTGACTGAACCAACTTGGCAATATTCCTGCCTCTTTGTTATCAGGAACACCATAACCAAAGCATAATTTTTTAACACATAACTATAATGAACAGGGGAAAAAAACCCCAAAGATATAAACTGTGGTGTGTGTCCTTACCTATGCATTCCTTTATCTTCATAACAGAAAGATAGGAATCACACTTCACTGAAAGATTTTTCCAACTTTTGCAAAACACTTGAGAGTGATTCTTCTAAAAAATGGAAAAAAAAAGTTTTCCTTAAAAGGGGTTCACAATAGGAAGGATATTTCTACAGAATCAATTATAGAAACAGCAAACATCAGAATAATGTTTCATAATTTCTCCTCTTTAAAAAACCTGAACAAAAATCTCGAGTTATTTTAAAAACTAAGTTATCAAAGCAAAGCCACTACTTCTTAATCAAGTTTGCCTTTGCTAAATAAAAAAAACCCACCACATTGGGAGGTCTTTCTCTGTGTGGTGTTGTCAAGCCCGACCTGAAAGAACTCACCTCTGGGAGGAGAAAAAAAGTGGGTTTGCATCTGTGCCTTTCTGCTGATAAGCCCAGAAAGTGCAATAATTTTCAGTGATTAAGGAACAACTGTCAGCAATCCATCATGATGAGCAGAGTGCATTCATGGAACTGAATGCCCAGCTAGAGTAACTACAACCTTCCTGAGAACACAACTGATTACTGAAGATAGAATTAAAATCCTTAAAATCCCAACTGCCATAAACCAAATCACCTGATACAATATGTTATCCTCTCCCATGTTGGGCTTAGCCATTTGCAATTTCAGAACCTCTCTTCTCTTTTTAGAAGGTGACTGCTCCAGGGCTATTTGTTGTTCTGCATGTTGCTTTAGAGCTCAGTAATGGTGTAACTACAAGGAGGTAAAATAACATCAACGTGAGTATTCACTTGTTTGTCAACTGACAGCTTAC
Source organism: Florisuga fusca (assembly GCA_038090715.1). Taxonomy (NCBI): domain Eukaryota; kingdom Metazoa; phylum Chordata; class Aves; order Apodiformes; family Trochilidae; genus Florisuga; species Florisuga fusca. The sequence goes on from JAAWXA010000001.1 coordinate 47,094,840, forward strand.
CTGCAAAACATGCCATTAATTTAAGATTCCAGTACTCTAGGAAAAAGGCAACTTTCTTACTGAAAAACTGATGTGTGTTCTGATTTAATCTTTTGCTTAATAATGAGTTGCTAGAAACAGAGCAAGTCTCTACTGGTTCCTCATTTTTCACCTGAATTTCTGTCAAATCACAGACTACATATTCTTTTTTGACATACCTGCATAATTTAGTGTTTTTCTTACAGCAAGGTCCACTTGTGAAGCCATAGTTTTATTCCCCTGATAAAGAGACATCCCTGCCTGCTTCTTTGGTGCTGCAAATTTTGAATTCGGGGAGAGTCAAGACGACATGAGGACCAGCCTGAGGGATGTGTGATCAATAGAGCAGATTCCCCCTCAAAGGCTTTGAAGTGAAACACCCTCATTACTCAGAGTACCCCTACAAGAAGTCTCCAAGGCAGGCATGAAAAGAAATTTGCCTTTTGGTGCAGCCCAGCTTGGAGGGACACAAGGCAGCTCTGCACAGAGCCCCAGCCAGAGAGCCAAGCTGAAGGGACAGGGGACACACGGCCCACCCCTGGAGCTGGAGGGGTGTTTGGGTGGAACTGGGACACCCCTGCCTGCAGAGAGCTCTGCTGCCATTCCCCAGATCTTCTCCCTTGCTGACAAAAAAAATCTTGTGGCAAACTCCCTTCTCCTCCACCTAAGTGCTGCTGCTCATGCCTTGAAACACAACTTTCAAGGAGCTTCCTAGAGTGTGCAAATGCTCTTCACTTCTCACTGTCAGGATCCTAGACTCAGTTAGCACTGATTTCAAACAACCAGCAGAGAATTAAGTCTTCATCTGTAACTGATTTGATTATGTGAGCAGACATTAGATTTAAATAAAGGAATTTAAACTGTAGCGGTGGTAATTTTGTTATCTCATATGTTGAATTCTCCACCTCCTACATCCACAGCAAAATGGAGAAGTGTTTTCTGCATCAGATATTTTTCCTCAGATAAACATGAGGAGTCAGTCCAAATAAATGCTTTGAATTACTTATTGATAGCAGGAAAATAACCTTTGATTGTAACATAAGGATTTTCTGATCACTGAAGTCTCATTGGAATAAGTTTTTAAGTAACAAAAAGGTTATTTTAATGGTGTCAGGATTTGACACTGGGTTATCTATTAAATGAATGACAGATGCTCTCTATTAATCTCCCTCCTTGATAGAGAAAGGAGAGAGAATAAGGGAGAATAATTTATGGACAGGAAAATAAACTACACAGCTTCAATGAAACAGTAATGGTGCAAAGGAAAAATTATTAAATATATACAAATATACAGAAACCCAATATCATGTTCCTCCCCCTTTTCCCTCCAGTAATTCTCACGTCACCACCGAGGCTGCAGGGCAGCCCTGGGAAAGTCCAGGCTGGACTCCTGGAATTGGTGGCAGACAGGAGGCAGGAACACGGGGGCTCAGGCTGGCACAGGTCGGGACCACAGGCAGATAAATGGATGGAATCCTCCCAGGATGCCAGACATGGACACAGAGAGCTTGACCCTCATGATCCCTCAAATTTATACCGCAGATGACACCTATGGGATGGAATACTTCATTTGGTCAATTGTGGTCACATCTGAGCTCTGCTCCTCCCTAAAGGAATGTTGCAGGGGTGCCCCCTTTACTCCCCTTTCTGGAGCATAAGATGATTCTCAGAACCGAGCAGTGGCCTTGGTTCTGCACAACATTCTCCAACTCTCACTATAAACTTTGAACATTATCAGTCCTAGAAGCAGACACTGACTGAGAAATTTGCTGTTAATTTCACCAAGTGCAGCTACTTAGAAGAGACTTAGCTGAAAAGAAAATTAAAAGAAAGAAAATTAGTTCTATCGTGACACAGACCGGGAAAAATGGGAGCAAGATGGTTGGGCGTTTTTTGGTTTGTTTGTTGGTTTTTTTCTATGAAAAAACTCAAACAACCCAATGGAAAAAAAAAGGGTTTTTTTCCTTATTTGATAAGCACACAGTGACAAAATAACAAACATTTATGTAACAATCAACCAGCATAATCATAAATAATTTTACCCTACAGGTAGGTCAATTATTTCTTTAATCAAGTTATGCACATATGAAGTATTATCTGCACCAAGGCTGGTACTAATTGAAAAGATGCATGATTACTGCCTAATTTAAAATCTCTTCAGATTGCAGAACTGAGTTTGGTCTAGCAAAGGACTTTTTTTGTAGCTATTCTTTTAGAGACAGATTAATTGTCCTGCTTTAAAACCTGTATTTCATTTCTACTCATCTTGTCTTCCTACAGTCGTGTCTTTTGCAAACTACCTTTGCCATATTCAGGCCCATTCAATGCCCAGCAAAGAAAAGTTAAGCAAGCCTAGCAACAATGCAGGTTGCTGGTTCTGCTACCATTTTAAGGCATCACAAAGCAAGAAGAATACCAGAGAAATCTATCCCAGCTTTTATCCTAAAATGAACAGTATTTCCATTTTGATTGGCTGTAAATAAACTCAACTTCAGCACTTCAGACTGAAAAATACCAGCATTGATTACTGTTGTATACTCAAGCTAAATTAATGATTGATCCAAGTTAGACTGATTGGAAACACAAATACGGTACTTTTCCAGAGAAAACATCGGAAGCTTTTCAAATAATTTCAGTAAAATGTATTAAAAGATTTATTTAGGCACGTTTCTAATACACAAATATAGAATAGTCCTCTTTACTATCGATGCTGGTAGGGATAAGCAGTACACCGTTTGACCACCTGATGGCGACAAAGTTAAAAACACGTCAGTATATGAAATAACAATTCAAGTTGAAGTTTGAATCGTATTTCATTTTCCATGGGAAACATATCATAATTTGATATAATGTGTATTTGAAGATCAGGCATTCCTGGTAGCCTGCAGTAACTTCAGCATGAAGATCTTTAAAGTGATTCCTCTGTCCTTCCTGTCCCAGATGCCCACACACTTGGTGTTTACACCCTATAGGTAAGGTCAATGAGGCACCTACAAGTCTCCAATGTGCTCCAGGTCGAGCTGCAACAGAGTTATACTGAGGAGTTGGCCGAGGTGGAGTGTGCATGGGAAATCACCTACTAGACCTGTGAAAGACATCTTGTGACTAAATGCAATTTGTCAAAGGGATTTGCATGATTTCTGACGTCTGTGCTAAAGCAGAAGTGTCTCAGACGTGTTTGTAATCTTATTTATTCCTCATTACCTTGTGGTCAGGGTGGGGTATTGGTATCAGAATAATGTTCAAAAATGCCAAGAGCTTACACAGCTTTTGGAGTATTTGCAAAACATCCATTGGCACAATAGTCTCACTATTGCTACACAGTGTCTATCTGCTACTTTTCTGTTTTTTTTAATGCTTCACAAAAGAATTAAATTATACTAGACTGTGCCTGATATCTGCCATTTCCCCAACCCAAGAATTTAGAATCACAGAATTATCCGGGTTGGAAAGAACCTCTGAGATCATCAAGTCCAACCCTTGATCCACTACTGCTGCGGTTACCAGACCATGGCACTGAGTGCCACATCCAGTCTCTTCTTAAAAACCCCCAGGGACGGAGAATCCACCACCTCCCTGGGCAGCCCATTCCAATGTCTGATCACCCTCTCTGTAAAGAATTTCTTCCTAATATCTAACCTAAATCTCCCCTGGCAGGGCTTAAGTCCATGCCCTCTTGTCTAGGAGAAGAGACCAACCCCCCCCTTGCTTCACCCTCCTTTCAGGGAGTTGTAGAGAGTGATGAGGTCTCCCCTGAGCCTCCTCTTCTCCAGGCTGAACAGCCCCAGCTCCCTCAGCCCTTCCTCACAGGACTTGTGCTGGAGTCCCTTCACAGTGTCCTTGCTCTTCTCTGGACCTGCTCCAGCACCTCAATCTCCTTCCTGAACTGAGGGGCCCAGAACTGGACACAGTACTCGAGGTGTGGCCTCACCAGCGCTGAGTACAGGGGCAGAATCTCTTCCTTGGACCTGCTGGCCACGCTGTTCCTGATACAGGCCAGGATGCCATTGGCCTTCTTGGCCACCTGGGCACACTGCTGGCTCATGTTCAGCTTCCTGTCAATCCAGACCCCCAGGTCCCTCTCTGTCTGGCTGCTCTCCAGCCACTCTGTGCCCAGCCTGGAGCTCCCCATGGGGTTGTTGTGGCCAAAGTGCAGGACCCGGCACTTGGCCTTGTTGAGCTTGAAGATACCAGCCTGTCAGAGCACAATCAGAATCAAACTGCAAAATGGTGTTGGACTTGATGATCTCTGAGGACCCTTCCAACCCAGACAATTCTATGATTCTATGGTGTGGCTGCCTCCTCAACTACAACTTTACAAAGCACTTCTCAAAGCAGGTTTTTCCTGGAAAACAGTTCTTGCTTCCAGCTGCGCAGGTAGCTCCAGTTTTTCATCTGCTGTGCTGAAAATGGCACTTAGTAATGAAAAGCTTGGTTTCTGAGGCTTTGCTACTCTGCTTTTTTATTTTTTTTAATGCTGCTGCCTGTTGTGGGGAAGACCTCAGACATTACTGCTTTCCTACTGTTCTCCCTTTTAGCACCCACCTTCTTATCTGGGATGGGATCCTTGGCTCAGGCTAGTGCTTCCAATAGGCTCTGATGTGTAAATTTTCATCCTCAGCTAATAAATAGGGATGTCCTAATCTTAGGTCACCTGTAGTGGGAAGGATTTGTTAGCATACATGCCACATAATAGTTCCATGTACAGTTCAGTACACCATAGTTGCCAGTGCTGCTGGTTAAACACGTGTGAGAATGAATGTAACTCTGTATGAGTTTAGTGCAATCAGATGAAAAGGACTGAAAAAGAGTTCCATAATTAACAAGATTCAAATTATATACATACATATATAATATAGTAATGTATACTTTAATATAATATTGAATACTGCAAAATGTAATAATTCATTATATTAAAAAACTAGAGTGAAAATATGCATATAGGAAATACACAATTCCTTTATTTAATTTTCATTATTTTACTGTTTTCCGTAACCATCAAAGCAAATAAAAATTTCTCAGTCCAAGATTTTGGCTAAACATATATGTCCACAATGTCAAGAAGCAGGCTGGAAGTTTTTCTGATGAGCTAACTTCCTACTGTGGGTGGAGAAAATGACAAGCAAGGAATTTTCCTTCTGGAAAAAAGATCTGCATTTTAGTTCTAGGGCCGCATAAGAAGTCAGAGGATAGGTGGAAGGGGAACATTTTGAATGATTTAAGAAAGATCCTGGTTCTTCAAAGTGAGTAGAGGTGGGACTCACTTTGACTTTGAACCACTTGAACACATTTGATTATGCATCATCATGACTTACAAGTCAAGCAGCTTTTGTTAGTATACACCGTATCAAACTTTGTCAATGCATATCTGAGACTTCTTGAGACAGTATTTGTGCTGTAGCTCTCTGGCTTAGAAACTGGTTCAGAGACCAGAAGTTAAGCAGGCAAAAAAATTCTGTTTGTGGCTGACTCAGTCAAGTCTGCACAGGGCCAGAGCCTCTGTGCTGAGGCAGTGACATGGTCCTCAAACCATGCGTGACATGGTATGTTGCCTCTGATAAAAATCTCTGTGGGGTCAACAGAATCATGTGATGGGTGAATACATCTTCCTTGTGCAGTTACACACATAAAAGGAAGGTAATTCTAACTTCAGCTACCTTTGAACTCAAGCGCAATAAAATGCAGAATATGTATCTGGCAAAAATACATTTTGAAAACATAATTATAGCCCATTATTTCGCAAAAATCTTTCAAAGGTATATGCTTTTATGCTCTCATTTTCAAGCAGTTTCTTCCTCTTTAAAATAAGACTTTGGGTAGCATTCTTCAAACAGATAAGATTGATGATAGGCTCTTCATTATGTGGCACCTCTTAAAAAATAGATCATATCAATCAAATCCACTGAAGTCAGTCATATAGTGACCCTAATGCACTTCAATGCATTTCTGAAAAGTACTCCAGTGATTGTCTACTCCAATTTAGCTTTCAGTTCATGAGCAATGAGCACAATATTCTTATTCAGTGAAATGGCTGCATTTTTTCATTACATGCAAAATGTCTCACAAAAATCCCTTGATTTGATTTATAATGACGAATATGCTTGATGTGCTGTTCTTCTATTGGGTCATTTTTAACTTTGTTTAGCTCCTGTACAAGTTCACTAACTGCCTGGTTACAAAGGAGTGTGTCACACAGTATTACTTAAACATGATGTAAAGCAGTAACACACAATAAATCCAGTGTCACGTCCCTTAACCCACTTGATCATTTCCTTTTTCTGACACGGTGGGCTGTTGACAGAATAAGCAACATGAGCATGAGAGATTTAGCAAAATGAAGTACTTTGTCTCCTAAGACTTCACAACTGTGCCAACATAATCACACTAAGTAAGAAAGCTTTTTCCATTTATAGTTATATTGAACTATCTTGAGGCTTTTGGAAGTGAACTCTTTACCTTACTGATTTTAGCCTCCATCTAGGTAAGGAGACAGACTTCAGCGGACTCAATGGTTCCTGCTGAACTAAAATTCTGTGTATAATTCCCTACTTGGCCAAATGACATGCAGCTATAGTCACCTAGTAATTCCACAATCACCAGGTGAGAAAGGAACATATGGGTGAGCACTTGTTTCTGGACTGATATTCCAAAAAAACAAATGCAGGGTTTTTTTCCAAGACAAAGTAACAAAATGGCCATAAGAAACCCTTACAGCACCACAGCTATAAGAGCATAACTGCTCTGGTTTAGCTATGCTGGTCAATTGCCCTGTCCTGAGTTTCTTAAGTCCCTAGTTACTACCTCTAGCTGGTTCTTCTAATTAAAGCAAGGCCTTACCTGAACTTGGACAGGTGACTTAACTGCAAACTGGTGCTTTCCCCAACACCGGAAATCTCAGGAGGGAAACTATTAGGATAGTAGCAAAAGAATTGTTAGAAATTTGAAAAATACATATCGATAAGATTATTTGTCACATTTGAGTTTATGACAACAGAAGTACTCTGAAGGAAATATGGTGAAGTAAAGCCCCTTAAAGCATTTGACATCACTTTTTTGTCTAGTCTTTATGTGCATATTTCTTACACTTTACACAATAGCTGTACACAGATGTTTACCTGTACACAAATACACAGCACAACAGGTAGCCCAACTGCTTAGGTATCTTTGCAGATCAAAGCCTTATTCATCCAGAAGTCCTTTCTTCTGACCTGAATAAAATGATAAACTGAATGATAAAATACACAGTTAAGCATAGCTGATGAACAGTAACTTGAAACTATTTTTTAGGTTCTTAGAATTTGACAGCATTCTTTTAAAATAGCTAGTTACTATTAAAAAAAGACAAAACACAAACCAACACAACCCTGAAATATTTTAGGCTATTTACAGAACAAACCTAATCAATGTCATTATTTAGGATGAATAAATTCAAATCACTGGGAAAAAATTACCTGGAGATTTTGAAGCATTTGTGCATCATTTCAGAAATTGTTTATGGTTGAAGGCCCATGGCTTTTTTCACAGTCGGCACAACAGTGATGACTGAAAGTTGTTTGTTAAGTAATTTGTCATTTTGTACACAAATGTCACATCTTTTAAAACTTAAACCTAAAGAAAATCTGTTTTCATTTAATAAAAAATAGAAAGAAATATAATTTATTTTTATTAGTAGTTTTTCTTTGATGTCCTTCTCTAGCAATTGTTTGGCTAGTGATACTATAGCACCACAAAGGAATTGGAAAATTTCAGTTCCAGGAAGTTTTTCATGGAGATTTTTGACATATTCAGGTTCCATGCTAGTAGAAATAGCCTCCACATGCAGGAAAGATTAGGTCAAAACTATTGTTACCTTTAAAATTTAATTCCCAGCTCCAGAACTTATTCTGTGTTTGTCTATGTATCTCTTCTCCTCGTCTTTGTAAATTTTCCATACCTCCTGCTAGTAGTGGTATCCAACATACAGCTGGTGCACTTTCAAAATCATCTACTTACCTGTGTTGTGCTTTAATATTAATGTTCAAAAATAGAAATCTCACGCTGAAGTTAAAGGGAGAACCTTATATACGCACATGGGAAAAACTGCACTTTATCCTAGGATCCTAAACAAATGAGGCATGTAACACCACATTGCATGGAGGTCTGGAGTAGCGCTTGAAGATGTCAAGTTTTTTCCTCTGAAAAACAGTACCTGGGCAAGAGCAACCAAAGTAGGAGTGCTTCAAGAAGGAGGAAGTGTGAAGCACCAGGTTTCTATTACAGGGCAGCCAGCCCGTCAGCTCCTGAAAACCCATTTGGCAACCAGTGCAGCTCTAGCAAATGATCAGTTGGCACCTACATACTTCAGAAAAAGGCAAGAGCATACGCTGCTTCTTGTTGAGGGGAGAAGATATTGAGTGAGAATTCAGAGAACACAAGGCGAAACCAGACCTATTTAATGGCAAGAAGTGTGCTCATATAGGTTGCACTACACGAAGACAGGTTATGGTGGAAAGGCACTGAAAATAAATCCACAAGAAACCAGACTTTGTTAATCTTTCTGTTCAAAGAACAACTATTTTTATATATTGTATGCCTTAACAAGCACAGCAACTGGCAGAAACAATGTCTAAACTCTGTTTTTCTTAAGTGAGTTGTGTTAAAGTTTTCAGGAACATCGGCCACAAATCAAAAAATAACATAAAATTGTCATCATATGTGCCTTCACAACAGTAATTTTCCTTTCTTGCTAATCCTGTGTTGACATTATCTTTAAAACTTCGAAGCCTTTTCTTGGTTCTCTGTTCACTTTTCAGTTTACACACATTCACATCCACAACCACCTCCCAGTTCCTTGTTCTTATTTTAAAGGTAGTGAGTAATAATTATATTAAAAGGTAATTACTGAAGCGAAGAAATAAATTTCCACAGTGGAATGTAGATTCAGTGCTAAAGAAAGGCACCAAGAGAAGAAAATTAGTAAAATAATAATCAAACCACACCCTAGAAACATACATGGAGAAGAAAAGAAGTAGCAGTTAAAATTATATCACCACAATTCTTTTGTTCTGTATCATGACAACCAGAGAGGAATGATTAATGCTATTGGTTTGCTGTTCTCTGTCTATCTATCTAGAAATATATATGACATAAATATATATGACAGAAATATATCTCTAACATGTTACACATTTCATACATGTATTAAAAAAAATGTAGGAGCTCCCACACCATAGTAATACCATCATGCATATGCACCATAAGTCTGCATCATGTAAGTCTGCGTTTCTAAAATACCTGTGTCATAGCTTAGGAAATATTTGTTAACTGACTTCACAGAAGAGAAACTGTTCTGAAGGATGCTCTTATTTTTGTATCTATGCACCATGCCGAAAAGATGACAGTCCAAAATGCAATACTTGGCAATAAGTTACCTTTATGCATAGTGACTGGGGGGGGAGGGAGGGGTCCCATACCTTCTTCCAGCAGCAAGAACAAGATGTGCAGAGCTCTGCTTGACTTGACTGGATCTGCCCCTCAGGGGGAGCAGGCACCCTACACGTGCACATCGAGTCCAGGGTGCTGGATCCTGTTGTGTTCCTGTGCACTTACCCCACACTTACCACTCAAGCAGAGGGGAAAACAGCATCTGAGAACAGCCTGAGCTTTTACCACAACTAAAGCTCACATTCAGCCACCTTTTTTTGAGCACTCCTGATCTGCTGGGCTGCCAGCTGAATGAATAGCTTTGTCAGAGACAGCTGCTCCTCACTTATTCTCTGGTCGGGCTGACAAAGGGTCCCCCTGTAGGGATTTTTTAAATGAAGTACAATTCTGACACTTATGTTTAGTTCTTGAATACCTATTTGTGTGAGAGGGAAAGTCAGCCTTTCTCTAGCTTGTCTCCTTTTACTGTGACAGGAAGATAACAATGCTATGCTCATTCCTCAGGCCTAAAGCAGCAAAATAGGTAATTCAAGATTACAGGGAATTATAAGTGATAGTTAAATGGAGATCGTTTGTTTCCTGTCATCCAAGTAACATGTTTTTAAAAAATAACAGCATAAGAGAAGTGGTGATATAAAGTGCCTGTTGTAAAGGAATTTGAGAAAAAGGCAACAGCAGAAACTGAAGGTCCAAAACACTGAAGGTGTTATTGGAAATCTCTGTTGGATTAATGTTTGCTTGTCTTGGCAAAGGTTTGCCATTAGCCAGTTTATTATTAGCTTGGACTTGTCCATCACCTCATAAATGTCAGATGAAACGAAGATGAAGCCGTGTTTTTGAAAGTACTTTTAATAAGTAATAAACACATGGTCAAACTAAAGGTTAAAATATACAGTGTTTGAAAAGGAGGGGTGACTGGGGGGGAATGCGCTAACATCAAGAATGCTTAGGGAGGGTTGTGAGAAGCCAGGAGCCTGCCAGCAGGGGCCAGGCACAGATACCCCATCCCTGCCAGCCAAATTTGCTCTGCAATACTTTGTTGTGATGAAGGTTTGTGCCTGCTGTTACTTTTATCCTATTTCAGTTAAAAGAAGAGACAGTATTGTGGGTTTCTTAGCAGGAAGGGGCAAGCACAGGGTGGCTGAGGACCATCACTTCCATTATTTATAGGCTCCAGGAGAGAAGCCATTAGCCCAGTTGGATCCCCTGCACCTGAAGGCCACCGAGCACCATGGGTTGCCATTGAGGGTGAGCCTTGGCCAAGGACCATACCTTATTCTCCACACCAAAGAGACAGAAACAATGTTGCTCACCTTCAGGATGGACTAAGCTCCCCATGGGATCAGGAACTCCTGTGGCAGCCACCTGGCCCCACCAGGCTGAGAGACAATTTAATGATGCTCTCCACCTGTCCGGGCCACCTCACCTGGACCCACACAGCAGTGCTGGTTGTTCCCTGGGGTACATGTGGGCAGCAGACCTTCCCCCATGGACTGTCTGCTAGCAGGACTCAGCTCTGTGCCATCCTCTACAACCTCAGCCACACTCCTGCCCTTGCAGGTGAACACCACAGTGCCTTGGGTGTCATGTGTGGACACTGAAATGATTCTTTATTCATTGGACAGAGTGATGCTGTTGAGACTGTGATCTGGGAAGCAGTGCCTCACACCTATCACCGCTAAAACCCAGCCTCAGCAAGGCTTCAGGCTTTACTAACTTCAGATTCATGTGGACTCCTAAAAAAAAAATAAATCTCTGACAGCAAGCAAAACCAGATTATCTGGGGTAGGATGCGAGATACAGTAAACAGTTACCACATCTATTACTATCCAAGCCTCCGAAGATTTTTATCCAGAGGACTACATATTTAGCCTACACTTTTTGTGACTTCCCAGTTTTCTCTCTTGTAAACTGGTCCAGTTTCCGCTTCAGCCCTCAGCATCTACAATACCCCTTCAGCAGGAGATTCCACTAGTCTTTGGCATAAAGATTCTCGTTTGTTTGGTTTTTGGTTTTTGTTACAGCTCTTGCTAGCCTCATGTAATGCTCCCTGGTTCATTACCTTCAAAAAAAAAGGAGTATTTGGTCACCGTTTTATCTTTTCTGCATCACTTCAATATAGAGACCTTAGTTACAAACACAATAACCATTTTATAGCAGCCGTATCATTCCCAGAGCTGAAGAGTCCTCCTCTGATTTGTTTCCCGAAACCCATTAATTTGATCATTATTACTAGCTCTCATCTTTACTGATCTAGAGGACTCTCCATCATCATCACTTTGTTACTCCATTGCTTACCTTTTTTTTTTTTTTTTCCCCCACATCATTTACAAATACATTAAAGAGCAAATTCCAAGCACAGATCTCTGCAGGCTTCAACTGGCATCCTCCTTTCACTGCAACAGCTACTTACTTCAACCTGTTCTGTATTTTCCGACTTCGTGAGGTCCATGTTGTCCATGAGAGAGCCTATTTCTTTTTGTCTGTGTCTACTTAGTTTAATTCGAGGCTATTGCAAGGCATTCCAACAATGATTTCTAGAAATTCAAATAGACTATGTAAGCTGTTGCTGACCTGCTAGATCAACTCCATAGCTAACAAAACTCCTTCATAAAAGCCATGCCGACTTTTCCAAAGCATGGCAGCTTTACCCACGTGGCTGGTATTTCTAGTTCTGTTTCCATTAATCAGTATTTCACATACATCACATTCCAACACACTGGTGCCACATTTTGCTGCTGAAGCCGAATGACTAAACAAACACAGAATATAACTCAGATTTTTTAAACTGTTAATAATTAATGGTTAAATGTACTTCCCTATACAGAGAGACAAATGGCTAAATGATTTAGGGAAACTACCTATCTTTATTTCCTATAATCACTATTTGAAGTACCCGCAAAAGCACCCAAACACCTGAAAGGAAGTATTTAGAAGTTATGATTACGTATCTGTAATCTCTGTGGAACACTTTAGTTGTATTTAAAAGACAAATACCATGTTTGTTATCAAAATTTGCTTCTCTGTCTTTTGTCAAATGGTTAAGACATTACTAGTGAGAAGTTAGCACTTAACTTCAGTTCCAGCTTTAGGGATATCGATTTCTTTGGCCTCCTCACTGTCCTTCCACTGCTGCAGACTGCATGATAGAATTCCTGCAGATAAGGAACCTCTGGTATGATGCCCTTGACATTTGGTTGCAAATCTTGACTGTTTTGGAGGGGGATGGGGAGAGGGCTGAAAGGCTTCTCCTTGGCCAGAGGCACCAGCATGGGCCTCAAGATTTTTGCTCTGTATTTCACAGCAGTGAATTGTTTTTCAGGTTTATTTCCTATAGAAACAGGTGAGCATGCTACCTTGTCTGCCTGTGCATGAACACACAAGGGCAGTTTCGTAATAAGCCATAGTGCTTAAAATTCCCCAGCACATCAGAAAAAACATTCCATCTTTATTGTCAGTTCAGAAAGTGTGGAGCCTGAAACCAATTCCTTTCCAGAGCAGGAGCTGCCAGGTTCAATTAATGGATAACAGACTTCAAGTTTACAGCTACAGACTGCTTTCTCTAAAAACTGTCTTTGAAAGAGATGGAGCTTTAGGTGGCAGTCCTAAAAGGGAAAATTTGATTCCAGCATATTTTCTCCTCATTTTGTACTGCATTATTTTTAGCTAATATTTTAACATTTAATGAGAAAGTCAAGTTTTGTGTTGCATATTAAGATGCTTTTAAAAACGAAAGCATTAGTCCAGAGATGACACTACATGGCTAGGAGTATTTTACATTAAAATATACATTACAGTAAACTGTGTTTTTACCTCTGGTTTCATTTTCAGCATGAAATAGTTAAAGACTGAAGTGAATGTCCTATACAGCACTTGTGAACACGAAGGTTTTGAAGTTTAAATCATTTGGCGGAGTTTTTTAAGGATCATGCAAGAATCAAAAGATATTACAGATTTAAGCAAGAATCCTTGTCACCAGTAAACCATCATTCATGTATACAATTGTTCAAATAAAAAGAGTTAAACATGCAGGCAAGTTTTATTTTTCTTTTCCAAAACTTTATTAGGTAGACGTTACTAGATGACATTGTAAAACCCCTTGGTGTGCAAGTGAACAAACTCTACAATGTATGTCTTCCCACAAGTCAGTAAATCCACTACCCCCATGCCCTCCCCCGTATTTCTGAATATTGATATTAAGACAGGTGTAGTGCATTCAAATGCTACTTTACATTCTTCCATTTAATCATGGGGATCAACTTCTTCAGTCTGTTAGTAATAGGGGCTTGGGATACCAGTGTAACTGAAAGGAATGCAAAAGGAAACAAAGTCCAGTAAGTTTTGCCTTACGAACTTCACTCTCTACATGGACATAGATTCATTGCAGAGTCTTTTAAATTAAACTGCCTACCATAACTGTGATTGTTTTTAGCAAAGTGAAGCAGTAAAGAGACATACCTACTACTGAATACTAGTGAGGTAACATTTTGAAAACAAAACTGTTAAAAAATTCACTTTCAAAAGGTCCCGTCCAGCAGGACAAACATTGGCAGAACACCTTCCCTTGTATCCATGCATGTACATGTGCATATACAAACTGTGTCTACTATAGCTTTTCCAAAGAACAGAATTTTAGTTATACATTCATCAGGACAAGTTTAAAAATCAGACATTACTATGGTAGATTGAACAGAAGACTTCAGTGAGCCGTCTCTAGACCTCCTAAATTAAAAGGCACTCTCAGAGGATAGCAAAAAATAATCCTTACAAAACACTGACAAGAACTAAAGCAACCACAAAGGTACCCCACTCAACAGGGATTACAGGTATACATTAAAATGCCAAAATGGAAGATAGATTATTTGCAAAATATTGCCCCAAACTACCAAACAATTTTGTCAAGTAATTTCAGCATGAAGACCATTGTTGCAATACTATGCAACAAAAAATACGCTTATCAGCTAAATGCAAGAGAAAGATAATAGCAAAACCTTATCAGCATTTTGGTTGTGTGTCTGCTGCTTGTAAGAGAGGAGAATTTAATTTAAGGAAAAAACTTTTTCAAATAAACAGTAACTCATAAGATCGAAGAAACATTTTGATCCATGGAGCCTCCTATTCAATAGGTTATACAGTGACTTAGTTAATGCCTAAAAAATGGGAGACAATACTGAAAGGGAAGATATTAAATTATCTGTGAAGAGTGATAATTCACCTATAAGTTTACTGCAGTATGGCTCTAAATCATATTTCCTATCTGCAAGACCTTCAGATCCTGCAAATTGAATCCTGATTAAACACTCATGTGTGATGGTCCATGAAGCAACAATACTGCAATTGACAGCTACATTACCAGTGAACAATTCCGGGGGGGGACAAAAAAAAAAAAAAAGTTCTCAGATGTCAGGAATTTCAGGATAAGAAAAGGTTCCAAGAGATACTTTTCTGTATCTTCATTTCTCCCTCTTTTCTTCCCCTTCTTTGCAAATTCTTTTGGAGGAAAATGAAAACAGTGAAGTGTTCATTTTTATGAACATGACTAGATCTACTAAGCAGAATTTTTCATCTTTGCCCCCCCTTATTTCCTTCTGTTAATTACCTTTTATAACTTCAATATTTTAAGAATAAAATTTCTAAACAAATTTGATGTAATTCAAGATAATTTCAGAAAAATAGCTTAAGATATTTTCAGAAAAGTAGCTTATTCTTGGCACCTAAATCCCAATAGCTGAACAAAACTTGAAGCAATGTTTAGAAAGAAAAAAACATTCCTTTAGAAAACCTAGATCACAGGAGTCCCATTGTCTTCTGGGAAAGGAAGTAATTCCAGAAGAATTAAACTCAACAATATCCATTTAGAAGCTATCTGAAGATAGTAAAACAAATATTACTTTTTCAGATCATAACTCTGACCACATAACGAGGGGCTAGCCAGAGACATCACAGCTGCTTTGCCAAGTTTGTTTGATGGTTTATTCTACCCAGATACCCACCCCAGAAGAACTACTATCTTTCACGGACAGGGTATGTTAGCTGGATACCACTGAAATGCTGCTAAACTGCTTTAAGTCCCAAGAGTGCACCCACTTCCATCTTCATCAGTTCATTCAACAGGGCCTGCTTGAGCCCTGGAGTCTGAAGGTACACACACCACAAGCTGTGGCCTAATTTAATTTCAGCTGAATTCTCATCTCCAAAAAGTGGCACGTCTTGAAGTGGTTGAAAAATCCTAGCTGGGGTTTACTGGAAGACTAAACTTAATTTGACAACATGTGTAAGATGCACTCCTGCCAAAACCCAGAGGGAGGTGACGGGGGTGTATGAGCACATGTGAATGGCAAGTTATAAACTAGACATGAGATACTCATCATCAAAATTAAAACAGGCATGCCAGATTACTTCACTAACAACATTTTTCACCTTTCTGAGTAAACCAGTATTGGTTATTTAGCTTAACGTGTCTGTCTGTAGAAGTCCACCACACAGGAATTCCCATATTGCTTTATGGAGGGGAGCAAACACCTTCCTTTTGTTTCAAGCAATAAGGCACTTAAAGCATTTATAATTCCTCACTATACAAAACACACTGAATACTGAAATTAAAATGCTGATTGCCTACCTCCAGTTTTTATAGCTTCCTAGTCATCAAACGTTACAGAAAGATATAATTAATGTATCCAGTTTGCATATAGTCCAAGTGTGGTGTCAGCAATTGCTTTCTTAATGAAACTGCAGTATTTTGGCCAGCACTCTAGTTGTGCCAGAAGGCTGTAAACTAAAAAGAAGGTGATCTATCATCTCACTACCCTCACTCCTGGCATTCAAATTTATAATTTTTTTTAGGAATTCTTCACCTTAAAATATGTAAAATAAGAGATGGGAGCAGAGGAAGATTTCTCATTGAATTGTCATGGAATGAAGAAGTTGTTCAGCTTGGATAACCTCCTAAGAGAGATCACATTTTCCTTTTCCCAGCACCTATTAGTCAAAAGAACTAACAAATACCTTAAAAAATTATATGGACTCATGTGGCTAGTTATGTAACAAACACTGCAGTGTTTAAATTTTTGAAAATGCAAAATTAAAAGCCCCAAAGAAAGTAATATTTCTGCATTTTGCTTTTAAATAATTTAAATACAACAAATTACCTTTTGCTCATATAGCTCAGCAAAGCATTACTGGTGTAACTTCTTATGAGATCACATCTTCCAGGCCAAATTCCATCTTCAGATATTTTCACAAGTCAGTTTCAAATTACGAAATTTGGAAGGAAAGAGAGCATTGGAAATAAAGTGTATAACAAATGGAAATATGGTAAACAACATTATGATATGGTAAACACAGTGAAATGTAAATCTACCCCTGTCTTGCAATTTCTCGACATGAAGCAGCAGACTGTAAATTGATATTAGAAAACTACTGAATTAATTTCTTATGCAAAAATACAATCCACGACTAAAGACTGAATCCATCTGCTTACAGAGAACTTGCATAAGGCATGAAAACGTTTCTTGACTGCATCAGAACTTCTACAGGATAGGCTTAAAATACCTGAACAGCTTGTTTGGATTCTGTAGGTAGAGTTTCCTTCCAAAAATGAGGTAAATGTGGCACTGTATTAGTAACAGCATCCTCAGTGAAAGTAGGTTAAAATTTCAACAATACTGGTTTTCAGTCTGACAAGTTTTCAACCAGATGAACACTGAATGGGGTTAGCACTCAAACATGTTTAAGCAGGTATGTGCAAAATCCATCTTTATACTAAAAATATCAAATATATTTTAAACAATGTCTCCTCTTCGGATTTCGATCCTTTCAAAACACTTTCAATCAAGTTTTTAAATATCGATAACCCAAATAAACTCAAAAAATTATTTTGCACAGTATGTATTTTAATTGTTTTATAACTACTCTCTTTTTTAACAGATATTTATAAATAAACAAAATGATGCTTCGAAATTTATGCATTTAGTTTTTACCAGGGAGTGAGTAATTAAAGCTTCTCACACATTTTACCTATGAAATCAAGAGCATGCACTCTAAAATTCAGTTTCCATTTCCCTGCCTTGTGGCATTTCAGTCAGGCATTCCTGAGCAGAGAGAGAACGCAGAGATCCTGAGTTCTTATGCAGAGAATGATAGGATATGGTAATCAGCCAGGAAGCTACAGTCTCATGTAACTGCATGGGGTGCATTCGTCAGTTTTATTTATATTCAAAAAAAGTTGAGGTTATGGCTTAAACAGTACATAAGTGAAAACACTGCTACTCTTGCAGTTGAATCAAAGCTCAGCTGGCTTTGCATGTAAGAGTAGCAAGACAAGCCAGCACATATATCAGTAATGTAACTTTTTAAGTGTGCCCTCTTTTTCAAGTTTGTGTGAAGTCTGAGAAAACTGAAAAACTGTAATTCCAATCCATTACACTAAAGCAAACAGAATGTTAAGATTTGGTATTTAATGCTGTCTATGGATGCACTTTCTGATTTTATTGCTCAGTCAAAGCATCCAGAAAGTGTGTATATTAAAAGCCAGTATTCCTTCCCTTGACAATTTGCTTCAGTAACAATGTCCTTCAGAAATTCTTCCCTACTCCCCTCTCTTGCACTTATTAAACAGGATTAGTATAATTCTGCAATTTAGAGTACTAGTTCCATGGTACTTTGCACTTCAAGTGTGAACCAGATTTTCAAGTTGCTGCACAGTGGCTGTCAACAGGCTTCCTGGACATTTTTATCAAAGTATTTGGGGCCAAAATCTGTGCCACCATAAGATGTACGACCTTTCTGGTTTAATAGGGCCATGATTCATGACAGGAATGGAGCAGGTCCGTTGCAACTGTAAGGCTGTAGAATTAAAAGCAACAAAGATACGATCTGAGAGCTTCCTCAGGTAGGATTCTTTCCATCAGCACAATCAGAGCTCTAGTAGAATACAAAAGTAACAGTAATCCATGGTTCTTATCCACAACTTGGACCTAGACAATTCTCACACCAAAAATTGTGAAGGATGAGAGGGTTGCCCAAGAAACAAAACACTACAAATAAATTCTAATTTGGCCATTTAATATGAAGCAGTTTTCCAGATCTATCTGGCAACAGAAACCATTGAATCACTGGAGTATTTGTTTCCTCTGACAGAATTTCTGCCCTACTTACAGAACTTTAAGTGTCTATGCAGTTACAAGCTATGGCAGTCTTTGGAAGAGCAGAAAGCTCTTGGCTAAAAAGAATACCTGATAGTGATCCAAAATGCTTTCTACTTAAATTGACAACAGTCCCTGCAAATTATTATTTTAATAAATTAAAACCTCATGTTAATCAAACTTGCAGAATGAATAAATAGATGTACATTAAGAAACTTCTAACATACCAAAAAGAGATATGAAGTGGGAATTATTAATATCAAAACCAAAAAAAATGCTCCCTTCCTTACACATTTGCACTGCCCCAAAGGAAGAAAATCAATCACTCAAAGTGCACTGTAAATTAGTGACAGCTGAAAGACATGAATATGCTGTTTATTATGGATGTGGTGACAACTGATGACTCTTCTGTAATGAATTAAAACTGATGGGTCAGCTCTAGCACAAGGGTATTCAGAATTGCACTTCTGCTTCTCATCTGTATTCCTACTCAGTTTCTTGTTCTCACTGGCTAACAGATTGACACAAGGAAGAGCACAATTATTTTCCAGTTGCAAGCTCCTGGATAGGGTCTCCAAATGGACCTAACTATGCTCCAAGATACCACAGCAGTCAGATTCATCCTGCTACTGGCATGGTTGAGACAGGCCTGAAACTTGACCTAAAAAATTAAATTCAACTAATTACACTTAGTCAAGAAAGTGAAGCAAGGCAAAGCAGCCCCCTCCAGACTGGCACGTCCAGCCTGCTCCCTGTCAGCAGCAAGAAGGGTCACACACAGCCCTGAATGCACACCTGCAAGAAGGGCTGACAAAAACCATTTCCAGGCAAGCTAGAAGGCTGGCACACAATGGATTTGAGAATTTCCTGCTCTGAATAAGGGATACTTGTGAGCAACAACTTCTCACAAGGATAAATAATCCTAAATATTAAATGTAGTGAAAGCAATCCTGATGCATACAGTAGCATGAAATCTGCCTTAGCAGGTTAATTCAGCTGCCTGATAAAGTCTTCTGCTAATAAAAATGGAGCAGAACCGTCTGCGGGTTTCTTTAGGTAACAGCTACAAAAAAAGAAAAAAAGAAAGAAAAAAAAGAAAAAAAGAAAAAAAAAGAAAAAAAAGAAAAAAAGAAAAAAAAGAAAAAAAGAAAAAAAAGAAAAAAAAAAGTTTACAAAATAAAAAACATCCTTGAATTTCCTTACAGCGAAGTTCATTCTATTTCTTTCCAACAGATAAATTAATGCTTGTAAAATAAATGACATCACTTTGATACATGTAAGATTTCCTGTGATAGGAGAACTAAAAAAATTAAAAACTAACAATTTACTGAAGTTCTGAACTTCTCATATTTCAGTTGGTTAATTTATATTCTATTCATGACAAACTATTTATGTACTACTGAAGTGAGAATATTGTTATATGGATGGAAAAAAAGACTTCTACATCCCTACTCTGCCTGGCTCTTTAAATTTTCTCCTGTTCTACTCAAAAGCAAAAGTATTATTATAATTCCTTTTATTTTTTTTTTTGTTTGTTTTAACAATAAAGCAAGTTTAGACTCAATCATCCTCACAAGGTTTAAGATGCCTCATTTTGCCATGTGTAGAAAATGAAGAACCACTTCTTTGATTTAATCCATTCCAATAAAATAAAAATTGGCCTAGATAAAATGATAATGTAGGAGTTGAGATGAGTGTTTCTTTCCTCTACCCACAATGACATGCTTTCTGAATATAAACAAGTGCAGATCTATGATCTTTACTTCTCTGCTCTTTATTTTATCATCTTAATTTCAGGTCTTATTGAACTCCCAACAGAAACGGAAAATTGCAAACATGGCAGAGTGAAAACAGCTACAAAGATGATCATTACATATTTATAAAGAACCAGGAACAGAAGGTAAATTAATCCACTGTATAGGTAATTATAGATAATCTCAAGTACTAAAACATTCTCATTAGTTTGACACCGTATTACAGACTGTATTGCAAACCCAAATTTCTCTCTCTCTCTCTCTCTCTCTCAATATATATATATATATCACTCTCTGAGGTCTGAAGGTTTTTCTAAATAATACAAAAATATCTTCATTATTTGACATTTAAAGAAAGGAATAAAAATCCCTGAGTGAGCCAAAGACAACTGATATGTATAGCCTCAGAAAACACACTCAAAACCAAGACTGATTTTAAGGCAGCTTCCAACCTCAGAACACAAATAGAAAACTGATGTGTCACAGAAAGAAAAAAATCTCATTAACAGGTGAATTTACACTGACAATAGGCTTTGAACTTTACTTCTAAATGTCACTGCTTCCCCACTTAATTTGCAAATCTTACAGAGGTACTGTTTCTGCTGTTAGGACTACAAGATCAACATACCCTTAAATTCAGATGGAAATAATTACTTGTTGACTCATATTGTGTGCTGGTATACACTGTTGCAACAAGAAAAAATACCCTAGAAAGCAAATCTAGGAGCTGTCTGAAAACAAGCATACTAGCCAACTATGGCAAGCTGATATTTGTATTTCCAGGTAAACAAAATTTAGCAGTTTCTTCCACTAAGTCTTTGAAGTCAAAGTGAGTATCTTGCAACAGGATTACGTTGGTGGAGTAGAATACTATTTACTTAAAAATCACAACTGGATCAAGATTTAATAACAATTTTCAAAGAAAATGGTGCAAAGTACCACCTCTCAAATGAGATGCTATTTGCAGGTCTAAATTTTGAAGTCTGTAGACTCTAGGACATTGCCCATCTCCCTGCTTCCCCCCATGTACACACACACATGTATCTTCAAACACACACACTGAAAAAAAAAGTACCTTCACAGTACAAATCCAATCTTTAAGATCAGCTTGTATTTTTAAGTATGAAGTCAATAGTTCTCTTGTTCAGTTCCTTTCTTTATTGTTTCAGTGTTCTGCTTACATAAGTTTTCCCTATTCTATTTTATTGTGTGTTTTTATGATAAATTTGGATTATAGCTATATTCTCAGTAGCTCTTTCCTAACACTGAATTTACATTGCTCTTGTGGCGATGCGCTGATAAAGAGGTCTGGTAGCGAACAGTGGTAACTCTGAAGTTAGGAAAAAAGAGCAAGGATAGCTATTCTCTTCAGATCTGTAACGCGCCAGGAAAAGAATACACTGGAAGCAGAGAATAAGAATTAAATTAACTTCTAAATGAGAATTCATAACCCCTCCCCCTACTCAAAATTCACAGATTTTCCTCAGGAGACATCAGTGGATGCTATGAGGCTTATGAAGCCTACTTCAACCAACCAACCAACCAAATAAAATATGCCATCTAGGTTGTAAAATCTCATCAAGTCAGTCTGCACACAACTAGTGTGCAGCACGTGCATTGCATGCAAAGGCAGAAACAGATGGGCAGGTTTCCAGCTTCCCTGCAAACACACTTCAGGGATATCTCGGGACAGAACAGGCCACTGAAACTTTTTGTTATCTAAACCCTTCGAATTTTTTTCTGTATTAGGAGAGCTTCAAAATGCTGAACTCTTCTAACAGATCTGTCACCCCCCCAAAACAATATTAATAGACTATCAGAAATTAAATACTGAAGTGAAACCAATCAGCATATGTGAAAGTATCCCAGAGCTTCCAGTACTACAGTTTTTTCCCTCTGAGGCACTCGAGTTTGGCGGTGGCAATCTACACTCTTGCCCACTAGCAGGAGGACTCAGAAGATAACCAGCTGTCGTGCTCTGGCACGTGATGGGGTTTTGGTATGCTGAACAGAATGCTGTGTGATGGCAGTTATTTACAGAAGTAGTTTTTAATACCAAAAGTAGTATGCTCAGTATACAGTAAGAGTCCCAACACTCCTAAGCATTTCCCACTTAAAGGCTGACACTGAAGTGAAACGGAGGTCATGTTAGCAGTTAAATGCTTTCTTCACAGGCCAAATCGGTAGTAGAGTTGTGGCTACAATACAGACTTTGATTGTCTAGTTCAGAAACTTAGACTCAAAAAACCCTCCAAAGTAATAATTAAAAAAATCAAAACCCAAAACATTTAAAAAGCAGCAGTCAGGGGGCCTGTCTTGTTCAGAATGCACCAGAGCAAAGCAGCTTTCTGGTCTGCAGTAGTGTTTTCGGCTGAGGGAAGATGACAAGAGATCCCCCCATTCTTCTTCCAGGGCGGTGGCTTTGATGCTGTTACCAGCACTGTATTGCTCTGTTGCACAAGCACGTATAGCCCTTGCAGGACCAGCTCAGTTCAGGTGAGTAAGGTCCATCCTTACCAGGGCATACCTGTCCGTGACCTTTTCCTCTGCTTTTTACAAAGGCAATAGACAGGAAACACAAATAAACCTGCAAAAAAAAGAAAAGAAGAAGAAAACCGTCATTAAATGCAATCCTTTTTGTCTGCATTCTTTCAGTGCACATATTCAGATGTAGCTCTTCACACCTCACCAAAGTTTGGACAAGCAGAAAAATACTAGCCTGCAATACTCTCTTCGGTAACAAGTTAAGCTACACTTTCTATTTACTTCACAACAAATCCCTGCCAACATTACTCCCAATTAATTCCTGAACCATGCTGTTTTCTGTAATATACAAACTTAGAACTTTTAAAAGCACTTTGAAAATCCTTGGATCTGAATCCAAGACTGAAATAACTAAACTACTATTTGACTGGTTTGAAATGCAATAGAGGCTCCATGCTACAGCTTGAGGGTTTGGGGTTTTTTAAGTATTACTTATTTTCACAAACATCCTCATCTATTGTCAAGTAATAACAAATGTTTCTCTTTGCCTGGAAAGAAAACTATGAAAGGTCTTTCGAGACAAAGGAAGCTGTAAAAGGAAAAATAAATTAATACATCGTATTTATTTAAGTGACAAATAGCTTGTTGTAAGGGGTACTCTTTCAAACCCAATCAAGAAGAATCTTCCCTTTCCTCTTGCCACCACCTGACTGAAATGGTGAAAGATTTCCTTTTCAGACACCACTACAGTAACAACATATAATAAAAGACTCCTACAGTCACCAGGGTTCTAGCTTTGATCAATAACTGCCTTGTAAATAGTGTAAAATGTTTTTCAGCCATGACACCGAAATTAACAGTTGTGCTGGCAATAAATATTGCGGTAATTACCTCAAAACCCAAATAATAAATATTTTTGGAATGGCTGATACTGCTCTTCTTGATCTTATCTTTTCTGGCCTTACCTAGTCTAGCATGGGACTTCAGTGGCATACTGAGTACTATTGATATCATTGTTGTTATATTAATGCAAAGCCCTTGAAATTTTTAATATAAGCAAGAGTAGCTTTTTTTCCAGCATAGATTATACCAGACTGCTGAGCTAAATAAGCTTTAATGGCATTCATCATGAGTCTTTATTGCCTATATTTTTGCATTTAAAAATGCCAAAAAATATTAAAGATACAAGTATAGGTACATACAAATGTGTGCATATATATTTCTTCAGTGAATCCAACTCAGAATATTGATACAGGAAGGTATGTATCCTTAGCCTAAATATTGAGATTTGTAGCAATATTTGTTATTTGGCCAGATGTAGTCTAGAAAAGCTGTAACTGTACTTAGGTTATACACTGATTGCTTATGTACAATCTTATCAGTGTAAATACCTTGGCTTTATTATACCAAAATAAAGGAGTCACATTCCAACATGTCTCACAGCTAGGTATACACTGTAACTTTCAATGGAGTAATTAGTTTGGTGAAGATATGTGAAGCAGCGTGGTCCCCAGCTGGCACTATAAATAGTGGATATGCCCTTACATGAGCAAAACTGTATGTTTATTGTTATGGCTTATTTCCTTTCTGCAGGAGAATCCAGTTAAGCCAGGCAATAAAGAGATTTACTAGAATAATGACAGGAACATGAATAGCAACCATGTTAACAGAGCTTTGATACTGTATCAAATGAGTTCAGGGCACCCTTTTTGTGATGGAACCTAATTCTGCAACCTGTGCACTGCCTCAGATTTTGAGACTGACTCATCCCTCAAAATGGAACTCTCTTGGGATTATGCCTAATATCCCAAAAATCTTAGGATATCCCAATAATCCAATCCTAATATCTAATATAATATCTAATATCCAATCCTGATATCTAATATCCCAATAATCCAACCTTCTCTACTCTGGCCTTTTTACTACTCTAACTATACTAAAGATTGTGGTTCAGAAGAGCCTTAAGAACCACATAATGGTGAAAAAAAGTTAATAGGTATAAAATGCAAGTAAGGAAAACAATATTCTGAAGACAAGTTTGTTTTTTTTTTTAAATGTGTGTTTATACTAAAACAGTGTCTATGACATTTGTACTTTGACAAGTCTTTTCAACGACTAATATTTTTTAAATGGAAAAAAAGTTACTGGCTTTATACTAAAGGAATTTCTATGAAATTTGTACTTGGGACAATTTTTTTTCAAGACAAGTCTTCCAGGAAAAAGGTGCGTGCCTTAGACTAAAACAGTATCTGTGAAATTTGCGTCCATCTCTTCAAGATGGGAATACTAAAATGGCATACAGAAAGTCACTGAAAAAAATCAGACTTATTCACATATATAACACTTACCTACTACAACAGCTATGGCTCCCAGTGCCAGTCCCAGAACCAGTATTAGGGGTGTAATGAGTAGTTTTCCAGCTGAAATGCAAAATTCATTACACAATTCAAACAAGGAATTTTATTCTTTTCCTTTGCAGCCACCCATAAATATTTTAACAGATTCCCCAAACCTTGTTTATTAGTTCTTTACCAGAATTCCTAATTGTAAATTCATCCTACAAATCCAGCTCGGAGCTATCACCACTCGGTCAGCTCCTTGCACACATTTTTCTTTGCCCTCTTCACCCCCCACACCTCTGAGCACAACTCATTCTGTACATTAAGACTTAGCCTGCATTTACTTCTCTTTCCATTATGAAATCTCTCAGGCATCAAGAGGAATGTGATAGCTATAGAAGCAACTATCGTTTGGCTTCTCTGGAATCCTACTGTACAGCAGCCACCCTGGAAAGATGCCAAGCAAACCAGCATTTTGGAGAGTTCAGGTTAGCTCAGGGTGATGAGACCATCACCTCTAAATACACTTCTGCACACTTAAAAAGGCTACGGTGAACAAAAACCTTCTATATGTTTGCAATTTAGGTCTATATCAAACCACAAGCAAGTCTATATAAAAGTATATGTTTCTGCTCTTTCCAAGCAGTCAGGGTGTGCAGCACAACACCTGGAGTACAAAACTGACAACAAAAAAAAGAGGCTCATATTCTTTAACGTAGAGGCATGTGGAAGGAAAGCAGGGCTTCTTCTGAAACACTCAAGTCAAAACTGAACTTTGAATCCAAGTTATCTTTGAGTTGCACACTTTCAGCTCAATGGCACAATCTCCCTCACCGTGCTGGCCAAGTGTCTGGATGGAAGATCTCACTTGTCTCAGCTGTTAGAAAACACATCAGGGCAGGAATTTTACTGATGCACTACCAGCTTGATCAGGGATTTGAAATCAAGCAATACTCTTAAGTTAAGCATGTCTTTCAAAGGTCACCTCTAGAAGGGAGAAAAAGCAAGTTTGTCACCTCCTTTCTCTTCCCTCTCTCAAGTCACTCGTATCAGATTTCAGTAAATGGATTACTTCATTCAATAATGATGTAACCCGCTCCATAGCCTGAGCCACTCATTTGGTCACTCTGAAGGAAAAATGAGATATTTTGGAAATATTTACAGCAGCTAAATGAATTGGTTCTTTTCATGCTATGTTTTGATAGCTTTTAAGTTTCACAGGAGTGTTGTGGTTGGGAAACATTAATTCCTAGAAGAAAAAAAATTGTTAAATATTGTTCATGTTACTCTAGTTGCTAGGCATCCTATTGGTAGACCTTCCTGGGATTTTACTGCTCTGCATTCTTCATAGAAACTATAATATAAATTATTCAAGTGTAGACAGATAAGAAATGTGGTGATGGAAAACCTCAAGAAAACTCAAAAAAATGAGCAATTAAATCATTTAAAAAACATTACCATAGCCTTTAGCAATTTCAAAGTAAAGGTCATTAAAAAAATTGTGTTAAGGAATGAACCTGAATTAATATTAATAACCATGTAATTAAAATGTTAGAGAATTATGACTATTGGTACCACAATTATTTAAAACTTGAACCATTGACCTGGTGGCTAAATACAGAGAAAGAGTGTTTGCAGAAAGTGCTAAGCTAGATTTTGACTGAAGTATTTCTTTGCAGACACAGTTCCTATGCTAGTTCAGTTTACAAACTTGTTTACTTGCATTTGACAAACTAACTCAGAGCTGAAATAAAGTGTGAACGAGTCCCTTTTTTTTTCTGCCTGCGAATATGAAGTTTGAATATTGTGCAGTTCCAAGACCTTACAGAACAAAATGATGTTTTCTCATCATGGGACAGGATCTTGCTTTGGTTACCAATACATTCTTTCTAAAGGTTAAACTTTAAAACTAAACCAAAATACCTTTTCTCCTTATATAACTAACCCCATCTACATCAGTCTTTACCTCTGTAAACTGAAATTAAGGAACAAGTTAACAAGAAGTGAACAATACTTTAACAAGCTACAATCCAGTGAGCATACAAATGGCAGCAACCACAGCAAGGCAGCAGATACATATCTTTTTCTTTAATCATTTTTATCAGCATTGTATGAAACAATTATAAAACGCTCCATTTTACATACCTGCACTAAACATAACTTCATATCCAATCTGACACACATCATTTGTTGCAGTGGGAAGGATTATGAAGCTCTTAATCATAAATAGAACAGAATCATCACCAAGAAATGCTGCTGAGACTGAGGACATTTAGTGTGTGCACTAAATTTCCCAAAGAGTCACTGTCCTGTACCTGCTAGCTCCAAGACTGCTAGCAGAAAAAACAAATGCAAAACTTGCCTCAGGGCTGAGTAAATTCCTAGGTCATTACTCCAGGCTGGGGAACTCAGCAGTAGGTTATGATACCCAGTTTGTTAATGCTCAAGTCTAGTTTTTAGGGATAACTTAAAAAGAAACTGTTGTAAATAGAAAAAGCTGAAAAGGGAAACCTTTTACAATGCTGCTCAAATTAATGGCAAGCAATTTCTCTACTGAGTTACTCAGCATGAAGATTTAGATATCTGTCACAATGTAATAATTGGATTTTCAGGTGTCTCAGAGGGGTCACGCTACTGATGAGAGAGAGAATGATGTTTTTCTGCAAAATAAGGAAACTTTTAGGGTAACATAAAGGAGTATTTTTTCACATGCATAATTCTCAGTTAAGCTGTGGTTTTTAGGGTAATATATATAAAACCCTATAAATCCTTCAGTAATTCTTCTCCATGTAAAAAATATACTAGTTTCAGAAAACAAATTTAATCAAAAGCATACGAAAAATATAAAGTTTTGTCTTTCAAGCCTAAGTATCATCATCAGATGTGCAAGCAACAGAGCCACTAAGTTATATCCCTGTGGATAAATTCTAACACAAGTTTGCATCAGTTTTGAAAGACTCCTATCAACAGTATAGGTAATTTCTTACAAGTCAGACTGACTTAAATTATAAAGTTGCTAATGAAGATTGGATCCTAGAAATGCATGCTTCCCTCTGCAGTGCTCTAAGCCATGCATACATAAAGACAATCTTGCACTCTGTCTCGGCACAGGAACACACCTCAGTCTGGTCTGAAGGCACAGTGCTTTCAGAATCCTACTTTTACCATGCAAAAAACTTCATTTGTTCTAATTGCATTATTATATAGAATCATGCAATAGATTGGTTTGGAAGGGACCTTTAAAGGCAACCTAATCCAACCGCTCTGCAATAAGCAGGGACATCTTCAAGCAGACAAAGTTGCTCAGAGCCCCATCCAACCTGACCATGACTGTTTCCAGGGATGAGACATTTACCACCTGTCTGAGCAACCTGCTCCATTGTCTCACCACCCTTACAGTGAAAAAAATTCTTCTTATCTATTCTAAATCTACCCTCTTCTAGTTGAAAACCATTACCTCTTGTCCTGTTGCTGCAGGCCTCACTAAAAATCTGTCCCCATCTTTCTTGTAACTCCCCTTTAAGTACTAAAACCTGCTATAAGGTCTCCCCAAAGCCTTCTCCTCTCCAGGCTGAACAACCCCAACTCTTTCAGCCTGTCTTCACAGAAGAGGTGCTTCAGCCCTCTGACATCTTGGTGGCCCTCCTCTGGACTTGCTTCAACAACTCCATGCCCTGCTTATGCTGGGGTCTCCAGTACTGGACACAATACTCCAGGTGAACTACTGCACAGGAACATCTCTTAAGGTTTCTTTTGATGCAGACAGGATATGGATGGCTTTCTGGGCTGCAAACACACATTGTCACCTTATGTCTAGCTTTTTACCCACCGGCATCCCCAAGTCCTTCTCTGCAAGGCTTCTCTTGGTCTCTTCAGCCCCTGACCTGTATTGATGCTGGGGGTTGCCCTGAACCAGGTGCAGGTCCTCACAAGTGTTATGTCCTGTTACATATCCATGAAGTACTAGCAGTAGATTTTGGATACAGTGCACTGAACCAAATTAAAGTGGCAATTAAGTGGCATGGTAAGTACATTTAAGAGAGCTGAATGTTTTTCTTTTCTATGGAATTCATCATTAACTCCAGTTATAACCAAAATCCTGCCATAGCAACCAAATAATCACTATGACAATGAAATCTCTAAGTCCACAGGGACTGAAGAATAAAATCAATTTCATCTTGCTTTAGTGGTTACAGGGCAAAATTTCTCAAAAAAATATGCTGTCTGAAGAGGGGAAAAGAAATGTCATCACATTCAGAGGCCATTTCTGCTCCCAGGTTTTCTTCCTTCTCCCTGTGATTTATTTTACCTTCACAAAATCATTGTTTTATGAAGAAAAGTATACTGAAATTTCTATGTTTTCATAAATGCCTTACTTTTATTGCAGTAGAGTTTGTGATTGTAGGCACACATTTGCTTCTTAACAGAAACCATGATAGCATGCCAGCCTGCCAGGAGGTGTTCTTTCCTTTCTACACACCCCACCCACTCAGATTTGGTAGAAACAAGCCAAAGAACCTTCACTGCAAAAGCTACAAACATACATTTGCTTGAGCGAGTATTTCTTCTCCTTGGCAAGACAGTAAAATACACAGAAGAAAACGTATCCAGCAAGGCATCACCAGTCTCCCACTAATAGTTCAAATTAAGAGGACATTATCTTGGCTACTTAGATGAGTAGCAGGATCATTTTAGTACAAGAAATTCAACCTTTGTTTCTTGCTAAATGTTACTAAAATTTAGAGACTATGCTTCAAATGGCCTATGTAGCATCTCCTCTTTCAAATACCTTCTGCTGACTCTCAGAACAGAACCAAAATCCAGCCTGGGACAGTAAAACCTACTGATGATAATGCTCAGCTTTTGCCTGACAAAGCCTTGACATATTTGCATTTACAGTTCTATCTGCTGGGATATCACTGATCCTCAGCATGAGCTCTAATGGGAATTAGACACTTCCGGATTTTCAACTTGATCTGTAATGATTAAGACTAGGAAGCTGCAGTTCAAAAGCAAAAAAAAAAAAAAAAAAAAAAAAAAAAAAAAAAAAATAAGCAAGATACTATTATTTACTCACTTTCTGATAAAAAGTAGTAACCAACGAAGCAAGCTATTAGAAATCTCACCAAATCACATGAACACACTATGCAAGGATGAACGTACTTTTTCCACACAATGTACAGTGAAATCTTAGAGCCTCTGTCAGAGATTTTGTGAATGCAAAAACCACAAAGAATTTCAGAACTGCACAAGTTGGTGAAGGATACTGAAAGCTCTTCTGCAGCCTTATTAAGTGCTTTGAAAATGCCCTTGAATTTTAAACTTATATTTAACAAAGCTTAAGTATCTGCTCTAGCGAAAGGAGTGTCTTTAAACTAGACTAGATCCTCTCATGCTGGGATTTTCTCTACAAAATGTATCAGAATAAGCACATCCAGTTGCTTTGGATTTTCATTAATTTTCCTATTGGCTTTGTTATCTTCAACTCACTTCTCTTGAAGTCTGTTCTAAAGCCTTTCATAAGCCTGAGATATAACTAGTGAACTTGGGAGGACTTGAAATGCTTGTTCAACAAACAACACTAAGTTTGTAAGCCTGCCACAATTTTGCAGACCAGTCAACAAGTTTTACTACCAGGCCCATGGGGTTGTGTGCCAACTCTTGTTTTAGTTGAAAATGCAAATAATTTAGTTTTTTTACTGGAACACATTTGGCTCAGGAGTACTGCTTTCACTGCAGGTCTGCTGACATCTATTTCCAGGCGTTCGGGCCCTTACCTTTACCTCTACCTCTACATTCAGCATCTCCAACTGATAGGCTCAAAGCATTTCCTCATCCTAGACTCCCAAGCCAGCTCCAATTCCTATGCCTTAATTCAACGTTAAAAATACCCTATTTTCCTAAATAGGTATCCAGTTTTCAGAACCTAATACAGACATTTCCTATAATGCTATAGATAGCTTTATATGCTGTAAACTCACTACCACTGCGTGTGATTTCTGTATGTTGAGACGGGTCCAAAAGCAAGTTAGGAATGCCTTTGTTTTGGTTTGGTTTTTTCTGTTTTAAATTAAATAAGTCAGCTTTTGGCATTACATCCTTAAGAGAGAAGTTAACATACATGATTGTATTTTAAGCTAGATTTTATCTAAAACAAAGCCAAAATTTAAAAGATAAGTGTCCCTCTATTGAAATGGGAAAACTTGAGTGGTTTGGTTTTTCAAAACCAGTTCAGGTTTAAATCAAAACAATGCTTTATTCGAATGATTCCTTGACACAAAGGTTCGTTTTATAAAGGTTCCTGCCTGGATCCACTTCTTGCATATGCTTTTAGAGTAACAATCACAGCTAGCAACAGGCATATTGACAGTATTTTTCCACTTTGCTAACCTAAAGAAAAAGGATTGGAAACAGAAGGTACGAGAAGAAGATACAATACTTACTCATACACAGTCCATCAAAAAAGAAAGTGTAAATGATATATATTTAACATATATTTAGTAATCCACCTTTTATTTACCTCAGCAATAGGCTGCCTATCTGGTAAGTAAAAGGTATTGGTTTAAAGTAACTATTATTGACCTCTCCACACCTTAACACCTCATTATGCAGCTCTCCACATGAACATTAATCCACTCACCACAGACAGAGCCTCGCACCAGTCTCCTTAAATGTGGTCTCTCGGGGAGGTAGCGGTATTTGCATCCAAAGATACTGAGGTTTGAGGTGTGATCTCCAAAGAACCGGAGCTGGCGGTATCTCTCCCCACAACGGTAACAAAAATTAGTGTTACACTGTGAACAGGTCATGTGGTCACACCCTTCTGTTCTCTGGATGTGGATCTGTGCCAGTGGAAGAAAAAAAGAACAGATTATATTTTTTCCCCCTCCCTAAGAACAGGAAGCCAGCATTCCCTTATGCAATCAATGCATCAGATGAAAAGACACAAGTAACCCCTGCTTAACTCAGCACTTGCACTAATATATATTGCTGCTATCCTAAAGTTTGCTAAAGTATGTTTTAAACAATCAAATGCAAGTTATAGTTGTTTCCAGATTTCCACAGAAGAGATCTTTCCTACATGATTCTCCTTCTTTGTTTAAACTCTCTTTGTATCAGATGAGCATCTGAGTAATCCCTGCCCTTACTGAAAATTTGTTTTTATTATTTAGACATGTTATCACCAAACTATTAAAAAAAAAAAAAAAAAAGGAAGCACAATAAATATAGTCATGAACTCTGCCTGACCCCTCCCTGGATGGGTTTCCCTTCTGTGCCACCTGTGGCCCCATTCCCATCATGAATTGATAAAGACATTTTGGAGTAAATGTCAGAAAGGTTCTGCAGTTGTAGTGAATGATATGAAAAGTATGTGTTTTTTTTTTTATAGAAGAAAGATTTCACAAACCACATAAAAGATTTACACAAAGTTTCCATACTACCCACAGTCCAGCATCAAAAGCTGGGCTTCCTAGGTTCTATATACACCCTTCTGCTGCTCACTCACATGAAATAACTCTTATCTGTACATCTCCATGTATTCTTCTGCAAAACTAACATATATACCTACCTCACACAGATTTTGTAAGGCTTCAGTTTTAGTTTATAGATCTGCAAGTCTTAGGACAGGGTAGTGCTGGGGCTGAGCATTTCACTAAATCAACTACAACTACACAATGACTTTCACATCTTGCCAACTAAAATTATAGCTAATAGGGGTGTAAACACACACTTTTCCTAGCTTACAAAATTGCTTAAGACCTCCTCCCATCCTCCCCACTCCCAGACCATGCTCCACAATGGAACAGCAGATAGAGTTACCCAATAATTGAGGTTGGAAGTGACCCCCAGAGGTCATCTATTTTAACCCCTAACTCCAATACTGGCTAACTTCAAAGTCAGATCGGATTGCTCCAGGCCTTGTCCTACTAGATTTAAAAGATTTCCTAGTATGGGTATGTCACAGACTCTTTAAGCAATTTGTCCCACACTTCACCATTCTCCTTTACATGGAATTAGAATTTTACTTGTTGAAACTTATAATGAATGAATGCCTCCTGAAATTCTTATCCAGATCTACATGCACTTATTTTGCAGGAAGGTACAGGTGCAGACAAGACATCAGCACTCAGTGGCACTGCAAGTACCCGAGATGCTGGAAGCTCAGGGACAACTGAAGCCTCCCACCTAAAGAAATGTTTGAAACTCCTGGGGTATCTGACATACTTGAGAGGGTCAAGTGTGTTTGCACACACTGGAGCAGCTTCTGAAACTAGCACTTTATAGAAATAACAAACAGTAATTCCAGTAAAAGTTTCTCAGGCAGTTGTAGTTAAAAAGGAGCTCCAAGTACACCTGCCAATATCCATGTGCAAACAACAGCACACACAGAATTTATATTTCTACATTTCCAAATGTTTCTTTTAAGCACAAGGGAAGCCCAATCACAAAAAAATAAAGAGGACTGGGTTATAAAACATTATTCTCTAGTCAGTAAGCAGATTTGCAATCATCCTATAGAAGGGATGCAAAATAGACTGACCAAGCAGCTATTTATGCCCCTCCTCCCTGAGGAAGCCTGCTGTTTGGTTCATCTGTCTCATCCTTTCACCTGAATCACAGAAGCCTTGTCTTCCAGAAGCACCTAAAATAATACTATTGATGATCTTTATAAGCTACTTGTCTCCAAAACTTTTGTGTTTAAGCACTTTCTGCAAGCAAAGTGGAAAGGAAAAAAGTATACCCAATATTATACCAACTTAAGCACAGCTTTTTAAGTTATCCACTATTTTCTTCTAAGAGATTCTCAGTTTGATTTTTGCTTTTATTTTCCAGGTTTCTATGAAAAACTTTTGAGCCTACTCATGGAGCCATACTTTATTTAAGTCTCAAATAATTAACATCAACTGTAATAGAACAATTCAATTCTGATTATTGGAGTTTGCACACAGTGCCTTAATGTTTTGTAACACATTAATTTTAAAACTGAATTCCAGTCAGTTTCTCTGGGGACTGACATTCAGACATCTACATAAAATTTTCTAATTGTAGAGATACCTTTCCTTGTCTGCTGATTCAGGGACATATCTACAACTTAAAAATGTAAATGAGAGAATTAGATCTTATAAGAATAATGGAACTGGGTTTGGTTGGTTCTTTAAATCAAGACTGTTGAACTCTTCAGAAAATCTTCAGAAGCCTGGAGCCTATTAAAAAACCTAAACGAAAACACTAATATTAACTACTTCACATTTCAAAATCAAATTAATTCATTTTAGTAGTAAGAACTTCAAGGAGTTGCTGCCGATAGCTTTGTACATTCTACTCCCAACACCTTTAAGAAAATTCCCACCTCTTGGACGCTGCCCACTATCTTTCTATGCTTTCCCAGAGCACAATATCTAATTCTGCTTCTTTCTGCTTCAAATCCTCTAGACATTCTTCCCTCTTAAAGCATAAAGAAGTTGATATAGGATTTATTTTCTTACAGACACATCGTGCAATTACATGCACTTTACCTTTGCTTCTTCAAAAAGAAAAGTATTAAAAAAGCTCTGATTATCTGCACATAGATAACCATCTTCAAAAGCTGCAAATTTGGAACAACCGGTTGTACTTGCCTATATTTTTAGTTGCACAAAAGTTCTTCCTTTTTAAATGAGGAAAGCCTTCATTTTAAAAAATGAAGTAAACCCCCCCCAAACTTTATACGTGGAATTCCCATCATGTGCACGCAGACTGACAATGCCAGATGAACTTGGTGTGATTCAGTCAGGCTGTTTTCAAGCCCAAGACATGACATCTCACCAGATCAACTTCAGCTTTGGTTCACATAGACATGCCTCCCTCCCCTCTGGATAATCCACTGACAGAGATGGATTACAAATCTATAGGGTGGGAAAGCAATCACTGTTGGGTCAGATATCACACAAGTGTTCCTTTTTCATTGGCAATCCTGCAGCATGCAGCAGACAGCTGAAGGAATACACAGGGCCAGGAGTGCAGGTTGCTATAGTTAGC
This sequence comes from Florisuga fusca, assembly GCA_038090715.1. Lineage (NCBI taxonomy): Eukaryota > Metazoa > Chordata > Aves > Apodiformes > Trochilidae > Florisuga > Florisuga fusca. Next base: position 47,130,021 of record JAAWXA010000001.1, read on the forward strand.
TATAAAGGGTTTTAGCCATAAAGGGTTTGGTGCCTTGCAACTGCAGGCTCCCTGGCAGCATGGTGCTGGTGGAGGAGGCAAGGTATGATGACTGCAAGGCAGGATGACTGTAAGCCCAGTTCTCGTTTTCAGGATTTTTGTCAGTGGTAGTGGCTTCATCCTGCATCCAGAACCTGGTCAAACCCAAAGACATATCCTCACCTTACACTGAAAAATTTAGCCATTCATAATCACAGAATTGTCACAGTTGGAAAAGATCTCTAAGATGGTCACCAGGTCCAACTGTCAACCCAGAAAAAAAACACCATCCCATTAAAGCATGTCCTCAAGCACCTCATTTATAGTTTTTAAGTCCACCACCACCCTGGGCAGCCCATTCCAGCACCTGACTGATCTTTCAGTAAAAAAATCATTCCTAATATCTAGTCTAAACATCCCCAGGTGCAACTTCAGGCCATTTCCTCTAGTCTTATTGGTATTTACTGGGAAGGCCAACACCCACCACACAACAATCTCCTTTTAGGTAGCTGTAAGGGAGCAATAGTCTCCTTTCAGCCTCCTCTTTTCCAAACTAAACAATCCCGGTTCCCTCAGCCTCTCATTGGAGGACTTCTCTATATCCTTCACCAGACTGGTTGCCCTTCTCTGAACTCCATCCAGCAAGGATGTCCCTCTTGCAATGAGGGGCCCAGAACTGAACACAGTACTTGAGGTTCAGCCTCCCCAGTGCCGACTCCCTTCTTACTCATGCAGGCCACACCACTTTGATGCAGGCCAGGCTGCTGCTGGCTTTCTTGGCTATCTGGGCAGCTCATATCCAGCTGGGAGCCAACCAGCACCCCCAGGTCCTTTTCCACAGGGCAGAAAGCCAATAGTGGTTTGCAGAACAAGAGGGTGAAAATTCAACATCAACAGCCAAGCAGACAGAGCTCACAGTCTTAAGGAAACAACTGAAGTGGCACTGTGGCTATTTCAGACCCTCAACTTTACCTCCTCTGTGCCTTACATGCTCTCTCACAGAAATCTACCAGTGAACCTTACATGCTCTCTCACAGAAATCTACCAGGGAAATCGCTTCCAAAAGAACTGAGGATGAGATTGACATTTTCTCCTCTGCTCTTTCTCAAGAAAACTTTGTATCTTCATACACCAGCAAGGATTCTCCTCCCTCCAGATGAGAAATAATTTGCATAGCACCTTCAAAAGATATTCCCCAAGTTTTCTGGTAAAACTCATATTAATCAGAATAGTGAATCCACAGATAAGAAGTATATATTCCTTGATTTGCATTGACATGCTTGCTTACTTAAATTTCTGCTGCTATTTTCAAGTTTTCTAAGCTATGCCTGCTGCTTGGTGTTTGCTCAGTGGTCTTTTTGAAATCTGGTAAGATAACAACCAACATGAAGTACTTCCTTGGTTTGCCGTTCTGTAAAAACACTTGTGGGAAAATGGTACTTTGCTGCAATCATGTTATTACAAGAAGTTGTATGAAATAAAATCCTAAAACATCAGTTGGTAAGGACAAGTAACGTAATAGATTTTATTGAAAGGCATCCAATATTATGTAGCAAATTCGCACTCACTAACCATTTCTCTCTAGAAAAAGATCTGCACTTTTTTGACAAGTCATATTAAAAAAATGGTCTATGCTGACTTTCACAAAATAGCATATAATAAATCTGGAAAAGGCTCTATTCAAAAGCAAAATATGGAAAAAATAATTTAAGATAAGGGGGCTTTGATGTAGCATTTAAAAATATTTTTGTACTAAAATACTGTCCCAAAATTGATTTACAATTATGAATTCTGACAGCGTATCACATTTTTTGTTTGTTTCATAAGCATAACATAGTCTAGGTAAATACAAGTAATTTGTTATATGGGGTACACATCTATACATAAATCTGTACACATCTATAGGAAGAAGGAACTGAGTTTAAGCTTATATAAGAGCTCCTGCTAGTATTCACATTACAAAGGATTATGTTCTTACAAATCACTTATCAAAACCGATGAAAAACTTGTGAATACTTGCCTAAGGATCTGCCTATATCCACACACACCATAAGAGTGCTCCTGTTTTCTCATCTGCATGCCCAGACAAGATAATAAGTGCATGTTTTACTTCTGTGATACAGCTACTTAGAGTCTGTCTGTGTATGTGAGTTTATATAATTATATCCAGAAGACATCTGTAAAGTACTGTCACAGTTTATATTGTAATCAGTATCCCATTTAGGAAGTTACCAGTAATTTCACAAGGTATTTCAGTAAAGAAACTCTACCTTTAGTGAATTTTCTACCTTAAATTTCCACTAGCTTCAGTTTAAACATAAAGATCAAAACTCTTCTTCAGCCTGTTCATCAATTTTGGCTGCTTCAAATTTTCAACCAAACTATGAGAGGTTCTTTAAATAAAATATATGTATACATCAAAATAAAAGTATGTTGTCACCTGAAGCATTGCCTATGTGCATCCAGAACAAGGATAACTCAAATAGTGAGTCACCAACTCTGCTTCTGCTGTCACTCTATTTTATTTTGAAATATGATTGCCATTTCTGTCAATGTTATTTTGTATGGAGTTTTGGGGAAGACAGCTAGAGATAGAGTCAGAGAAAGCCCTAGCTCCAATCCTCCTGACCCCAAATTGTCAACTGTTGGTATGTTTATCCCCATGGGACAGACACCCAGGAGTGGAACCACAGCACAGGAGTGCTGTGATGAAGAATGCTGCAAAAGATGTTTTTTATAACTATTCAACATAGGATTAAGTACCACCAACTGCAGGCGAAGTGGTTCTTTTGGCTACCTGCTGGTTATATATTTGATTTTAAAACAGTATTGATATAAGCATTTTGTAGGTTGTAGGCAACAAGAACTTTTTTTCACCTCTGCAGAAAAGTATCAAGAGTGAGGGTTTATGAAAAGGTTGAACTCTCTCTTCACTGTTCACTTGTTAACACAGATTCTTTTTCTGCACTATTTTCATGATTTTTCATACTGCCCCCCACAATGGAGAATTTTGTCATTTGACTGTGAAAAGAAACCTAGTCTTTTTGGAATTAATATCCAAACTCATGCAACTTCAGGCTTCAAAATTAGTGACTTCCTAATGACAAACTTGTGTAAGTTTCAAGTATTCAGCCTTTTATTTTGAAGACAGCAAAAACGTGTTTTTTAAAACTTAAGGATAAACTCGCTAGGGTTAAGAGTTCCCCTTGTTTCTCCACATTCATGCTTTTTGGTTTCATGCATTTTCTTTTTTGTTGTTTGGTTTTTTTTTCTTAACAAAGTATTTCAATAGTTACATCACTTGCATTGTTATAAAATCTGAGTCCAGACACAAGTCAAAGAAAGTCTTCCCATTCCAAAAGGAAGCATATTTCTAAAGGATTTTCGTGTAACACTTCCCACCCAGAAAGTGAACATTTTTAGAACTAGCTCAAGCCTAACAACTCTCACAAAATGGCAAGCTGATAAAACCCTGTTCCAATGTCACGTATGTACAGGCAGATGGGAAAACAACTGACAGATGATTTCAGAGCTTTCTGGAGTTATGGTTAAAGTTTTGAAAACTTTCAATTTCAATCTAGAGCATCACAAGTGTATTTTCCCCAAAACCTAGATACTTAGTAAATGGAGAAAGTCTCTTACTTGCACAGGATAAGGCTCAAAGCATGACTGAAGTACACTTTGGACTTCTAGAGATTAAATTCTTATTCAATCTTTGTTACCAAATATTCCAGTTTTCTTACTGTCCATGAAATAGGCATAGATCAGACAGGTTAAGGTTAACTCCCTTTTAACAAAAGGACAGTCTCCCACCTCTGCCTGTTCTGATTTACTTCTCTGTCAGTAGCTGGAGAGAGTAAGTGCTGTGAAAAAAAAAGTAGTGAACAAACCTAACAGTCAGCTTCACTAAGGGCAGCCAGGAACCAGGGGTGTGTGGGGCTGTTGCATCTTATTTGATAAGGGGAAATTATTTCCTACCCTGGAAGAGATTAATAACGTTTTTAGGGCATGGGACTGCAATTTGTCTGTTTTAATAAAATTAAACTACTTGATGAGAAAGGCTTCTGAAGAACTGACATCTAATCCTAAAAACCCCTGTTTTTGCCAAATCTTAAAGGCTCTTTTAGTTAACTTCTTGATAGAGCACTTTCTGCCTTACTCAGAAACTCAATTCACACAAGCTCTTTGGAAAACCTGACAAAGTGCACAATATTTCTCTAAAGATTTATATTTCTTTAAAGCTCTGAAGTTTTGTTTTAGGAAAAATTTGTACTGCAACACACCCTCATTATAGGCATACATTAAAGACTCCTCCTAGGATTTCCCTAATGCTTCTTTGACGTGCAGAGTCTGCAGAATCAGTGCGGGAACCAGCAAGTAATGCATCTGGCCCATTTTTCTCAATAGGTCATTGACAAGAATCTGCACGGCAAGCATTAATTCCCTTTCCAATGCGGAACAGAAGCTACAAATATTTAATTTAAATACGTATTTACATGGCTTGAACCCTCCACCTGCAAGCCAAGGGAGAGCAGCTCACCTTGCATTTTGGGCACTTCTGGGCATTCCTCTGCCCATGTTCGATTTCGTTGGCCCAGTGACGCAACAGCTTGTCTCCCTTCTTGTATTCTTTGCAGTTAACGCCTTCATGCCAGGGAGAGTGGCACTTGAAACACCAGACAAATTGGCAAGAGGGACACTGGATCTGTATAAATGAGAAAACACCACACATTTTGCAAGCTGGGCGCCAGCCTAACTGGAAAGCCCATAAAACCACTGTTCTTAAGACAGTAACTGCCTAGAAAACGTCTAATCATTTTTGAAATGTCTGTTTTAGAAGCACAATAAACTGTGGAAGATAACTTGCTCGTTTTCCTTTTTAGAAGAAAGAAAATGCAGAACTTACTGCTGAAGCCCCAGTCTAACAAAGCACATGTAGCTTGGTTTAACGGTAAGAAATGCTTTCCCAATTCACTGTGTGGCTCAAATGTCAAAAAGCAAAACCCAGGAAGGTTTATTCAGTTGCCTCCAATACATGCCTGAGATCACCTAAAAATCAGCAGCCAGTTTTTGTTGGTTTGGATCTCGGTCTTCTAGTTATAAACCTTGCTGCCTGGCTGCCATCAGGGCATACCTTGTCTTCTGAAATGTCTCAGGAGAACACAGATTGGGTTTATAAACCAAGTAGTAGAATCAGTCCTGGAAAAAGCATCCAAGAGCAGGAATTTCAGCTACATGCCACAGCTACAACCTGGAAGTTAGGCACCTCCTTTTGTTCTTCACTGCGTACGGGTGAGCCAAGACAGTGCCAAACAACCTGCTTGCCACTGACTATACCTAACAGTGGAAAAAGAAAAAAGCAAGCCAAGCTCCTCAAATTGAGGAAAGATCTATTCTTCCTGTTCCCTGGGTTTTTGATCACTGCATCAAACAGATACCATTGCAATCATGTCTTCCTGCAGAGCCTGGCTACTTTTTTTTAAAAAGGCTACAGAGTCTTGCTGTGTTAGTAGAAGTAATAAACAGAGGCACATTGCAGGTGCTTATCTAATGAAAGACAGCCCTCCTACCTGGACTGTGACTAAGAAAAGCAAGAACTACAAGCCACATTAGACACACGCAAATCTAGGCTCCTGAGACATCTTCAATTCTGCAGTGCTTGGCAGCAAAACACCTCAGCCTGAAAGATGAGAAGGCGCATCTATCTCTCAAGCAACTGCCAAGCCTTGTCCATCAGCTCCAATTGCAGCCCATGCCTGGCACTGCCCTGGCTTTGCACCAACTGATGGACAGGACTGAGGAATTCACCCAAGCAAAAAAGACTCCTTGGTTCCACCAGTGTTCACCACTCAACCACAGACGTGTCTGTGCTGGCCATGCAGGGTGTGTGTCCTGTTCAGGAAACTATATCCTAGGGTCTCGTCACATGTGGAGCCCCCAGGATGTACTTCCCAAGTCTTTGCTCCCAGCAGTCTCTGTGCCTTCTGCTCAAGCACGCCAACTGGTGGTGTGCTGCCTTGGCTCCAGTTGTGAGTCCAAAGCAGGTCTTCTGATCTCCCTTAAGTATTTTGCTGGGGGGCAGCCAAAATTACTATTTATATGTGCAATTCCTACATCCGTCACTACCAGCATGCTGATACAAAGCTGATCTGATCTCTGATGTATGACTGAGAAATGAAGCCTTCTGCTACCCTTAATGCTTATTCCCAATTTCTATACACAGACATAGCATTTAGTTTTTTGCCTCTAATGTTCCACGTTAAAAACCCCATTAACATTATGTCTCAAGCTGAGCACTTTTATGACCCTAGTTGACCTACTTTTCAGTGGTTGTCTTTAACTCCACCTGTAGAGAGCAAGTGGGTTTTTTTGTTTTGGTTTTTGTTTTTTTGTGTTTGTTTGTTTTTTACACAGTAACAGTGTGCAACAGTCATAGCATTATTATGGAATTATGTAGCCCCCATGCTGCAATATTTAACAAATATTTTACCTTTAATGGTCGACTCTATGATGTGTTACTTAATACATCACCTCAGCTTACCTCTTTATGCCAATCCATTCTACAGATCAGCAAGTGCAAGAATGGGAGTTAATGGTCAAAAGAATTAAAAATTTTCTCACTGTGCCTAAAATAGCATTTTCCCCTTTTCAGAATCTTTTGCCTGGACATACGTCTAAAGTACAAAGAAGAGAAGCAGCATCAACAATGCAAAAGATTTTTTTCTTATTCCAACACATTAACATTTATGTCAGTAACTGTTAAGCAGACTCAGACACTTAGACATCATGTATTCTGTGCATTTATGACTTAGTATTTTCTATAGCTACAAAGAGGCATTTTTGCAAAGGCACACAGTGAGAAACCTCACACTGAACAAAACTGCACTTAACACATGCTTCCAGTAAAAAAAAAAAACAAACACATTACTGAAGACACAGGTAAGCAGCAAAGAAAAACAAAACAGGAAAGAACAACACATCAAACTTGGATGGAGGGAAACACCACAATAAAGCTGCAAGTTGTGATTTACAAACATTGTAACCTTTTGCATGAGAACACAGTAATGCCCATGGCCAAGAAAAAATTATAAAACAAACAAACAAAAAAAAACCAAACTGTTGTCCTCTCTCTGGTTTGCTGTCCGGATGGCTCAGATGCCAAAGCAAAGGAAACACACTATCCTGCATCTCTGCTTCCCAGATGAATTCTAGTAACAACAGCTCAATAAGAAAAATTCCTACTCTGAAGAACCTGAAGTATATTTATTGCTGCTGACCATACTAACACTAGAGCACTAATCTACATTTCCACAATCCCTTTGAAACCAATACACACAAAACAGATTAGATTACCAGTGACTATCCTGCCCAGTACATCTCTGTAACTTTTTTTCTCCTTCCTCCCCACCTCAAGCCTTTAATTTACTTTTTTCAATAATGCATGTCACAGTGATCTACTGCTGGGAAAGCAGATTACAGCAGGCATTTCTTTGTATTACTTAGTACTCATTATGCCTCAGCCAAAGATGAAGCTTGTAGGCACAATTAGATGTCCTGCAAACTGAAAGCTTTTACCAGTTGAAGTATTCAGACATTTGAGATGGATGTTAAAAAATACAACACTGCACCAAGAGATCTGGCAAGCTCTAAGTTAAAGCTTTTTTCTTAAACAGACATAATTAAAACATAAGTTTTGTGGCTTTGTTTGTTTTGTTTTGTTTTTTTGTTTTGTTGGCATTTTTTTGGTGAACATCTGACAAATTCATTGCAGGCTCCACTATAGCCTATATGTAATTGCAAGAAATACAGCAGCCACCAAGATACATATTTAACTTTATACATGCACACAGACACCAGAGGTTTCTGAATATGTTACTTAGGAAGTACTGAAGTACAGGATGAGGCTATTAGCTATGTGAACTGAGAATAACATTTGTTAGCATGAATGGCCCTGACTAACTGAAGTTACTCTGAACTGGTAAACAGTTTTTACAATTTGAATGGGCCACTTGTCTTATCTGTTGTTCAATGCTGTATGAACATATACTAAGCACGCCAAGAGAAGGATGTTCTTTAAAGTCCTTAGGAACTTTATTTTTCTTGGAATTAGTGGCCGTGAACCAAAACCCTAAACCTATTCAAGCTTGGCAGTGACACCAGTGTGGTTAAGAAATAGGAAAACAGAGCAATTACAGCAGTCGTTCTTTCATATTCTTGTTCCAGTCTCTCTTTGGTTTTCTAAAAGAAAAAAAAAAAAGTCAAGCACGATTTGCTTTATTAATCAGTGTTAATGCATGGAATTGTCATAATGAGGACACAGAAACGCTAAAAAAAAAACCAACCAAACATTAATCTAGGTTTTTTTTTCAAGTATGTTTTTTTCTCACACAAGCATTTTTCCTTTATATTATTACTTCCCTTTCAGCTGATCAGAATTGAGAAGATGGATATAGACACAAACTGCTGGAGGTCAGTTTCCCTTGAAATAGAAAAGATTACACAACTTCTCACACTAACCCTTTTGGTTCTCAGCTTTCTGAAACACTGACCTTGGAGGCTAACATTTTCCATTTTCTTAGCTATCCTCTTTACTGCAAAGTATTCTATCATTTTCCTCACCTCCCAAGAAAAGAGCCTTCAAAATTGGCAGGTAACAGCAACAAAAAACACTGCTCCATGTGAGACGATGACAGCAAAACTGCTGCACATTAAAAATACTGAGAGCCTGAAGCTTCAAGAAGCTTAGTGGGATTTTCTCTGCTTAGTTGAATGCTGGCCATATAGCAGGCTGGCTGAATTATTTGTGCAACTGACTGATTACATGAATTACAATCTGTAGCTGCAGCTACAGTGTCACTTTATTCCAAAATAAATATGGGCTCCTGCCAGAACAGCTGCCTCCTCCTTGTCACCAACTCATCCTGTCTCTTGTACCATCTGAAAATAAGCAACAACAAAACAAACAAATCTTGTATCCTATTGGAGCTGATCTTTGATCCAGCTCCCAGTGTGACACCAAAACATCAACACAAGCAAAAGCAAGCTGGTAGGAATGAAACACTGAGCTCAAAGAGGGAGAGCATGGCAAAATCACCATGTCCTCAGCAGTTTGGGCTCAAGCCAGGTGGAAATGATGTGCTGAAGATACCTGATACTCAAGGTTAAAATCTGATCTGAAACAGGGGAACCTGATACAAAATGACACAGATCCACTCTACTGTAGCATCTGTGCAAGTACAGATTCCTTCTAGTTCTAGAGCACCGAGTTTCAGACACTCTTTAGTTAAAGCAAAAGACTGTTTATATAATACCTATGTTGAAAAAAAAAAACAAAAAACCAAACAAAAAAACCCAAGCAAACCCCAAACATTTATGTTTCCAGAGCCAAGCACTTAAGCCTTACTTTATCTGATCTGTAGCTCTTGACAGAAGTGAGGAAGAAAACCACATCACGAACCTTACAGGATGAAATGGCAAAAAATAGTCAGAGAATCAAGAATTGCTTCTTCATAGCAGGTGGCAGGACAGAGAACTGACATTAGAAAAACAGATGAAATCCAGGGCTTAGAGGGAAACAGAAAAGAAAAAAAAGCACATCAAAAAAGCCCCTCACAGAACACTCCAATACACTTATTCTTGGGAAATTCTTTATCTTTTCCACGCATAGGAACTTAACTACCAATTTTTCAATTTCTGCCAATTTCCTTTGCAAATATGGAATGCCAGCTTTGACTGAAGGTTTATTAGGATCTGTCTACAAAGAAGTAATTCACTCCCAATTTAGGTCATAAGAGAAGGGGGGCAGCAGCATTTTTAAAGCTGGGTCCATTTGTGATACAAATATTTGATATAGGAAATTAAATAGTCCCACTGCTGTACTGTGCTGTCCTGAGTAACACCAATGGGAGAAAAAAGGTTTGGATATCCTTTTTCTTCCTCTCCTCTCTCAATATACACGTACTCTAGGCTTAGCACAAGGCTTCAGTCTCAAAAACTAAAAACATCAGCAGCAACCTGAACTGCTAAGCTTAGATCAATTTATCTGACATAAAGCAGATATTAATAACTGGAAATTAATAACTTTGCTATCTCTTTAAATTTAACAGTTAAATTTACTTATAATTTTAAGTCGTATAACAAGTTTGAGGAATTCCATTAAGAATTTTTCAAAAGTACCCATCCAAATGTACTCTTGGATTTTACAGTGTTTTCCTGTTGCAGTGTATAGAAGAGCCAGGGCACTGGCACTGAGCCCTTGTGTGCAGTGATCCTACCAGCAGACTCGTGCGTAGACTTTGACCACGTGCAGCTGAGTTCTGAGGGCAGCACTTCCTTCCAGTGCTGGTTCAGAACTCCTTTGGTGCAACTGCTGTTTATGTTGCTTGGGTGTGAACATATGGCTCTCCCAGCCTCCAGTGAGATGTCTCCTAAGCTAGATGTAGGAGAACACAAGTCTGTACATCCCAAGATCTTGTAATTCGAGGCACAGACAAGTTACCATGCAAACACTCACTTGAGAACTTCACAAAACCGAGATAATAATGTTCCAGAGGTGTGTGTGTGTCATTACTCACATACAATATCTTATACATAGTCTTCCTTTTAAATTTTACCCTTGATGGAAAAGGCTAAGCTTCAAATAAGTCACTAGAACTGTGCCAGAAAATAGTAAGTTCTGGGAGGAGGTTGAAGCCCAGGACTATGATTGTCTGTGCTGTTTGCTAGCAATTTGCTAATCATATTTCTGACTAGCACCAACTAGACATTCTTTCAAACACCTGGCCACAGCTCAAAGGGCACATTTTGACAGTCTGTTCCTAGAAGGAGATGTAAACTCTGCAGATCAGAGCTACGCATACTGCACCACCACAGGACGAGTGAACTGCTCCTGGGTTGCACTATTCCATGCATCACGCAGCCTCCCATGACTATGATTCGGTGGGAAGAGGTGAGAACATTTTACCTGTGGCATTTTGACTCGTAAGAGAGCACTGGTGGGCAGAATGACCCATTTTGTGCTTTGAGGAACACTTTCAGAGTTGGCATTCCATGATACAACAGCTTCACCCCCTGTGGCCCACATCACTGGGGGCAGGAACAGCCTCTGGTGCTTAAAGAGACGTTGCTGAAGAAGCATCACAACACCTAATGTATCCTGGACTGTGTATCCTATCTACACCTGAGGGAATGCTAGACAGATGGGTGAACGAGACTGGCTGTGGGCAGAAAGAATTTACCTGTAGTTTTTAGTTTCTCCAGTTCCATGCAAAATGCCAGCAATCTGAAAATATTGAGTCCAAAAAACATTGTGTCATGTAATTCATGCACTGCACAGATACATTTCAGAAACTTACAACTCAAGGGATAGCTTTACCAAGGTTTCAGCCCCACTGAACCTTCTACCTTTTAATCTCCATACCAGGCTGAATCTCAAACTGTGTAATTAGGGCTATCTAAACAGTCATCTAAACTCCTACTGAGGAGAACTGGTTTGTCCAGGAAAAGCTAGCTCAATCATGAAATTAACCACAACAAATCTAATAACCTAATGGAAAAATAACACAGAGCATGATGCTGCAGACTGAACCTTTGTGTTCTGGAATGAAGATGGACCTTCAGGAGCAAAAAGTTTCGTTCATCTGTCATCTCTTGCTTTTTATCATTGAACGAAATCACAGTAAAAGCCAGCCTTCTACTAAAAGGAAAAAAAAAAGACTTCCACAGCATTCCTGTTTCTCAAGTTTCCTGCATTGTGACTGCTGAGACCACAGTAATGTCTAACCTCTGGTAAGGGACTGAAGAAATCAAAACCAAGAAGTGGAACAGACAAAAGCTCTAGTCCTAAGGATGGAGCAAGCCAACAACCAAGTACTGTAAATGCCCAGAATTCATTTGCTCTAAGCTTCAAGGAAAATTTATCTTTGCTAGAGTTTTGTATCTAAAATAATCAGTGACAGTGGTAACTTTCCTTTCCCGGTCTCTTCTGATTATGACTGTATTATCTGCATGTCAGAGAGAAAACACTTTAAACTGTGAGTCAAGACAAAATTATGCAACCTGCCAAAGAAATCAGGACTGAAGTTCAACTGTTTGAACTAATAGAAATCAATTAAATAATCACTAATGTACTACAAATTCATATTCCTCCTCACAGCTTGCATACATCCCTAGTGATGCAAGCAAGCTCATTTATCAAGCACACTAAATGCTGTCCAACTTTTGTGTCACCATCTAACCCATGGCTCTGGCAAGCATGCTCACTTTGTATTTGTTCTCCAATTTGGCAGGGGTAGGAATGTGGCCTCTCCTCTGGAAGGTTGTAAAGTGCTTGCACTGAGGGCATGGCTTGGTGCTGGAGTCAATGCGGCTGAGTTCCAAGAAATATTTATACTTGATGATGTCGTCACGGGGCAGGTAACAGAGGACAGTTGTTTCATCCAGGTTTTCGCTGCACTCTGTTATCGGGCATTTTATATCCACTTGTCCCAGCTGCACCTGCGTATGAAAAAACCCAGAAGAACTGTATCACCTTTTGCTTGAAAAAGAAAAGCAAGCATTTACGATTTTTGTAAGGAAATCTAATTTTGAGTACTCTAACAATAACCCACAGACTATCAAGCATCTTACCTTAAAATTATTTTGACTTAGTCTAAGCACACTGCATTTTTTAAAGAGAGTATTTTCAAATCTAAACAGAAAAGCTGATTACCTTTATGACAACTGCAGTGTATGTACCATGCCTATGTACTCTGTAAAACCAAAAGGCAAGTCCTAACTAGCAGCACCCATCCAGCACTCTGCGCTTTGTGTGCAATGGTCAGCAGTCCACTATCACAGTTCATGCTGGCTGTGAGAAATCAGGCAGTGGAAACTTTCTTACACTGTTTCACTGCAAAATTTTCTGGGAATCACAGCACAGAGAAATTAAAGGCAATTTAGAATCACAGTCGAGCAGCTCTGACTCAGCATTAGCCTTGAGCTGGTTCCTGCTCAGCAAATTCAGTGCCTTTGCAGCTTGCATCCAAGAAGCCCTTTATGTGCCACATGGCATACCCAGAAAACATCAAGTGAGCCTGGGGCTGACCAAGCTAATAAATTTTCCCAGAACTCAAGAGTTACGAGTTTAAAATAATTAAATAAATTTTAAAAATTAAAAAAAAAAAAACCCCAAACAACAAAACAAACAAACTACCACAAACACCTTACAAAACAAACACCTAAAAAGACAATGAAAACAAAAACATGCACAGAAGCAAGCCCAAGCTTAACAGGTCTGAAACTACTGTTGATCTAATGAGCCCTAGTGGTCCCAAGCTGACCCATATGGTCAGATATTCACAATACATTTCCAGAGCTCCTGAATCCGAGACCAGCACTGGACCGAGCTCCACACCCTTCGTGCTTGGCAGACTTTAATAGCTCCAATTCCATTCCAAAGCAAATCCTACGTGGTCTGGGAGCAGCAGAGTTGCACTGCCTTGGCAGTGAGCCTGAGTTTATAAACCCTGCTGGATCTTGAGAGTCTGCACAGACCCAGCCTGAGCATGTTTGTGTCTACCTCAAGTAATCCTGAATGAAGAAGTGTTGACTGCGTAAGTGGAGCTGACCATTAGCCCAATGCCTTCCTTAGTATCTCCATACAGAGGAAAAAAGGGTTTAATGGTGTAGCTAGCATCTCTTTCTGGCTTCAGGGTTGGCAAGTTTGATTTCTCTAGACTGTGTTTTCTTTAACCTGCTCCATTACAGGAATCTGCCAAACAATACACTAAATATTATAGGAACACCTCGTATTTGGTCGTAGATCTCACTGATGCAGTGTTACCAGAAGACCCATCAGTGACACCATTAATGCAGTATTTAAACTAAGAAAAAAAGGGGGAAAAAGAAAAAAAAACACAAAACCAAAACCCCACACAACCCTGTCATTGATGCCTCAACATATGGGCTCTAATGGACTGACTAATTATCAGACTGACTAATTTAGTCAGAAACAGGCAGATCTGTTTGCTGTACAAAGAAGAGGCAGCTTCCCCAGAAAAACACCCCTTCTTAACAGGGATCTTAACCAAAGTTAATTTCCATCTCTAAAAGGTGAGTATAACTCTGCCACATGCAAACAAGGCTAGCTCAAGCAGTTTGGATTTTACATGGACCACTGTAAGTAGAGGAGGGGTATGTACTCACAGGTACTGAAAAACTTTAAATAAGCCCCAAACCCCACAAAATACATTCTGGAAAACGTCCACATTTTGCATCTACAGGACACTAATTCACCTGTAGCAGCACATGAAAATTGAACTCAAGCATGTGACATCACTAGAGACACTTTTCTCAGAACAAGCACCCAGTACACCATGGAGTTCTGCTTAAAAAGCAGATGATGATCAATCCAACACTAGACAACTCAAACATGCTTAACAAGGAAAACATTTTGTCACAAAAATATAAAAATCTATTGCACTACTAAAAGGATTAATATCAGCTTCTATTTAGAGAAGCGTAGGTACAACAATTTAAAACAAAATACCCAAATTAATATTATTAACTACTTCAGGGTTTCAAGGCTGGTTGTTTTTTTAATCATGAGAGTAAGACTACGAGAGGCAAGCCCTTTTGCTAAGAATAATCTAAGCTACAATAGAGTATGCTTCACAGTGAGGAGGAACACTGTATCTGGCAACTAAGCCAGTACATAAGAAGCACTGCTTATATGAAATGCTAGTTAGAACAAACCTGCATCAATAAAACAAAGGAATACAAAGCTGAAAACTTTCTCTATTTCAAGCCCACACAGAATATGATTAATATATGTGGTAGGATCAGGTGTGGTTCCAGTGTTTATTTTGAAAAATGTTTTACATCCACAGAACTACATAATTTGTATCCTCTAATAGTTTCAGCCTTTCAAGTTTGGCAAAGATTGATCCTTTTCCTGTGTTTTCAATGGGACAGAGTGAACAGAGCTGGTTTGCTTATTAGCAGTGATTTCAATGGGGCCTTGTCTTACCAAAACAGTCCATCTTTGTGTGTGCACTAGCATCAGCAATTGATGCAAGTACAGCTTTAGAGGTAGCCTGTTCGACTACCTGCTGCTGCAGACCCAGAAGGTGCTATGGAATAGGAAAGAGAAAGGGAAAAAAAAAATCTCGTGTAACGTGTAGAAATAACTAGTTTTATTATTTTCCTTTATAAAGACAATTTTTACGATTCTCATCCTTTAATATCAGCTGTCACAACATCAAACCACCAAGTTTTAAGAAGTCTTTGTATTTCAAAACACCACTGTGTATTAAGACCTCGAGGTATACACAGCAGCATGGTGTACTTTCACAGCATGAGGAACGACTCGGATATGTCAAAAAGCAGCTGAGCTGCAGTACAGTGTTAAATGTCATACAGCATCCAGTTCTTGCACCCAGCTGTGCAAGGGTGCCACTTCTGTAAAGCACCTTAGGAAGGGATAGCTCTGCTTAGAGTTCATAAGGAGAAAGATGCTCTGGTGACTTTCATCCTACAGAAAGGTAACACACTTAAACTATTAGGAGAGCAGTATGTACCCTTCCCTCAAATCCTGACATTTTATTTTAAAAGATTTTTTTGTTTTTGGAGGGTGTGTGGAGGGGGCAGATGGGATCCAGACTCTGCACTGATCCACTTAATGACCCAAAATGCAGTGATACCAGCAACAGAAAACAGAAACAGATGGCATACTACTTTAAGCCAGAAATTTCTACTCCCTGAGCTTTCTTTTCAAGGAAATCTTTGTTAGCTACACAGAAACAAAAGTTCAAACTAGACTGGAAGCACCAATTTACACCGGTCATTAGTCTGTCTGGATGCAACATAACCTGTCAAGGCTGTACCTGGATGGCTGTATTACAGCTATATTCCTTATATAAGGCATCATTCTACCTTAAGGTAGACACATAAGAATTCCAATTTTCTAACTCAAACTTTATTCCTTGATTAGAGATGCATATGTGAAGTAAACCAGTAAATTATTCTTACTTCTCACCTATTAATTCTGAAAGGAAAGTGAACAGGACCATGTCTTAGCTGTACCTCTGCAGAGAAATTAAATTTCTACCTGTGAAATCTGAATTTGTTTTTCTTTAAATAAAACTTAAAAATGTGCTAAATACTTGAGGGCTTCCCCATAATTCAGGACCCCACAGTGACAGGTGCTAAACCAAATGAAATCCAAGTAGACATGAATCAAAAAGGTGCAAACCAAAGACAGAGCAAACTTTTAATAAGCATTTTGCATCTGCCTTTAAGGTTGTGGTACTGGAACTGTGTATGTGGTTTGAGAACTAACTTTAGCAGCCCAGATCTCCTGCATCTGGTTTGTGCAAGCAATGTCCTGGAATTCTCCAAAGTCCTTTTACCAAAAGCAAATCCTGTGAAACAGATGATCTTTTTCAGTCCATCCATGTTCCCTCCTTACTTTCAAATGTGAGAAATCGTCGGTGCTGCAAGATAAGCAAGAGTGAACTGCTAGAACTCACAGTAATTAAATAAGAGGCTACTCAAGTTATTTCTTCACCAAGTAGGAAAACAGACTGGGCTTCTTGTGTGCCACTGTCTCCACTGGACATTGTCACACAAGTTCTTGCCCAATATTCAGTTCTCCCAAGACCATACTCCACAGGCTACATCTCACTTTTATTCCCCCTTTTATTAATTTTTCAATGCAGCAGGCTTGCAAAATTTTACTTTCTGAATGCCTTTCTCATTAAGTCACCACACCATCTGCTCTGCCAACCACCACCTGTAACCTCACTTTAATTGAGACCCATCACTTGCTTCCTCTGGAGGGAAGGACTTCACTTGTCTTAGCAGGGTGTATGCTGCTGACCTCAAAATAATTGAGAAATGGTTCAAAATGGTGATAATCTCCTGTGCTCTGCCATTGGATTAACTAACTAAAATAAAACAACAACAACAAAAAATAAGGCTATATTTTCTGCTATGCCAAGCAGTACCTGAGTGACCATGAAAACAACTAGAATGTCCAGTCTTTCTTCACAGTCAATGGAAAATGAGGAAGGTTATTGAAGGTAGCAAATGTTAACAGCACCTTTAAGATGTTTAGAAGAAAAAAAGCCAAACAAACCTCCCACTTTTCCCCACTTCAGGGACTAAAAACAGCCCAAGAAACTTAACTTTTCCCAGCACAGACATCCATTTAAAAGTTGTATTTAAAATGGCCACTTTTTATTAATAAAAGTAGAGAAACTTCCACTAAAAAATAAAAATAATTTAAAAAATCAGATTGCTATTGTTTTACAGGCTCACATAAACCAGCCCTGGAAGGGTCCATCAGGAACATCATCCTTCACATATCTTGAGGACCAGTACCACATACCTGGATGAAACCACAATGATGATACAGTTGTTTCTGCTCTGAGTTGCATAAAGAGAAAGCTCCTTGAGTCCAAACATCACAAGCATAAGCAGACACCATCTCTTCTGCTCACGTTGTTAAAGAGATTTGCATTAACTATCATACTGTCAATGCTAAAAAAAGGCACCACGAGTAGTCAAGTCTCAGGGCCTTCGAAGAACATGCCAGTATCTCATCCTTCAGGAGGAAAGGCATTCAAAGGCAAGAAGCTGGGAGGAAATCACAAGGTACCTAACTGCAACCCAACCACCATCAGTACATCAAAGGTTTGACCTTTCTGCACCCAAAGCACATCTTCTGAAAGCTTAACAATGCATGTTTAAATGCTGCATCAGTATAAATTCCCAAGCCTCATCTAGTTTCCACAACCTCTGAGGACAGCTTTAGGGAGTGCACTGAACTCAAACCCACATCCCCAGGGGCACTGTGGGATGGTGCAGCCACGCATCAGCAAGGGCCAGAGCCAGCACCACCTCCATGGGCACTGACCAGAGCAGCTTTAGTCCCAGAAACCAACTAAAACTTCAACTGGCAAAACTAGCTTCCACAGCCCAAGGCAAAACCCCACACTATGATGTGTTTCCCACTCAAACTCTTCTTTCTCCTTCACAGTCACATATAAGATTTACCTAAGGAACTGTGAGGATAAACAAACAAGATATTCTTCAGAATACATCTAGCCTCAACCAAAACCTTTTTCTTAAAGGCCTTTTCATTTGCTTTGTCATTTGCTTTGTCATTTGCCAGCACACTGGCATGAAACCCAGCTCCTTTTTCCTCTTTCCACAGAACAAGGCACTATCTGTTCACATGGATTTGATGTCAAATTGGAACATTTAGCGGGTTTTTTTTTCCTCATATAGAAATAGAATTTATAAAAGATCACTCATACAAAACCAAATTAACACTAAAATTGTGTCACAAGATGTAAATAAGTAATTACTAACCTGTATGAGCTTCTCTTCCACCCTTTCATCTCCTGTTACTTCCTCTAGAACCAAGTTAATAAAAAAATTTGCCTCGGTAATGCATTTAGAAAAACTACACTGTAGTAGCTCATGTTTCTGGCTGCCAATACTGATCAAATCTAGTCAACACGTAGAGTTTATGCTCCTTCTTCTCTATTTTTTTGAATGTCCATGGGGAGCTGAAACCCACAGCTGGACAAAAGCAGCGCTGGTACACCCAGAGGGCCGCCCGCTCAGCTGGAAGCGCTCTGCCAAAGAGGAATGCCAGAGTCAGACTGACAGGCCTGCTGGCAGAAAGCTTTCACAACCTTTGGGAGCCTTGGAGCTTGCAAGATAAAGCAATCTTTAATCTCTCCTCTTGGGACGATACGTGGGGGGAAGCAGGAGGGGGAAATCCCAGCAGCAGAAGGTAACCCATGAGGAAGCATGGCAGAAACTCCCAAACTTGGAGGAATGTGGCTCAAACCCACAGGTCTTTCAGCATTCATTAAAGGAAACAAGGAAATGCATTAGAGCTTTCTTACTTTGACCAGGTGTGCATATTACCCATGCTAGCTTTGGTTTCGCCAGCAATGACTCCTGTTATGTTTTACTGTTGTACCTGCAGAAATTTATTCTAAAGTGTTGAATATTTTCCCAACTGAAAGTGACATTTAGCATAAAGTAAAGCTCTCACTATTGAGTGAATGAGGCAGGAGTGGTATGCTCCTACCTGTCTCACTAGTCCATCCCAAAAGATGTCTAACAAAACCTAGCAGTTGCCATGGATGTGGGAAATTGAATTAAAAATAACGAGAACTTTAAACATACATCTCTCAATTATTCTCTTGAACACTTGTGACCTACATTGCCCGGTCCCCAGGAAAGAGGACAAGCTTTTTATTATAGCCATTCTTAAACTGCCCTGCTTTTCTTAAGTAAGCTAACAACTATCTTGTTTCCATGTCTTTGCTGGGTCTGAGGTCATGAGTTCTTGTGCATATATTAATAGTTAATGCTTTGATTCCTGAGTATCAGGCGTGAAACCAAGTTGTGTCCTCTTTACTCAAGTAACTTCATATAGAAGCAGCAGTTACACAGGTATAAGCAAAAGCAGAACAAAGACTGAAAAGTACTTTTTAACTGGCAGATGATTTTCAGGAATGATAGTAACATACCTTGTTTCTAGGATTCCAGGTGGAATATATGAGCTTAGAATATCATTTGACTTCCTCTAAAAATGAAGTAGCTTAAAGAAAGCTGTTCATGCACTGAAGTTCTCACAAAATAGGTAAGATTCAAATTCTAAGTAGCTTTGCTCCACATCTTGGAAAAGAAACCTGCATCAGCATACCACTACCTATCTTTACCATACTTTTACCTATCTTAAGTGGTAAGAGGACTACTGTGCATTCTGGAACATTTTTAAGGATAAATACTTCCTGGGAAAGGCTTATGTAGAAAGGATTTCCAAGCTTCTCACCCCATACTATCGTTCAGACAAACCCCAGGCACTGTGCTAAAGCTCCAATTTCACATGACTTTATGACATTATTTTTCATAATGCCTTTTAAGTTTAAACCACATTTTGATACACACTTAATGCAAGGACAGACACAGCTACAACAGGGAGGAAATGTACAACATCAAGATGTGTAAGCAGCACAGCCTTCTCCAGGAAACAGCTGGAGGCACAAGTTTAAGTGGTGGCTCTGATCCATCCTTGAAGAAGCAAAAGTGAAAGAAAAGCACACCTGTCACCCTGGTAAGAAGCAAATTACCCAACAAACAAACAGTTAACATGTTACCTAACATACATCAACAAAAAACTACAGCACAGAATAAAAATCCTCTTACACAAGTTGAAAGAACAATTCTGTCCCAGAACTATCTAATCCAGTAGAGAGCTGCACTGGTCTAGCAGGCAGTGATTACTGACCAGCATATTTAACAGCTGAGCTATGAGAGTTCATTCCCCTGCATATCAAATCCTGGCTGTAGCCTGGGGGGTTGTTACCAGTGCCAGGTCAGTCTGAAAGTGTGGAAGAATTGGGTCCCAATTGAAGCTAGAAGACATTTCCTAGATTAACAGAGATCCATTCCTTCACATGGATTAACAGACTGTGTTTATTGATTGCTGTAGACTTTGTCATAAGCAGATAAAATCTCTACAACATCAAAATATCATTAGAAACAGCAAAACAAGAGAAGCAGGTACAACAGCTATTTATACCAGGAAAAACACACTATAACTTCATTCAGAACAATATATTCTGCTTAGTGCTTTTTCATAAAGCAAACAAAACATGAAGCAACCTCATTTAAACCCCAAAAGGCAGTGCTATCAGCTGATTAGGCTGTTAAAATATTCATTTTCACATCAGGCTTGGCACAAGAGAAGAAATTACTATTTCCCATTTGTTACAAATTCTCTTTAAAAACAAAAACAAAAAAACCCTAAACACTACTGCTTATTCACCTGCTGCTTAGACATGTGAATCCATGTCTAAAAAAAGTATAACAACATAATATGACCTTTACTATAAATCCTTTACTAATTCAAAACATTGGCATGGATTTTATGAACCTGTTTCAGGCAGTGCTCAAAGAGCCTGCTTTTTTGTGAGGCACAAGTGAAGAACAGATGCAGAACAAATCCAGAATAACCCAGGTTAGACTCCTGTCTAAAACGTCAGAGTTAACCATGAGGAAGAGATGTGATTACTGCAAAAGCACTGCTGTGATCAGATAAGAATGTGGAAATACTTTCATGTAGGAGAAAAAACACAAGGTAAAATTAAGGCTTCCCTTCCCTGCTTCATCATGTTTAATCACTTTTGCTCCTTTGAGGATAGCAACAGTTCCAGCCAGTGACTGAATATGAAGAGAAAGGTAGAAATAACTTGGTCATCACTGAATTGAGTTCACTGCAACTATCCCTTTTGGCTGGTTAGAGAGATTACAATGCAATAAAGACAAAAGATGGTTACTACCCACACAAACTTCTTTCTGGATGCTATGCCAGGCTTATCTTTTATCACTGCGAGTTTAACTCAAGATCTCTGTCTAGTTAGGTGATCAAACACCTATACAGGTTTGGGGTGCAGGTTCAGCTAGACCTCGCACTTAACAGCTAGTCCAGATTTCTCTCCCAGGTCTCAGACCCCTCAACCATTCCAGTAGGTCACAGTCAGCCAAAACTGCTAC
Source organism: Florisuga fusca (assembly GCA_038090715.1). Classification (NCBI taxonomy): domain Eukaryota; kingdom Metazoa; phylum Chordata; class Aves; order Apodiformes; family Trochilidae; genus Florisuga; species Florisuga fusca. The sequence continues at coordinate 47,151,600 of JAAWXA010000001.1, forward strand.
TATTTCAGCCTGCACTCTTCTTAAGGGCTAAAACATTATGGAAGAAGCTTTCCCTTCTCTGTGTCTGTGTTAAGAGAGCCTTGAAAGGCTGTAAGGAGAGAAGCTTCATCTGGCTAACATAGGAAAATTAAGTGCTTTAAAATTAGTTTTAGCACTGACCAGGCAGCTGAATTAATTCTCCCTGTGACACATTATTACTAGTTCACAACTCAAGTGAAAAGTGGGGCACGCACAGCCAAGGCGAGAGACTTTTGGTGAAGGTAGCTGGCCACCACTCATCTTACCTGTCATGTCAACCTACACCTTCAGATCACATACCAGCTACTTCTCATGTTAACTTTGATTACCTTTAGGAAGGTACAAGCCTGAATTATGCTCAGAAGCTCCCCTCAGTAAGAACACTTAATGCCCACTGTAATACCACAGCTGGAGGGCTGCACCAAATCCACACAAGCCTATGCATTGCTGTTTTCCACACACATCCTAAAATTACTGTTCTTCAGAAAGCAACCTGTATCTTGGCATAGCTAGGTGATTATAAGCTTTAGGAGCACTGATGTATATTTTCCCATTCTTTGTAAGTACCTAAAATGCATAACAGCATGGTTGGAAATCCTTCACCAAACTTCAGAACTGAACCATCCATCTGCTCCAACACCCACAGTGCGGCCCTTCAGATGGTCTGTGCTCTTACTGCTTCTTTCTTAGCACTATTTCTGCTCTCCTCTCAACTGCCTCTCTGGGGAATACAAGAGCCTTATTTGTGAAGCTGCATTAACAAGAAGAGTTATGAAAGAACCAGGCTTTTTAAGATGAAGAAAAGGCATTACTTTGTCACGAAGCAACTAAGTTAATAGGTATCCTCAGCAATTTCTGAACAAAAAGCAAGGAGGAATTCTATCAAAACGTCATCCTTGCTACAAAACACTGAAGCAGCTGCCTATAACAATTATTATACAAAGATACACTACAAACAGGATACCTCATTATCTTCACACACACTGCAAATAATTTTTACTAAATACATTTTATTCTTCTGTTCCAGGAGTTAAGACACCACCTTCAGAGACGTCAACTCTAGAAACAGTTATTGTGGAGAAAAAATGCCTACAATTGGAGGAAAAATTCTCTAGATACTACCCACCTATTTACAAAGAAAACTAATTCAAACTTGTCTAAAACCTATCAGAAATAACCAGGGATTATTGATTATGAGGGCTTGTAAAGCAATGAACAGTTTGTCAGACACCTTGAAACATTATTTCAGCCAGCATTAAACTACTGCAGGGCTCCAGTACTTGGTTGCCACACAATGTTTAAAGAAGCTGCTCTGTTCCTACCAATAGATAGCAGAGCTTTTGAACCACCACCGGTAAGGTCTGCAGGTTGGGGACCACGGGGTGGGCAGGTGAAGTGAGGTGAAGGAGGTATTAAGTCAACCAGATCCATCTTCACTTCTGAAACCACAGACTCCCGTAGTAACTGAATTCAGTGCTAGTTAAGAAAACTCTAGTTTCAGTAATTATTGCCAAAGACTATATATAGTCCTCAGTGGGAAAGAGGTTCAGTAGGAACTGAACTTGCCCAAGAAGAGAAAGCAATCATTACAGAGAATGCATGAGAGGGCTTATACACAAAAACACACACCTCTCCAACTCCAGATTTTGTGAGACCAAAAAGAGAAGATCAACAGCTTTTGTGACACAGAGACAAGAAAATAAAGTGTGTAAGCAAGGAAATGAAACTATTTAAAAGTATCTGCTTTAGTATTTCATTGATATTTTCACTGAAATGAAAGCACACTAACTGACATTAAACACCACTGACCTGTTTATCCAAATATGACCTCTCTTAAAGTATTAAACTTGCTTCAGATTTTTTAATGGTATAAGAATAGCTTTTTTTGGGTTTTCTGGTTAAAAAGTAAAATAACCAAACAGCTCTTGCAGAGTCTTCTATCTATTAGTTTCTCATGAAATTACCCTCTATGGTCAAGCAACCACTGATGATCACTTGCCACCAATACAAACTTCTGTACCGGCCTGCATAGCTGCAGTGGTTTATCTTGGAAAGGGAAAAGCAGTCATGGTTGCTCTAGATTGCCTGGGGAGAGCAAGGTGACTAGAAAGGAAAATAAAGAAGAGGAAAGGAAAGGGAAATTCAGGGAAAAGAGAGAAGAGACACCCACTTCAGCCTTTCCTTAGAAGTTCCTGCCTTTCCCACAAGTAACATCTCTCCCACAGTTTTTCCTTGGAGTGTAAAGTCCTCTTTCCTGACAAAAAAGGGGAAAAAAAGTCTAGTCTTCAAATTTTCTGACCCCACTTCATTTCCCACACTTAGTAACATGGATAAATGGGCTGGCTATCCTCTGAACTGCCCCTGCTGGCTCCTACCTTCATCCAGGCAAGGCTCCGCAATCTAAGTCTCCTTTTAACCTGCACCTGTACCAAACAGCAGGAGCTACTGCCTGGTCTGATCAGCTGATGCCCTACTGTGTGTTTGTGAAACTCCATCACTTCCTACAAGCACATTGGCTTACTGAAATTTTAGTACCAAATAATTAAAGATACTAGAATTAAGATCACACCTCTGAAATTCAGTGGTTAACTGAATGAAAGCCACTGTGACTTTTCTCCCTTCCATGCTTTCTGTCTTTCCTACATAAATTGAAAGTGACATAGCTGGAAGAGCTGAGAGGGCATATACAACTTCATTTGGGAACAGGATAATTTACTCAAACATCAAGAAAGAAAAGTAAAGAAAACTTAAAATGCACACTAAAATACAATCTTTTAGCACTGGATCACTCAGGTAAAAATAAGCAATATGAAAAAGCCAAAGGATGCTTACACTTAAATCCACAAGCCACTTGTTGTCAAGCAATGGTAATGCAGTATCAAAGGAAAGTTTAAGAACATGTTATGAAATTATTTAACAAAACATCTTTTGTTAAAGGCAAAATTAATCCTGTGTTGTATTCTGGTGCATAGGGTATCCTAACTATAAAGCCATTTTTAATAATGAGGTCTCAACCTGTACTGAAAAGTGTACTTCATACAAATATTTTAATGATAGTATGCTAAGAACTATAGAAGACTGAAAAAAACTTATAGGGAAAGTGAGTAGAAAAGCGTTTGAGTCTTCCAACTTACCAATGATTTCCCCAAGTCATTAGCTATACCTCATGCCTTCACACATAGAAAAATTGGGCAAGTTTTGCATAATGAACCACTTATTTTACATGAGCAAGTCTGATGAAACTTCACACATTGCTATACATTAGTAAAATTAGGAAAAAAGAAAACTTATACTTGATAGTATACACATTTTGTGTGCTGCGTCTCCAAAATACAAAAGGTTTGTTATTTTATTACAGCTCCACTTGATTTCTCATTTGCAGAACTGCAGTCAGTAAGAAAGAACAGGTAAGCAAGATTTTTGCCACATGGGAAAAAAAATTAGAAATTTAAATCATAAAAGTAGTTTGTAATAGGCATCTTCAGCTATTTCTGTATACAAGTCTAAAGATAAAGTTATTTACTTCTCATTATAGCATATGAACATCTTCCAAATGACAACGTCTCTTTTCTTTAACATCCCCTTGATTTACTTCAAAGCATAGCTACCAGTGAACTGCATGCCAAAGGTGAGTTCACAAACTGAGTCACTGCAATAAGTGGTCATCTGTCAGAAAGAAGCCTGGGGACTTGGCTAGTATCATGCTGGAAGGCTATAATACTGCCAGGAAAAAGAAACTACACAGTTCTCCTACCTTAACTCTTGTAACACTCTCACCTCACAACTCCTATGCTGACAAAACCTGTAATAATCCTTCTCAAAACCAGTTTCAGGGGAGTATCAGCTTCTACACACTTGGTCAGCAAGCTGGATGTTGATCGTCATGTATAGAGGGGAAAAAAAACCCTGATGCCTAAATTTAAGGAATAACCACTAACAGGACTAGGCAGTTATCTTATGCTGATCAGCTGCCAGAGAGAGATTTGTCAGGAGAGATCTCATCCTCAGCACAGCGGACACCCTGCTTCTCCCCTCCCCTGCTCTCTGTGCCAGCCCTCCTCACACCACACTTGTTACTCCTCGCCAAGCCAGCACTGGTTAGCCTGCATCCTCCACATCAGCACTGCAGGATTGCCACAGGCAGCTCCCACCTTGTGGCATTACATCCAGAAACAAGGCTTCCTGTTCCATTCAATCCCTCTGCCAGCTCCATCCTGTTGTTCTCGCTACCCCCAGTTCACTTGCTCCTGACAGCAGGAAAGGAACATCAAATGCACATCAGAGAAGTGCCACGCTGCTTTGGGATCCACCACAGCATATTACAGGGATCTAAAATAGCCACGCCGGACAAAAAGTCAATCTTGCTCAATTTCCACAAGACCAGGACAGTTTGATGCTGTCAGAATTACTAGTGGCTTAAGCAACCTAATGAAAAATCTGTTTATCTGCAGTTTTTCATCATGTATCATTTGTTTACCAGGTTACAGCATTTGTAAACATGAAAACACACATCCTGCAATGCCAAGCTTCTCATTCAGTCTCTCAAACACTGAAGATTTTCTATGAAATAACTTTAATGTTGATATTTTATGGGTCTTATTATACTGGCAGGAACAAAGTGGGTTTCTCTGAAGTTCTCTGAGGTATCAAAACCAACTCTTTCTAGTATTTTCCCCCAAGACTCAAGTGGGATGGAATTTAAGAAATAACACTAATAGTACCAGGCAGTTATCTTATGCTGATCAGCCACATACTTGGAAGAAAGCAAGAAAAATCTAGGAATCTGGCTAGAATTGCTTGATTGCAACAGCAGACAATAAATTGCAACTGTGATACATGGAAGATGCTTTTCTTCTTGAGTAAATGTGCTTGCTGAATTCACACGAGACTTCAATGATTCTTTAGCTAGGACACCAGATAAATATCTTATGATGGAAGGTGGTAGATTCATGTCTTATGTGGGACATGTATACATGCAGGATTGACTACTGTGCAACAGAATTATAAGATGCTTGGAAACTAAAACCTATTGAGCCATAAATTTGAGTCCAGTACAGCAAAGTAAACCTGGCCAACCAGCACAAACTGCTCATGATATCTAAGCAGAAAAGTAAGGAGGGTGGGAGGAAGTGAAGGGAAAAAGCCATGAGTAGAGACTAGGAATATTTTATTTCATTGCCACAACAAAGTGAAAATCACAATTCTGCCAGTATTCCAGAGCATTACAATTTCCTCAGGTGTGCAAATTCAGAAGGAAATTAATAGCAAGAGTCCAAAGATTAAATTCTAAAAGAAAATATGAAAGGAAGCTATGCAAAATTTATATTTCCTATTTCGTAGAATGATCCCTACTTTAACTCCAGTTTAATTATCATCATAGATGTTTGTACTGTTACAGTAGTCAAGTGTCATTTGATATAGTATTTACAGAATCAAGGAAATTTCAGCAATTGGATACCGTTTCCCTGAATTTAAAGTTTTTAAGCAAAAAAGCATTTTTTAGAGTTTTAAAAATTCACAACTATTTTCAGATAAAACCATACCAAAATGCACCATCATTTCCCCCTCAAAGTTGAAGCAAAACTGATTTTTAAGGTAGTATAAACTGATATTAAAAGGAGGCATGTTTCCAGTGTTTTTTCTGCTGTGGGCAAGGGTAGCTAAGACTGATCATCTATCCTAATTCCGTATTTTTCCAGTTTAAAAAAAAAACAAAAAACCCCCAAAAACCTAGGAGCCATTCATTGTTTGCTTGAGTTTACAGCACACAGTATTAGCCCAATTAACATATATCTGATGTAAAAACCAAGACATGATTTATGTAGCTAACTTCTTCAATATAATTTCTAAGATATGAATAAGTGGTCAAAGCAATAGTATGCTAAATCTGACATGCAATGAGCTTCCAAATTGAGCAGTGACAGCTGCTCTTTTTATAATAAAGAGCATTTTCTTTCTGGTCCCATTACTGCAGCCCTACCTGCCCAGCCATATTAGTCATTTCCTGCATGAGCACCTAAACACCTATACAGAATCAAAACACCTCTTATTACATCCAACACCGTATGCAGGTTTAACATTAAAGCTGTAATTGAGCAAACCTGTTCCCTATGCCATAACACATAAGGATGCAAAACACTGGACAGGAACTCTATTGCTTCAGAGAAAAGCTAGAAGTCCTTTTCCAGTGCCCTCCCACTCCTAACCAAATTATGTTTAAAGAGAAAGAGGGGAGGTAAAAAAAGAAAGAAAAATTAGATGAAGTCTTAATGTCATGGTTACTCCACCCTCTTCTCATTTCTAGAACTTGAGAGACAGGTAAGAAAAGGGAGAACAAAAAAAATCACTAATTCTTCTGCTACTTGCTGGAGGGAGGGTGTCTTCAAAAAATGTTTTGTCATGACGCAACAGTAAGATAACCTTTTTTGATTTACACCTCTGAATTTCACAACTGCTCTACTTTATGAGCAAAAATATCTGTACAGTAGAAGAGCAAGGCTATCAAGCCTGATCTTTACAATCAGCATGCTGGAATCACAGATGAGTAACACAGACTAATCCAAAAAAAGAGACAAATGCCAACTTCTCCAAGCCCCAACTAATAATGCTTCCCATGACCCTGCAGTAAGTGGGGAAAGAAAACAAAAAAGCTGCAATTTCACTGCTGTGAACATAGTTCAGCCTGCCCTACAACAGTGTACATGCATAGCAAGGAATGGTTAAGAGCTCCTTAAGCTAGCCTGTAAGTGATGTGCCATGAAGATTCAGCTTTCTCTAGTCCTAGTTTGACACTACAGTGACAACACTACTGCAAACTCTTGGGGAAATTTGCCACAAACCACTTAGACAAAAAGACCTGACACGTGATTGCAAAGACCCTCCTGCCAAGTGGAAGACTTGATGATCTCTGAGGTCCCTTCCAACCCAGCCAATTCTATGATAAGTAGGTCTGCCTCTCCTGACCAATATATATGCCAGGGAGAAAATCAAGACAAACACTCCAATAATATTACAGAGATAAGAAGAGCACACAGTTGAATAACCAGCCCTTCCCCCAGGTCACACAGCATACAACAGACTTGAGATTTCTTTCAGTACAAAACTTTCACTTTGGTGGCATAGATGAATAACCTATAAAGTCACCAAGTTAGTTTCCAGTTGTACAAAACTCTTACCTTTTCAGAGCACAACTGCAAACACCGTAAAAGCAAAAGGGTCACTATGGAAAGGAAACACCATTTTTTAAAGTTCCTGACAGTGGAAAGGAAGCTCATCCAGGAAAAGGAAAAAGAAAGAGAGCAGAAGTTGGAAGATGGTGAGAATAGAGGTCACTCTCCAGGTTCTTTACAACACACACTAGATGAAGATACACCTTTTCAAGAAGCTCAACTTCCTGCCATAAACAAAGCCTTTATACCCCCTTTGAAATATATATCACCCAGCCATTTACTTAATTTTCTTGTACACTATTTATAAATTTTTTTCAAGTATCTCCATAGGCCACTACACAAGATATACTATTATTTGATATATCTAACCAAAGACACAGTTGTGAAATTTATTTAAAAGCCATTTCTCCTAAAACCTGTGCAATACATGACTTCAGATTCCTTACAGACCAAAAAACAAACATGAAGCATGGTTTGAATTGCACTGCTTGCAGGTACACATACTCATTGGGTCTTAGAAAATTCCTCTTTTTTTAACTATTGAAGACAGCAAAGAAGTAACAACAGACAATAAAACCCTTCTTCTATTTTCTCATTAGTCTCCAAGATGTGCAGGCTGCCTTACCATCCAGCTGGGCCAAATTCAGCACACAATGGTGCCTACACAGCAAGTCCATTTTGACAACAAAGGTGCTGGTTATGAGAATCACTCCAATGGTGCACCCTGATTCCCACACTCAGAGACTGGAAGTGCTCTCCCAGGTCATTCCTTTCTATCGCAAATACACAGGTTCATGCTGATTTCTAGCCTAACTTATTCCATTGTAATTTTTAGAGTTTGTGTTGTGCTTACCTCTTTTTTCATTTAGAGAGAGCAATCATTTTTCCCCTCAGTTCTTCTTATGCTAAAATGAACAGCTCAGCATCTGTGTGATAGAACTGGTCTTGCAGTCCTTCCCAGTTCCTGCCATTTTCCTTAAACCTTAGTGCCCAAGACTTCAAATAAAGCCTCACAATATCCAATAGCCTCATTGCTCTCCTATCTCTACTACAACCTCAAACTGCTATCACCTTTTTAGTGGTTCAATCATTATTAGCCTCTTCTATCATCTGTCATCATTAACCAAGATTTGATGCCTTCTACTAACACTCCAAAGGTTAGGTGGTCTCCTACTCAACCATAATGAAATATCTTCTTTGCTCTTTCTGTTCACCATTAGGACTGATAAAACACAATTACTTTACATCAAAAAACTCAATAGAGAAGCTAAATGGCAAATTAGGATCTGAAATCTCACCACCTGGGGCCAGTTCATTATCGAAGCAAGAAGAGTGGGCCCTCTCCTTGTTTCCTCCCCTCTAAACACACCTTAATGCTTCTCACTAAGAAATGAGCCTCAGGATTGTGAAAGCTGTAGCTACAGCCATTCAAGCCAACACACATGCTAAAAATGTGGGCTTCATAAAACTTGAAAAGAAATTATCTATATTCATTGTAAAAATGGACTTAAAATTTTCATGGGTCAAAAGCAGTACCCCTACAAAAACATAAAAAGTCAATTAGAGTGGAAAAGAACATACAGGAGTAGTAATGAATTGATTTTGGTTATCATCTTCAAAGAAATTGAATTTTTTGTACTTGTACCAAGAAAACATGTGACCAAGCTCAAAAAGAACCTAAAAGAGCAAAGATGTCCTGATGATGTATACCAGTTCTTCTATGACAGCACCATACCTTTTTCTGTTGTACAGTTTTAATTCACATCATGTCTAGCAACAGTCTTCAGGTTATTTGTGTATTTGCTGAGAAAAAACCCCAAAATAACCAAACTCCCCCAAAAACCCTCCACAGCCTAAACAATAAAACGCAAAAACTTTTCTATCATTTTGAGCTCTGCATTTTTTCACTTGTTATTCAAATAGGTAAAGAAGCAACAAGGAACTTGAGAGCTCTTCTATGTAGGAAAAATTTCTTATAAGAAAATTATCATCATTCTTGGCACTGCTTGGCTGCAGCAAGCTAAAGCTATTGGAACAATCAAGATCAAAAAAAGAGGTTCCTCATCTTGAAGAATAGTCACATGAAAAGTTTCACTTGCATAGGTTCCTTAGGAATAATTTGCTCTACATTATAAAGCACTTGGGGTTGCTTTAAAATTCCATTTATTTGAGAGTTTCTGTGGCATTTAATGATGCCACAGGCAGTAACAGACAGGACTTGGTGGGACTGGGAACCTCAGTGCTGTGAGCAGCTCAGAGAAAGGATACAGATGCACCATGGCACCACACCTGTTCAGGAGCTGTGGGAGCAGATGCACCCTCAGGTGCTGGACAAGCTATGATTTCCATCTGGATTGTGAAAGAGGAAATGATGCAGCAACAGGACCAAATTGCAAGTTTGATTTCATCAAGCTCCAATGAAAAACTACACGTACCATCCTGAACATGCACTGTCCCCTTCTCTTGCACTGCCTTTTCAATTGTTTTATTCTGAAACTGTCGAAGTTGCCAAAATAAATGGCCCTGTTTTACCCTGGACATTTTATTCAGGACTGCCTTGTGGTGGAATAAACTTCTGTATGCTGTGCTGAGACAATTAGGGACTGGATAAAACAAAACAACCAACCAACCAACCAAAACACACAAAAAAGTAAAAATATAGTTATGAATAGTTACTTTTAAAACAAACCACCCTTTTCTTCCTAGTGGATCAGATGATGCAGAAACATTAGAGAACTAGTTTAAGGTTGGTGTGAGCAGCACTGCTAGCTAAAATGACCTTCAGCTTTAAACAAGGTCTGCTTTTCTTGATATAGAAAGAAAAAGAATGAGATCCAGAACTCAGTTTAGACTCTTAATTTACCAGAAGTGATGGTTTGGCCTTGTCTTACTACCTGTCTTGCCTTGGGTGAAGTCCTCAGGAAACATTACACATACTTTGGGTAGGATTTGCTGAACAAAAACAAAAACCCCAAACCACAAAATAACCCAACACAAATCAAGCCTTCCCATTAAATACCTACTTCACTAAGGCAGAAGCACTGAACAATGCCCATCAGTAGTAGTCACAACTCACTGAAAGGCAGATTTCTTAGAGACTGGAAAGATACTAATAATTTAAAATAGAGTTACAAATTCAAATAATGCCTTGAAAGAATGGGCATCTTCAGAAGTCTGAAAGCTGCTCTTTAAATGTTGGTGACAAATACAACAGAAGCAAGGCTGGACATACTTTCCATTAGAAAAACAGGGGACAATTTCTGATATTGTTTAATTTCCCCTGCCCCGAACTTTGAAATACACAGATTTTAATGATGTATTTCACTTTGGTCATTTTGAGGTCTATATGGCCATGTGCATGTCAATACCCCTAAGTATCTAACAGCAACAACATTTAAATGGAACTCGAGTTTTATAATTGATTTGCTGCCTTAATCTGATCGAGTAGGATTAGTTCACCACAACAGAACACACCATCACCACTGCAATTCTACTTGGAGTACTAACATCCACATTTCATAGTTGGTATACAGCATTTGGCACCAGACATTATGGGACACCATTGTTCTTTTGGGGATCCATCCATTCCAAACAAATTTTAAGTTGCACGTTCTTTGCCTTTTTTAAGCTGCACGCTAATACCATGAAGTTAACTAAGCAGAGTTTCCAAGCTATTGCATGACTGAGCTGCACGTGCACTTGAAAAACCAGCCAGCAGTTTGCATACTTGCTTCTGTGAGGCCTCTAAAGGAGTACTTTTAAGCAGACAAATTATACCTGGCACTGCACAGGTGTGCTGGAATGGAAAAAGCACAAGGTGCCCTCTGCCCAGTCCACACTTGCACAGCAAGCAATATTATAATAGCTGAATCCCTCCCCCACCATTTCTTTCTCCTCATACAGCAGCAACAGTACTGACAAGAGCAAAGCACATCTTTTTGTTGGTGGAGGAAAGCAGCATTTCTCACAGCACCTCTGTAACCGTGTCAGAGATGGCAAGTTGCACCTCTCTACTCCACCCCTCTTTGCTACCTGTAGGGTAGAGAAGTCTTCCAGTAGTTCAGCAAAGCACTAGCCCACAACTTTCCTGGAAGTTCTGTACTTTAAACTGTGCTTAAAAACCAGTACTTTGTTGTCGTGGGCATTTTTTTATTTTCCTTTTTAAGGTTAGATTTATTTCCTGCCTGCCCCCATACAAAAAGAAAACAAAAATAGACCTTACCCCATTTAACTTTCTGGCTACCATTTACTGGAACAACTGGCCAGTGTTCATCTGAAGGTTTAAACAGAGGCCAAAGGTCCATCTTATTTATGGAGGCCACCAGTCTTCATGATACCCTTCTGTTTTACAAAAGCTTATCCTAAGCATGCCCACTCTGTGGCAAACATCATCACCAAGCCCTTCCAATCCTGGCAATCATCTTCACACTCATTCCTTCCTCATATTGTGTGAGCAACCCCATAGACACATCACAGCTGAAACGTTTTGGATGGGACTTTCCTATCCTAAAAACTAAAGGGACAGAGCCACTCAGATCCCCGTCCTATATCCCTGAGTTGATACAACCCCGTTCCTGCAAGATCAGGGAGCCAAACCAATTAAGCTAGAAAGGTACGTGCCTTTGCTGCCATTCATATCATGTCAGTGGTAGAAAACAACACACCATGGCATCAGCATGATGCGGCCTGAGAAAATTAAACTTCGCACCTTCTATTTTTCACTACAGTATAGTTTGTACTACACTTGATAAAAACACCAGTGGGGAAAAAAGTTCACAGGAGAGGTACTTTCCTTATTATTTCAATCTGATATTCCTTACAAAACAGATATTTGCAGTTTTATAACTGCACTACAATCTACTAGCAAGATCATAGGGATAATTGGTATAGCTTCAGAAATGCTATCTTTTCATGAAACTCATCTAGGAAATGAGCAACCTTTCTGAAAATTAAGTAAATAAACAAGAGCAACTCTATGTGCCAACAAGTTTGTCAATGAAAATTTATGCAAGACTTAAACTGAAGCCGTGAAGTAGTTACTATGGTAAATGCAGACACAAAGTTGTTTCAGTTCCAAATCTGGTTTATAAACTTATGACCTTCTGGACTGATACCTACAAGTTAAGTATTGAATTTCATTTTCATACTGATTTTTTCCTATTTCACTTACATTAGGAAACTAGTCTCACAAAGATTATTTACATATACAATAAATGTATGTGTGCCATGGCAGAAAAACGTATCTTTAAGAACTGGTTAATCAACAAGAATGCTGTTATTTTTATGTTCACACTAACTTATAACTAAAATGTACTTATTTGCCTTACCAAAACTTTTTTCAAGTACTTAAAAATGGACTCCAAAGTTAAAATATCTTCTTCACTAGTAGACAAATTTGTTACTTATTCTATACTAGAAGAAATCATGGGTACTTGGCTAATAAAATCCTACAGATGACTCTTTATGTATTATATTAATAAAAAAGCAAACCAAAAAAGTATTAAAAAGTGTTAAGAAGAGAAATATAAGTGCAAAGAACTAAAGCATACTGAAAGATAAACCAGCATAACTGGGTTGGTAAGTAATGGTCTTCTTCACAAGTTTAAATTATTTTGAAGAAATCAAATACCTCACAACTCTATCATTTTGACAATACACTTACATCCTGGCCATGTGAGATACACACTTTCCTCTAACCTGGCTGGTGGGTTGACCCTGACTAGACACCAGGCAACCTCCAAAGCCACTCTGTCACTTCCATCCTCAGCTGGACAGAGGAGAGAAAAAGTCACAAAAGGCTCATAGGTCAAAATAAGGACAGAGAGAAATCATTCACCAGTTATCATCACAGGCAAAACAGAATTGACTTGGGGAAACTTCGTTTAATTTATTACCAATCAAATCACAGTAGGGCAATGAGAAATTTCACCATAATCTTAAAATACCTTCCCCAACACCCCTTCTTCCCAGGCTTAACTTCACTCCCAATTTCCTCTACCTCCTCCCCCTCAGCAGCACAGAGGTACAGGGAGTGGGGTTTTAGGGTCAGTTCATCACTCATCATTTCTGCCACTCCTCCCTCCTCAGGGAGAGGACTCCTCACAGCCTTCCCTTGCTCCAGGGTGGGGTCCCTTCCATTGGAGACAATCCTCTACAAACTTCTCCCACAAGAATCCTTCCCACAGGGCTACAGTTCTTCATCAACTGGTTCAGTGTGGTGTTCTCCACAGGCTGCAGGGGGGTATCTGCTCCACCATGGCCTCCATGGGCTGCAGAGGGACAGCCTGCCTCACAAAGGTCTTCAGCACAGGCTGCAAGGGCATCTGCTCCAGTGCCTGGAGCATCCCCTCCCCCTCCTTCTTCACTAACCTTCATGTCTGAAGTAGTTTCTCTCACACATTCTCACTCCTCTCTCTGGCTGCGGTTGTGCTGGATTTTCCTCTGTTCTTAAATACATTATCACAGAGGCACTGTCACTGTTGCTGATGGGTTGAGCCTTGGCCAGCCAGAGGTTGGACTTGGAGCTGACTGGCTCTGCTCTGCAGGACATGGGGGAAGCTTCTAGAAGCTTTTCACAAAAGTCACCTCTGTAGATCCCATGCTACCAAAACTTTGCCATGCAAAAACCAACAAAGAAGCATATTTGTACAAGAAGAAGGAACAAAGGGCCAAGAGAGCCTAGAACAGTGCAAGAACAGATGTTCTGGGTGGTGAACCACAGGAAAGGAGCAGAGGTGAGCTGAAGGCCTTCCTAACACCCATTTAACCCCTCTATTTCTCTCTCTCTTCCGCCCTCCCCCCCCCAGTTGAAACACAACTGTTCTGTTTTCAACTCATTTCACTTTAAAATGCCTGGAAATAGTCCACACCTGTGCCTGGCAGTTCCTGGGAACAGCCGGTGGGAGCAGTGGGAGAGAAGGCACAGGAAAGCATCTCATTGTGGCTCAGCCTGCCTGTGCTCCCCAATGCCAACACCTTGGCTATGGGAGAGGTCTGACAAGCAGGGCTTCTGCTTCATAGAAATGCTGCATTTTCAGAATTTAATTTCAATCCAAACTAAACCAAAACCAGTTCTCTTTCATCTTCCACTGCAGTTTCACAGACATTGGAAGCCTTCACCCTTCAAAATCAATTTCACTGTCAACATCAGCAAAGTAATCACACCACTGTAGGACTTGCCAGTTACCATCACCCCTCACTACCAACCTCGATTTCATTACACCATTTACCCTCACCCAAGGAATTCAGGCTTTCCTCAAAGCCTTTCCTGCAACTCCTGTGGATGACACCACCTTTTCTATTCCAAACATACCCAATTCCTACAGATCAAAGTTCTAATGGGAATCCTAGCTGTAAGAAGAACAAACCATTTGGATCCATCAACAAGTATTCAAGGCAGACTGAAGGCTGGCTATTATGTCTAATCAACTTTAAAGCCTAAGGTTTACAATCTTAAAGGTATTTGAGTGTCATCCTGAACAGTGACAGTAAAACTTGGGCAGCAGCATTTTGGCACTTCCTGTAACACATCAGGAGAACAGGACATACTTTCAGAAGCCACCTGCTGAAAATGAGAGTGAACAGGTTAGGTGATGCTCACAGCTGATGGACCAGGTACATCTTCCTCTTTCTCCTCCTACTAAAGAAACCAGACACTATACAGCAGCTGAAGTGGCTGGTTTGGTTTATAAAGCTTGTAATCTAGTATATATGCAATATTCTCTTCTCACGGTAGCCAGTCTGCAGCCATCCTAGCAACTTGCTGTCTAGTACTAGAGCATGTTTTTTAATTAATAACTCCTGGAAACACAGAGCTTCTCCCACACCGAATGACAGTGGCTCTACAGAGCTCTGGTCTGACTCAGGGCACAAGCAGCTCATTAAACATCAGATGATTCAGCACCTGGTGCCTACATTTCTGCTGGCTGGTTTTCATCAGCAACCAGACTACAGCTTTCAAGGTGTATCATTTACATGATACAATCAGACACGTGAAGAGGCAGGTGTCAAGTCCCTCTAGCTCCAAGTCAATACTAGTTTTAAGTGATACAGCCTGCTCCTAAATTTTCCTCTTTGCTCCGTGGCTTTACAATCACATTCCCCACAGAAGTCCTGACTGGAACCGTCTGATGATTTTTTTTTCCTCAGGTCTTTCAGAAAGAGATCATGCCCAGAAAAGAGGTCAAAACCAAGATGTCAGGTCATGGAGAAAATCAGACTGGTAACAGGTCCCAGGCAGAGGGAAGACAGTCTCTACACTTTATGTAGAGATTTCAGGAGAGGAGAGCAGGAATCCAGTCGCACCCAAACCATCTTTGCACAAAACACTGCTGGATGCAGCCCCTCCCTGACCCCAACAATCCCTTCCGATTTACTCATGGCCACTAATCTCATTAGGGTTCCTATAATTAAAGAACCATAATATCTGATCAAGAATACAGTATGTTGTTTAAATTAACTCAAAGTCCTGTAATGTAAGAATGACTATTCCAGGAGAATAACAAGATTTACAAAATAAAACATCACTAATGAGCGCAGGATCAAAACTGGATTATCAAGTTCATTATTTTGCATGTAGAAAAAGCAGACAGCCAAATTGCCAAGGTTTCTATAAAACATTTACAGCTACTTTACAGGAAAAGTAAAACAAGTATAGACACAATTATATACATATATATATACACACACACACACACAGAGCTTCAAATATTTACTAGAGAACATATATTTGATCAATGTTAAGAAACTAATTATTTTGGTCTACTCAATACATGCTCAAATGTGAGGAGTATGATCAATGCTCTGAAAAGCACTTGTCAGGTTTACACATTAAGGAGATGAGAACACACATATAAACATTAGCTTCTTTACTAGTCAAGGAAAAGTTAAATATCAAGAACCTAGTTACACTTCAGGTTTCTCCCTATCTTCAGAAGTCAAAATACTTCCCATATCTGTTTCTTTTTAAAGAAGATTTCTGAACTAACCTGCCTTCACCCCTCCCCCCGACACACAAATGGACACAAAGCAAAACCAGGCACAAATACTTTCTCCGACTCAGACATGCAAGCAGCCACGGGAGGTGAGGAAGTGAATCACTCATTTAGCAAACCCATGTGTGCCCACAGCTTCTGGAATAACCCAGGTTTGGTGATACGTTGAATAGAGAGGAAGATGATGAGTGAAGTAGGTGTGAATGCAATATTGCATCTGTGAAACTGAGCACCCCGGTTCTTCCCCCTTGTCCTCAGTTTGCATGCTAGAAGCTCACAGCTCCTAGTTGAACGAGAAACTGTTCTTACACCCTTCTGACCATGACTTCACCCAGCACATACCTGAGAGCCCATGGAGGTGGCCTCTGAGAGCACTGACATTTCAAACATTAACTGCCTTCAGCCTCATCTGCTTTACATTCATGATTAAGCATAACAACAATTCCTGGAGATGGGACTTGCCCGGACCTGACCCAGGCTCTTTGGAACTCACACCAGCTCCTGAGATGTAAGAGCTACAATCTCTTTCATGCTAACCCATCACCCATACCTAACTCCTCCCTCAGCTTCTCTAGGTCCAAGAGAATAAAGATATAGAAATTTTTTAGTGAATAGTAGATAAACTGGTTGTAGTCAGACCCTAAAAAGCCCTGAGGTGTCTGTGAGAAAGAATGGTTAAATTGAGGCAGAGGTTAAAGTTACACAATTTACCAGAAGTCAGGTTTCAGATGAGCCTGAGCGCTCCAAGCTTGCCTGCTAAACTGCACCAGCCATTAAATCTTTGACAGGGATTATACATTAAGGTGCTGGTGAGAAGAGACTGAATTTGACCTCTGAAGGTCTTCCAATGTGACATTCCTAAATCAATTACCCTCATTTTCCACAAGTGAACTCTGCAGTATGAGTTTTTTCATCTGCATCATCTTTTTCAACAAACTTCAGTTGATCTTCTGATCTCTAAAGGGCACCAAGGCACAAGTTTTGATGCTGTTATATGTTTGCATAGAAGAAGGCAGAATGCACTGACAAAAGTTTTTACTTTGCTACTCAATTAGGTGTAATTTCAGAAATCACAATTAAACCATCATCATGAATCCATCTTTCTTTAATGGAAAACACACTTGGATGCAGCCCCTCCCTGCCCCCAACAATCCCTTCCGACTATGAATTATTTTAAGTGTTATATTTCTGCCAATATACTCGACATTTTCAGCATGGAAGACCACTCCTCCAGAGACATGGGAGTCAGCCACTGTCCTCTCAAGAGGGCACAGATTGTCACTTCTGTAAAAAGGAAACCAGATCTAAACAATGCATATTGTTGCTTGGGGCTGTGTTTTTCAGATGTTTTTGTTTGTTTCAATTTCAGGTACATTCCTAAATCAAGCTGACTGTATCCAAACTGAAAATCTTAACATTTTCAAGCAGAAACTGCTTTTCACTATTTACTCCTTATATTTTTTTTCCTTTGCTACACAAAGTGTTAAGTCTCAAATATGAAAGGCAACATTTCTATCCTATGCTGCCCTATCACTTATCCTTCCCCTTCCTTTAATGTAACTGGTACAGAGAAGCCTTTTCTCTCTTCTCAGGATGAGTCACAGAATCATTCCACAGCATAAAGATATATCACTTCTTGTTCTTCTCCAAGAAATATCACTTTCTTGTTCTTTTAAAGATGGGGGAAGAACACATTGGACTGTTATTTGAGCATATTTTGTTTCCTTTTCCCCTGAACAGATTTATCAAGAAATTAAAATTCTGCCTCGTCATAACAACATCTGTAACAATGTGCTCACAAAAGTGCTCTGTGTATCTCCCTCCTCAAGATCCTTATCTCTGCTGCAGATAAGCCCTCCTCTGCATCTGTATCCATGCCCCATCTTTTATGGACATGAGTACCCATGTGACTATCTGCCAAGCAGACCTTTTAAGAGCTGGTTGGATAAGCTTTGCAGAGTGCTCAGCAGTAGTAGTGGCTTCCTTGAAGAGGGCATCCCTGCACACAAATTCAACAGCTAGCAAAGGTTAAACCCACTTCATGGGGTATATACTCATTTCCCAGGCCAGAGAGCTGTTTCAGCCACCAGCCTGCTGGATCACCCTCCAAGAGTCCAACCTAAACAAGGCAGAGGAGTTCTTTAGCTACAGGATCACATAACTTCTATTAGCTCACTGTAAGCTGCAGGCACCTACAGAAATAAGCTGGAGGAGACCACCCTGGCATCAGAGCACTTTGTAGTTTCCAGCTTCAAAGCAAGACAATACTCTTGACACACAATCTCAGTGACAAATACAAAACTGGCACAAATGTGCACAGGCAATACATTCTAAAATGTCTGAGTTTCCAGTCCACCACTTGACTACAAATCAAACTGTCCTGGGCTCTGTTTGCAAAGTCCCAAGAGAGCTCATGAAGTGTCCCCGAGCATCAATGTTAAAACACAACTCTGTTTGTCTCATCCATCAGTTCCCACATTAAGCCCTTCCATTATCCAAATATAATGAAATGGTCCACAAAAATGATAGCACATTTGCTATTTGCCAGAACAAACACTACCAGCACTGGTTAATGCTATGTAGGCCACCAGTGCCCAGAGATGAGCATGTGCTTTACTTCAGCCAGCACGTGCAACTTCCAGGCAGTGAAATGTTCCCTGATCTGAACAGCCTGACAACTATTTATAGCACATGGGGGTAGCAGCAGTTCTCTATCCCATCCCTACACAGGCATCCCAGCAGAAGCACAGACTGCCCCACCACAGTTCCCAGCCCCGACTGGAGTAGAAGTTCATTATACCACCAAACCAGCACGTCTCCACTGCACATGTCTCAAAAGTTTCTGTTGAATAAAAACATAAAGGTGGTAAGAAAAGAGTTTATTTGCTTTTGTTTTTCCCACATACCCATACTTCTCCCGTTGCTCTCTGGGTTTAGGGCATGCCTACACTGGCAGCAGAAACAATGCACAAGTGTTTGGTGATGCCACACTAGCTACTAAAAACACTTAACGAAGACAAAAGCTTTACTTTCAAGCCTCTGATTTCGGTTTGAAACGGTAGTTTTCTCTGAGGAAACTGTGCTGAAGATGTAAACACCCTGCAGGCGAATAGCTACCTAGGATGAGCAGCTATCTGCCCAGGAAGGAAAAGTTGTGTTCCGGTGGTCTTATTCCCCAAAGCTGCTCCTGTTTCTTCTGTTCTGTGTTTCTTCACCTACAGTCACACCTCCACTACGATAATCTTGCAGAGCAGCGCCGATGCACCCTCGGAGGAAGAGGCCGAGCGGCCGCACCAGGGGCCGGCCAGACACCGGCAGGGCACAAAGCGGCGGCAGAAGGGCTGCGGCGCGTCGGATAAAACCCCCAGCCCCGTTCTGTGCGCTCGTTTTTAAAGAAAAATGATGACAGCAGCGCAAGAGGCGAGATCTTGAGAATTCAAAGAGGAAAGCCCTTTAAGAGCTGCGAAAAGCCTAAAAACATAAAAGCGACCACCAACCCGACGTGCTGCCTAACAACGCGGGGACAAACACTCCGGGAACAAACGCTCATTAAGCGAGCAGCTCACACGCAGGCGGCTGCCAAACGCGTCCCGTACGGGATGGGAAAGGTTTCCTACGCCACCCCACCCCACCCGAGCCCAACTCTCCCGGCTCACAAGCCCGCGGAGCCGGGCCCGCAGCGATGCTCACGCCTCACAGCCACCGGCGCCGTTTAACAGTTCCCCCACCCACCCCCCTTCCTCCCAGCACAACTTGGCAGCNTCAAGGCCGATGAACCGATGTCCAAACCAAGACATATTTATTTAAATAAATCAAGAGTGCATGCTAACATCATGTACCTATCGGCAGGGTTTTCCCAACTTTATTAATCACACCAACAGGACAAGAAATTTGTCTAAAGTGTTTCAAATTGACTAAATATGCATGAATTTATAAATAGATGTGGCATTTGCCTTAATGCTGCATGATATTGCTGTTTTAAAACACATCACATTGTAACAGAAGAAGTAAACATGTAAAATGGTGAAAACCCAGTAACTGAATTCAATAAATAACTATTAGCAGGAATGGATCATGAGGTGGGTCTGTTTCCAGTAGAGTTCTGTGGGGATTAGTGCAAGTCCTGCCACTGCTCAGTAATTTATTTTCAGCAAGGTGGAAAGAAATACAGTGACTGACAGCTAGTGAGTAACTAACAATAAGGATAAAGCAGTTGTGCAATGAAGTTTAATTTGAGTGTGTTAGTTTTGTTGCAATAGAATGTATTAATATAATAACAAAAAATTAACTAGTATGTTTCAACATACATGTCTAGTATGTAGGAATTTTGTAGTGCTTAAAGTCTGCAAGGATGGATGCTCTTCTTTGTGTTACCTTTTCCATGAAACAGGCATTAAGCGTCCTTTGTACACATAACATGAGTGAGAAATAAGATTCAAATCCACAAGACCAGTCCTGGCTGGTTTTCATTAATCCACTTGTAACCAGCAAATTTTTGCATGCTGACCAGACCTGATAGAAGCAGTTGGCTGTATTGCCTGTGTGCTTAGGCATGCTGCTGCTGCAGGGCTCTGGGCTTTTTCTGTGTGACTACTTGTAGTGGTTTCTTTTTTTTTTTTTTAGTTTTTTTTTTCCTTTTTTTTTTCCTTTTTTTTCCCCTTTTTTTCCCCCTTTTTTTTTCCTTTCCTTTTTTCCCTTTTTTTCTTTTTTCTTCTTTTTTCTTTTTCTTCTTTTTCTTTCCTTCTTTTCTTTTTTCTTTTTTTCTTTTTCTTTCTTTTTTTT